>CAUJRU010000294.1:0-567461 GCA_963277665.1 Viscum album | reverse complement strand
ATATATATATATCCAAAAATATATCCTCAATTCCAATACAGGAGAAATTATTGATACAATTGGAATTGGAAGAGACTATACAATAAACTGGTTGAGTGATAATGTAATGGAGAAAAAATCAACCAAAACTAATAAACAGTAATCTCATCCAAACACAAGGTGATCTACATGGTGGGTAGATTAACCACATGTCATGTATTTTCCTCTAATAGTATGTGAGTAAATACATCTAACCATGAAAAATATAAACACAGAAATCATGTGTAATACCCTATGGTTCTTCACATCCCATGGAGGTAGAGTAACCAAATCCAATGTTATTAATACAAATTAATATATATATATATTCAGTCAATAAATTACAAATGAGTGAGAAATGAGATCTCCATCTCACAACTAATCCTAGGAAGAAGAGAATCAACAAGTACTAAAATTATATCAATGTTTCATAGAATCCCATTTATCTTATCAATAGTAAAAATGTGAAGTCCCACACCACACCATTGTGATACAAATATGAGGGGAAATACTAATGGTAGAAGAACCAAAACCTTTGGATTTAAGGGGTATACTCTTTGTATATCGATAGATGACTCGTGACCCTGATGATCATGGGTTCCACCCTAGTGTCACGAGGTCCCATTACATTTAAAAAATGTGGTTTCTACACTACGGGAAGTGGACCTACCCCCATGTTGATTGGGGGGGAACTAAATGGTAAAGGGATAATGTTATGGTGTGATAGGGGACTCACTCTGGACATTGAAGAACCAAACACTATATGATAGGGGAATTCATCTCTGAATGTAATGTACCCACACCCAAGATGTTGTGGGGGAGGGGTTCCCCCTTATAGGTCGAGGAAAGATTTCATATTGTGACAGAGTGTTTCCACTCTAGTCATCAAGGGCCTATTCCTTTTCTGATGTGGTGTTCAACTATGAATGAATCGTTAGGGGACCCACACCGAATATTATGCAGGATCCTCACTATAAAAACCCTCTAGTGATCTCATCTGATGAAAACCATTGTAAAGAATTACTTCAATAGGCATCGCTCTCCGGAAATTTCACATCGAATCCCTAAATATATTGTGGAGGGAAATATAAGGTTCTATGTTGTAATTCTAGGGATAGAATACACTTGTGGAAAAATTTGTGTCCAAATGAACGAGATATACAAGATTTATTTTTCTCAAATTGAACCATGTGTTACAGGACAAGAGATGGGACTGACATGGTGTGTGGTCCCGCACCTTCAACAGTATGTAATCATAGAGGTACATGGCTTTCCTACAGTATAGGGGAGCATGGTGTGTGAGGAATATTCAAGGATTTATAATATGACTCGCTGTCCAACCCATGTTATCTTGTAGTGTTTGTGTAACTATTCCTTCCTCATGTACTCTATCCTCTGTATTTGAATTACAATAAATGATATTACTCTCCACATGGGGTGTCATTTATGTTCCTTGTTTACACCCATATACTAAAGCACATAAAATGTTCCGTAATGTGTTCTCTATCACACTAATCATTTATATGGGGAAGGAGGCATGTAGTGTGTAGGGAGTCCACACAGATTGTCATCCTATAAAATCTAAAAACTCTTGATGCTGATGGAATGGACAAACAAACTATGTGTTCTTCCAAATACACAATGAGGTATTTTTAATACTCCATAATATAAGATACATTCTCATGATTTTAATATAACCATTTTACCATAATTTTTCCCATTATTCTTCTTGAAAATAGTTAATCTCATCTAGACCACTTGTTTCATACTGTGAAGTGGAGAGAAATCGGTTATCATCACGATAGTGGTTCTTCTCTCAGTCCCACATGCCATTATTTCAACTATCATTATTTATTCTTCCATTAATATTTCATATAGTCTCCCCATTATTTAAAATATCCTTGATAAATCTTTACTTCCTCTATCAATGCCCCATTTCATAGATTCATCATGATTTTGGGGGTCTGATCAAGTTTTTTCCTACCTAGTAATTTAAAACCAGTGAGAATGTTTCCTACAAGTGAATACAGAAAATAAATTTACATAGATAGGAAGGTAAAAAAGTTTTAACCATCTTTGGAAAATATTTACTGTCCAATGATCAAGAATGTAGATATTTTTTTAAGAAAAAACAAATTATAATTACATCTATTCATAGGACCATGTCAAAGATCTATAGTTTTCACAAGTAAATAGTGTGGATTTTTTTCCTCAAATAATATAATCTAAAAAATATTAAATAATTTAACAATTCCCAAATAAATTTTGAATTTTTCATAATTTAATAACACACTTGCTAATTATTGATGGAATTTATTGCGTTTGAAGCACTCTTATATGCTCCGATTCGGAATTACATTTTTATCCATGGTGGTTCACAAACCTAAAAGTGGTAAAAAGCTTTTGAATCTTCAAATGGATTATACAAAGAACTTAATTGGGTTCTCACTATGATATTTTAAATATATTTTTTTTAGTTTAAAATTTTTTAATAATTAATTCAATAAGATAATTTATCACTAAACAGACTTCAAACTTGGGTGATATCTTCATAACCCATGCCGACCTATTTGAGGTATCTCCTTGTGTACAAAAACATGTTCAAGACATAATGGGAATAACATATTTCTATTATGAACATCCATTTATGTGTTTTCCCTTTTTATTAACGAAATCATGCACATGTAATATAAAATATAATCAATATATTTATAAAATTAAATCCAGGAACACCGGGCATTAGAATCATAAATCATATCAAGATTTGGATTTATATATATAATCATAAAATGTAACAATTCTTACTTCGAAATAATTTTATCTCTACAATTGTAATAACAATTTTATATCTACCTTCATACCTTCCAAACCATTGAAAACAATGACATCGTTCAAGCATATGGGAAGAGTATCACCTCCATAATTTGATGTTATGAATGTTTAATTTAGGTTTTAATTTATTGTTTAAAAATATGGATTTCATAAATATATATATGATATATGTTATACAACAATTATTTTGGGATGTGGGTATAAAATTTAGATTCTTTTAAGAACACATTGACTATTATAAATGGAGTTCATGATTACGGTCAACCTTAAATATAAATTACTGGTGTAATTATTTTTTCAACCAATTCCATTTATTAATTATTATAAATATGAATATATTTGGTAAATATGATATTATAGGTATATAAACTATTTTTATATATTGGTAAAATAAATTTAGTATTTTTATAAATTAGATTAGAGTTCATTCAAATCACATATAAGTTCATATATGGTAATTTCATCTCAAATTTATTTACTTGTGGAACATTCCTTATCTACCTATCGATTATTTAATGTGATGTGTTTAAAAACCTCGAATGGATTTTGTAACATCCCAGGTAAATAATGAATAAATCATTTTCATATTTATTAATATTTACGAATTAAATATTAATTTTACTTTAAAGGGGTCTCTATGTTCGATAGCGTACCTGATACACAACAAAGAGTTTCTTTGAAATATTATGTTGCACACTAGTAATAAAATAATATTATTTTAAATGGTAGTTAACACATAGACATTATATTGGCGGGAATGGATAGAAATAACTAAAATATGATTATATATGTTTTTTATATGTTTTTACTTTTATCTAATAAATGATAATGTCTTAAAATAAAGAAAGAATTCAATTTTAGGCGTATATGACCGAGTTTTCACTAAAGGTTCACTTAACGCCTTTTAATGGCGAACCGTAATTAAATATAGTTTTGTTCAATCTTATACATTCTATTGGACCAAATAAAACTCTACTTTATAATCGGGACATCAAAATTTACTTTGTGTAAATTTTTGGTATTTTTCCGATAAAGTTCATTTTTAATGAATAGTGTAAAATGTTGTATTTTAATTCAAAACCACTTTTTAATCTAATTTATTTATATGATTAGATTATATTTTGAATTGGTTTTAAAGTTAAATTAGAATATATTTTTTCCATTAAATCCAATATTGGTTATTAGAATTAATTTCACGTTGAAATCAGACTTAAACTAGTGTCAATCTTTTGATACTTATTGTTTCATAAAAACACGCTATTTGCTCTGACAACGGGAATTAATTATTAAATTAATTAATGAAACTTATATTTTTGGAATTTTGTAAAATGGGCTTCATTTTTCAATTCGGAATATCAAATATAGCTTAGAGTGATGTTTTGGTATTTTTCTGAAAAACTTTAATTTTTGATGAATAGTGAAACCACTAAGTGGTACTTAAAAAACTGATTTTTCGTTTAAATGAATTTTTACCACCTATGTGTTTTGAATTTAAAAATACGACATACATGGTTTTAATTAAGAAGTAAAATGTGGTTCAATGGGATTAAAATAATTTTTTGATGAATAGTTACTTATTATGTTTTTAATTGCGATTAGAGGTAATTAGTGTAATTTAAGGTAAAAATAATGTTGTAAAAATATTAAATGAACTTGAAACATGTCTTAACCTCATTGGATGTGTCATGGACGACCATGAAAATCCATGGGTCGTCTTGGGGTCCCCATGAAGCCACTTTGGTTGGAAAATGACATTGATAACTTTTTATTTAATGTTAAAATTAAAATGACACAAACATGAGTTGTTTTACTAAAACAATTTTTTAAATGGCGTTATACAATTCAGATTTTTAACTATAAATGTTCATTGGAAATATAAAAATATTTCCGAAATCATAGTGTTTTTTTATAATTTTTATACATTAAATAAATTAAATTATTTATGACACCATGATGATGCAGCGATTACCTCATTATTTAACGATTTAAATAAAATGGAACGATAATGTAAAATATATGCCCTAAACATGTCCAAAACCTATTGTATGGTTGTATTTAGAACTCCTATCACCTTATCCTCGAAACAAATCAATGTGGGACCATTAAAATCCAAAACTCATTCTAAAATAAAGTAACATTTCCTTACTTTCCAAGAGTGCCCCTCCTCTCCTCTTATAAAAGGCACCCAACCTCTACCTCCTTACCCACAATTCCAAAGCCTTTGGCTCGGCAAAACCCTGCCCATTTTGTCTCCCCACATCCCTATCTTACTCCTTGAAGCCTCACTTTGGCAGAAGTCTTCCCAAGGAAGCCTTTGAGCTCAAATCTAAGAGAGTTACCCGATTTTAAGGTAATGTCTTCACTTGAGTCCTTTTGTTTATTTTTCTTCTCTGACCCCATAAACAGTTTTTATTCATTTCTTTTGTAAAAAATCCAGTATCATAAATATATTATTATGTTTTTATAAGAATTGTTAGAGCTACACTTACACACACTTACATCTAATGGTTAAAGAACATACTATTTCTGTGGATGGCGAATTTTTGCCTCCCGAAACGATGATTGTTCAACATTCTTTTAACACCTTCAAAGGTGACCATTAAGATGAAACTATACATATATATGATATATAATAAGTTTATTTTATCCTTAATTTTCTGTATTTTCTTTATTTTGGGAATACCTTTATGGTTTCCATTATGGGTAAACGCGATATCTTCATTTAAGGAAGTGCGGACTACTGCCCCCTCAAAGTTATATGATTTCGTTAATGCCATATGTGGATGTATAAAGGATTTAATTAATGGTATTATATATGATATTATACTGTAATTATAATTTACCTTTATATCATTATGATTCCATTCCATAAAAATATGAAATAGTAATGAAAGTAGCGTTCATGCGTACGTACGGCTTACCATCTCCATGAACGGTGCATTTCATTTCATACCTATAAATGATTATGTAATATTATAAATTCATGTATATACTGGATATATTTGATATATATGATATCTCCATCTTGTATATAATTCTTGATATAATGGATGTTTTACCACATGAACAACTTGTAATTATAAAAAGTTTATTTTTGACTCAAGTACCAAGGATAGAAAAAACGACCATTTTTAACTTAAATAATTACATAGTGTTACTAACTTGGTAATAAGTGATATAAAAGGAATAATGTACTTGAAAAAGGTTCTTATGAAAGTATAAATTAACTCAAGTTTATTATTCAGGGAGTTAAAGAACGATCGAGTCAAGTTGGACCCGAGGTAAAGGACTTCGTCTCAATTTTTTTTATTGAGGCATATTTCGTTTTGTACACAAATTTCTTTAATACAGTGTATAAACCCCTTTGACTTTTACTTTAATAAAAAAGGAATCTTTTTCTACGAAACGTTTTATAAAAAGACAAAAAGGAATGTTTTTTTAACGTACGTGGTGACCACGACCTTTTCCGCCGCCGCGAGTATTATTTAGTCTTTGGCTTCCTCAACAAGCCGTAATGTTTTTTTAAATGAAATAAATACCATATACTCTTTTATGTATTTTTGGTATTGAAAATGGTTTTTATAATGGATTTGTTATGTCAATATATTTATGTGAAATATTGTGATCGGAATGTGGAAATGTTTTCTTTCCATTGTGTTTCTTTTATGTCTTATGATTTTATAGTGGTACTTGGACTTTTGACGGGTGGTTGCGTGATAAACCATATGACGGGTGGTGCCGTGAATACCAGGATGGGTGGTTACGTTATAACCTCCAATGCATTGGGTATGGAAGTCGGTGGTATGGATATTCCATTAAGTATGTGTGGCAGTCGGCCGTATGGCTATTCCATTAAGTGATATGTGTGGAAGTCGACAGTATGGTTATTCCACTTAAGTATGTTTATGTCCCAAGTTACCTTTATATGTTATGTGTTCTTTATATGGGTTTTATGGTAATATTTTGTTACAAAATGGTAAGTAATTATATTTTATTCAGTGAATAGTTTTTACTACTTCATGAAGGTGAAGGTATTACTTTGATAAAGTATACATGGTTTACTTGATGTTTGAAAAACTAACAGTTTTCATTCTTTGTGTATCCCATACTGCTATTTTTATGCTCACCACAAGTTTTTTATGAAATGTTTTTTCATAGGACATAATTTGGATTAGGGTCAAGGATGGGATCAAGGGAAAGTCGGGCTATCTAAAACATATAACTAGTCATGCTTCTTTTTAAGAGTTTTTATTTTATGGAAACATAGTAGAAGTGTCTACTTTGTAATCTTTTGAGATGTAATAATTTTTTCCTAATTCTCTAAAACACTAAACCTGAAAAGATCCTAAATGTGAATTATTCATTTAATTCAATATTAAGTAATGTTTAAGGCCGGGGCCTTATAGTTGGTATCAGTGGTCGGTTTAGACAAATTTACGAGTTATAAAAGTGTTAAATTATAATATGAATGAAATGATATAGCATTTATGGATTACCATGTTGCTTCGCCTAAGATATTTCTATGTTTAGAATGGTTTTATGCAGAGGAAACAAGGCAACTATGTTGGGACAACATGAGGAAAAAGACAACCTTCCAAATCAGCAACCTAAGATGGTCGGAATTGGAACTGAACAGTTTGTTGCATTGATGGCACAGTTGACATAGGCTATAAATGGTGGTGGTATCCATGCATGAGATTAGCCAGATCAACTACAAAGGAACATGTCAGTGGTGGAACATTTCATGAGGCAACATCCCCCATCATTTAGAGGATCATTTGTCCCTGTGCTAGATGAAGGGTGGATTAAAGCAATGGAGAAGATATTTGATGTCATGGGGTGTTCGGAACATCAAAAGGATAGTCTTGCTATTTACCATTTGGAAGGAGAAGGTGATCAGAGGTGGTCGATGGTGAAAAATATCAGGGATAGTGATGAGATTTATGATCTTCACTGGGAAGAATTCAAAGGTATGTTTCTTGAGAAAATATTTTCCTAAGGTGGTTCGTCTTAGTATGAAAAAACAATTTCTAGAATTGAGGCAGGAGGATGAATCAGTGGATACTTATGAAGCAAAGTTCACTCGACTGGCATGGTATGCTCCAAACTTCATACGAGATCTTGATAGTAAAATCAACCATTTTTACTCAGGATTAAAGCCGAAGTATCGAAGGGATTTAGCTTCTCGTGAGTTCAAAAGATATGAACAACATTTTCGATGTGTGGAGAAGATGGAAATGGAGTTTTTCGATGATCTGATGTTCTATGAAAAACAACAGAATAAGAGGTCCAATTGGCAGGAAAAGGGGAAGAATATATCAAAGAAGCAAGGAGTTAAGAAAATCAAATATCCATCCTATGACAAGTGTGGTAAAATGAATCCTTGAGAATGTTTATCCATGTCTGGTAAGTTCTTTCGGTGTGGTATGTCTGGTCATATTGCTCGTTACTGTAATGAAGATGATCAAGCAGGCAATGAAAAGCCAGCGGTAAGATGTTTTAAGTGTAATGAAATGGGTCATTATGCAAATGAGTGTCTAACGAAGAACTCAACTGGGGGAAAGCAGCCAGAATACAAGCATAAAGGGGTGGTGAAATCCTTTTCAACAAATTCAGCAGATGTTTGGCCATTGAATGAAGTAGTATCAGGTACAATATTTGTTTGTTCAGATTATGCCAATGTTTTGTTTGATTCAGGGTCTACAAATTCTTTCATTTCTGAGAATTTTTCTAGTAAATTGGGAATTCCATCACATGATATGAATCCTGAAATTATGGTAAAAGCACTCGGGGGAAACGTTGAGACAAAAAGGAATTATAGGAACCTTCCTATCCTTGTCTGTGGAATGAATCTACTAGAAAACCTTATTTTTTTGCCTCTAGTATAGTTTGATGTTATTTTGGGCATGATTGGCTTTCTGTTTATCATGCTATGATTGACTGTAGAGCTAAAATGGTTTCTTCTCAGAATGATTTTCAGTTTGTGTACAAGAATGAACACTTGCTTTTGATAACATATCAGGAAGTTGAGAAACAAGTAAAAGATGGAAATGAATGTTACCTAGCACATATTGTTGAAAATAAAGGAACTGTTAAGATTAATGATGTTCCAGTGGTAAATGAGTATCTTGATGTTTTTCCTAATGAGTTGCTTAGTATTATTCATGATCAGGAAGTTGAATTTATTGTTGACTTAGTTCCTGATTGTAATCCAAATTTAAAACCCCCTTATCGAATGGCTCAAGTTGAACTTTTAGAGTTAAAAAAGCAATTACAGGAGTTATTAGATAAAGATTTCATTCGACCTAGCACATCACCATGGGGTGATCCTGTATTGTTTTTTAAAAATAAAGATGACTCAATGAGACATTGCATTGATTATAGAGCCTTGAATAATATTACTGTTAAGAACAAGTATCCTTTTCCTCATATCGATGATTTGTTTGATCAGCTCCAGGGAGCTCAGTATTTTTCGATGATTGACTTGAGGTCGGGGTACCATCAGTTGAAAGTAAAAGAATCAGTCGTTCCGAAGACTGCGTTCCGTACTAGATATGGCCATTATGAATTTGTAGTTATGCTTTTTTGGTTAACTAATGCACATGCTGTATTCATGGACCTTATGAATAGAATTTACCATGAGTTCATTGATATGTTTGTGGTTGTTTTCATCGATGATATTTTGATGTTTTCTAAAAGTAAAGAGGAGCATGAAAGTCATTTAAGGGTTATATTGAAAACCTTAAAAGAAAAGAAACATTATGGAAAATTCATCAAGTGTGAGTTTTGGTTACAAAAAATTTCTTTCCTGGGTCACATTATTTCAATAGATGGCATAACAGTTGATCCTGCTAAAACAAAAGTTGTTGAAGAATGGAAAATACCCACAAATGTAACTGAGATCCGTAGTTTTCTTGGTTTTGCAGGCTACTACTGAAGGTTTGTTGAATATTTTTCACGATTATCTAGTCCAATGACTTAGCTAACTCGTAAGGTTGTTAAGTTCATCTGGACAAAAGAATGTGATGATTTTTTTCAGGGGTTGAAATGAATATTGGTGAATTCTCTAGTTTTGGGCCTTCCTTCCAGGAATGGTGAGTTTGTTATATACAGTGATGCTTCATTGAAGGGGAATGGCCGTGTCCTTATACAGAATGATCAGGTAATTTCTTATGCCTCACCTCAGTTGAAAACTCATGAGGTAAATTACCCTACACATGATTTGGAATTAGCTGTTGTTGTTCCTGCTTTAAAAATTTGGAAGCATCATTTGTATAGAGTAAAGTGTGAAATATATACTGATCACAAAATTTTAAAGTATATATTCACTCGAAAAGAATTGAACATGAGACAGAGGAGATGGCTGAAATTAATCAAGGATTATGATTGTACAGTTCACTACCATCCGGGAAAAGCCAATAAATTGGTCGATGCTTTGAGTCGAAAAAGTAATGCTTCATTAACCATGCTACATTTGGAACGAGATCCTTTGGTTTTTGATTTGATGAACATTGGAATATAAGTTGTTGGTGCAAGAAGTTATTCTGTTTTTTTTCAGGTATTAGTGAGATCATCCCTATCAGATAGAATTAAGAAAGCATAGAGGGAAGACAGTGAGTTGCAGAAAAAGGTAGAGCTGTTTCAGAAGTGTAAGTTGCCTGAATTCAATAATGACAATGATTGTGTTTTGAGGTTTGGGAAGAGATTATGTGTCCCTGGTGATTCACATTTGAAGAATGAGTTGATATGTGAGGCTGGTAGTTCCCCTTTTTCTGTTCATCTTGGGAGTACTAAGATGTACAGGGATCTGTGGGAGTATTACTGGTGGGATGGAATGAAAAGAGATATTGCTGATTTTACTGTGAAGTGTTTGACTTGTCAGAAGGTTAAAGTAGAGCGGCAGTTACTGAATGGGATGCTTCAGCCTTTACTAGTGCCAGAGTGGAAATTTGAATATATATCCATGGACTTTGTTGTGGGATTGTCGAAGACACCTCGAGGTAATAATGAAATATGGGTTATTGTTGATCACTTGACTAAATCTGCTCATTTCCTTCCTATTCGAGATACTTTCCCTCTAGATAAGATTTCTCATTTGTTTCATAAAGATATATCCAGGTTACATGGAGTTCCTCTCTCCATTGTATCTGATCGTGATCCCAGGTTTACCTCCTACTTTTGGAAAGGCCTTCAGAAGTCGTTGGTTACTGAATTAAATTTTAGTACAGCTTTTCATCCTCAGTCAGATGGGCAGTCAGAACGAACAATTCAGACCATGGAGGATATGCTACATGTCTGATCTATGGATTATCATGGAAGTTGGGACCAAAATCATTCTTTGGTTGAGTTTTCATATAATAACAGTTTTTATTCCAGTATACAGATGGCACCATTTGAGGAATTATATGGTAAACGGTGTCGAACTCCAGCTTTTAGGGATTAAGTGGGTGAAAGGAAGCTGATGGGACCAGAATTGGTAGAAGAGATGGCAGAAAATGTTCAGTTGATTCAGAAACACATGAAAACAGCTCAGAGAAGACAGAAGAGTTATGCGGATAAACGGAGGAAGGATCTATCTTTCGAGGTAGGTGATCATGTTTTTTTTTCAAAGTCTCACCATGGAACAGTGTGATGCGATTTGGTAAGAATGGAACGCTGAGTCCAAGGTTCATTGGACAATATGAAATTCTAGAGAAAGTTGGATCAGTTGCTTACCAAGTGGCTTTGCCTCCGAGTTTATCTCAGGTACTCAATGTTTTTCATGTTTGGATGTTGAGGAAGTATATGCCAGATTCATCTCATGTTTTGAGTCCAGAGGTAGTTCTGCTGGAGGAGAACCTATCTTATGAAGAACAACCAGTCCATATTCTTGAACGAAGAGGGAAAGTGTTGCGAAATAAGGTAATTAACCAGGTAATGGTTTTGTGGGAAAACCATATTGTTGAAGAGTCTACGTGGGAATCTGAAAATGCTATGAGGGATAAATACCCCCACTTATTTTGATAAGTGAATAAAATTGCGAGGACGCAATTCCCAAAAGGGGGGAAGGATGTAACATCCCAGGTAAATAATGAATAAAACGTTTTCATATTTATTAATATTTACGAATTAAATATTAATTTTACTTTAATGGGGTTGCTATGTTCGATAGCGTACCCAATACGCAACAAAGAGTTTCTTTGAAATCTTATGTTGCACACTAGTAATAAAAATAAGATTATTTTAAATGGTAGTTAACACATAGTCGTTGTATTTGCGGGAACGGATATAAATAACTAAAATTTGATTAAATATGTTTTTTAAATATTTTTACTTTTTTCTAATAAACGATAAAGGCTTAAAATACGAAAATAATTCAATTTTAGGCGTACATGCCCTAGTTTTCACTAAAGGTTCACTTATCGCCTTTTGATGGCGAACCGTCATTAAATATATTTCTGTTCACTCTTATAAATTCTATTGGACCAAATAAAACTCTTCTTTAGAATCGGGACATCAAAATTTACTTTGTGTAAATTTTTTGTATTTTTCCGAAAAAGTTCATTTTTTATGAATAGTGTAAAATGTTGTATTTTAATTCAAAACCACTTGTTAATCTAATTTATTTATATGATTATATTATCTTTTGAATTGGTTTTAAAGTGAAATTAGAATATATTTTTACCATTAAATCCAAAAGTGGTCGTTGTAATTAACTTCATGTTGAAATCAGACTTAAACTACTGTCAATCTTTTGATACTTATTGTTTCATAAAAACACGCTATTTGCTTTGACAGCTGGAATTAATTATTAAATTAATTAATGCATCTTATATTTTTTTAATTTTGTAAAATGGAATTCATTTTTGAATTCGGAATATCAAATATATCGTAGGCTGATGTTTTGGTATTTTTCTGAAAAACTTAAACTTTTGATGAATAGTGAAACCACTAAGTGGTACTTAAATACTGATTTTTCGTTTAAATGAATTTTTACCACCTATGAGTTTTGAATTTAAAAAATCTGACATACATTGTTTTCATTAAAAAGTAAAATGTGGTTCAATGTGATTAAAATAATTTTTTGGTGAATTGTAACTTATTATGTTTTTAATCGCGATTAGAGGTAATTAGTGTAATTTAAGGTAAAATTAATGTTGTAATAATATGAAATGAACATGACACATGTCCTAACCTCATTTAATGTTTTATGGCCGACCAATAAAATCCATGGGTCAACTTGGGGACCCCTTTAAGCCACTTTTCTTGGAAAATGACATTAATAACTTTTTATTTAATGTTAAAATTAAAATGACACAAACATGAGTTGTTTTATTAAAACAATTTTTAAATGGGGATATACAAGTCAGAATTTTGACTATAAATAGTCATTGGAAAGATAAAAATATTTCTTACATCATAGTTTTTTTTTTATTTTTATACATTAACTAAATTAAATTATTTATGACACAATGATGATGCAGTGATTACCTCATTATTTAACGATTTAAATAAAATGGAAAGATGATGTAAAATATAAGCCCAACACAAGTACAAAACCTATTTTATGGGTGGATTTCGAACCCTTATCACCTTATCCTAGAACACATCAATTTGGGACCATTAATTTCCGAAACTCATTTTAAAATAAAGTAACATTTCCTTACTTTCTAAGAGTGCCCCTCCTCTCCTCTTATAAAAGGCCCCCACCTCTACCTCCTTACCCACACGTCCAAAGCCATTGGCTCGTCCAAACCCTGCCATTTTTCTTCTCCACATCCTTCTATTACTCCTTGAAACCTCACTTTGGGCAGAAGTTTTCCCAAGGAAGCCTTTGAGCTCAAATCTAATAGAGTTACCCGATTTTAAGGTAATGTCTTCACTTGAGTCCTTTTGTTTTATTTTGCTTCTCCAACCCCCTAAACTCTTTTTATTCATTTTTTTGTTACAACTCCAGTATCATCAATATACTTTGATGTTTTTATAAGAATTATTAGATCTACACTTACACACACCTATATCTAATGGTTAAAGAACATACTGTTTCCGTGGATGGTGAATTTCTGCCTCCCAAAATGATGATTGTTCAACATTGTTTTAACACCTTAAAAGGTGTCCATTAAGATGAAACTATACTTATATATGTTATATAATATGTTTATGTTTTCCTTAATCTTCTGTATTTTTTCATTTTGGGAATAACTTTATGGTTTCCATTATGGGTAAACACCATATATTCATTTAAGGAAGTGCGGTCTACCGCCCCCTCAAAGTGATTTGATTTCATTAATGCCATATGTGGGATGTATAAAGGATTTAATTAATGGTATTATATATGATATTATACTGTAATTATAATTTACCATTATATTATTATGATTCCATTCCATAAAAATATGAAATAGAAATGAAAGTAGCATTCATGCGTACATACGGCTTACCGTCTCCATGAACGGTGCATTTCATTTCTTACCTCTAAATGATCATGTAATATTATAAATTCAATTATATACTGGATATATATGTTATATATAATATCTAAATCATGAATATATTTCTTGATATAATGGATGTTTTACCACATGAACAACTTGTAATTATAAAGAGTTTATTTTTAACTCAAGTACCAAGGATCGACAAAACGACCATTTTTAACTTAAATAATTACATAGTGTTCATAACCTTGTAATAAGTGATATAAATGAAATAATTAACCTGAAAAAGGTTCTTAATAATGTATAAATTAACTCAATTTTATTATTCATGAGTTTAAAGAACGATCGAGTCAAGTGGGACCCAAGGTAAGGGACATCATCTCAATCTCCTTTCACTGAGGCATATTTTGTTTTATACACAACTTTATTTTATATGGTGTATAAACCCCTTTGACATTTAATTTTATACAAAAGGAATTTGTTTCTATAAAGAGTTTTATAAAACGAAAAAAAGGAATGTTTTTTTAACGTATGCAGTGACAACGACCTTTTCTGCCGCCACGGGTATTATTTGGACTTTAGCTTCCTCAACAAGCCGTAATGTTTTTTTAATGAAATAAATACCATATACTATTTTATGTATTTTTGGTATTGAAAATGATTTTAATAATGGATTTGTTATGTCAATATATTTATGTGATATATTGTGATCGGAATGTGGAAATTTTTTCTTTCCATTGTGTTTATTTTATGTCTTATGATTTTATAATGGTACTTGGAAATTTGACGGTTGGTTACGTGATAAACCATAAGATGGGTGGTGCTATGAATACCAGGACGGGTGGTTATGTTATAACCTCCAATGCATTGGGTATGGAAGTCGGTATTATGGCTATTCCATGAAGTATGTGTGGGAGTCGGCTGTATGGCTATTCAATTAAGTGATATGTGTGGAAGTCGACCGTATGGTTATTCCACTTAAGTATGTTTATGTCCCAAGTTACCTTTATATGTAATGAGTTCTTTATATGGGTTTTATGGTAATCTTTGGTTACAAAAGGGTAAGTAATTATATTTTATTCAGTGAAGAGTTTATACTACTTCATGAAGGTGAAGGTATTACTTTGATAAAGTATATATGGTTTACTTGATGTTTGAAAAACTAACAGTTTTCATTCATTGTGTATCCCTTACTGAGCTTTTTATGCTCACCCCAAGTTTTTTTGAAATATTTTTCATAGGACTTAATGTGGATTAGGGTCAAGGATGAGATCAAATGAAAGTCAGGCTATCTAAAACATGGAACTAGGCATGTTTCTTTGTAAGAGTTTTTATTTTATGGAAACATGTTAGAAGTGTCTACATTGTAATCTTTTGAGATGTAATAATTATATCCTAATTCTCTAAAACTCTAAACCTGAAAAGATCCTCAATTTGAATTATTCATTTAATTCAATATTAAGTAAGATTTAAGGTCGGGGCCTTATAGATTTTATGAATATTATTATAAAATATATGGTATTTACATGTCCATATAATGTTATTTCATTTGTTGGTACAACTATTCAAATGATACCCATGTAATAAGGGATTTACATTATAATATCATTTTTATCATGATTTTTTATAATTAAGATTCAACAGATGAAATCATATGAAATAAATAATAAAAACTTCATAACATTTTTCTCTTATAATTTTTTAATTAAAAGATAATACTTCATTTATCATTCTCACCTTATGTATTCATGATATCAATAAAATGTTCTTAAACAGAACCAAATTCATTTCATTATTTAGTTTCATTTTTCTAGAATAACCTTGTTTTCTGAAAATATGTTTTAAATATGGAATTTACTATCAAGTAATGATTGAATAATGTTATTTTTACTATGTTTTTTCATTTAAAAAATATTATAAATGGAAGAATAGATTGTTTGGTAAAACAATTATTGTTACTATTCTAATAATTGTAATGGGGGAATATTTTTTCTATCATATACAACTCGAATAGAATTTACAAATACAATAGACACTCTATAATTTGATATATACATTACACATTCCAAAAGTAATTTTCAATATGGATAGTGTACATAACATTTTAAAAAAAATATATATTTAATTACTAATTTTTGAAAGGAGAAATTATTTTGCCTCAGAATATTTTGGCAATAACATGATCCATAAACGTAATGGACCATCATTGTAACATGTTATTTACTCAGAATAAGTTATATGGATTAAATCCATACTTATACTTTGTACGATTTATGATTAAATATTATCTATTAAAGCCATTAATTTTCAAAGGGATAAGATATTATAAAATGATGAAATGTTTATGAAACCCAATTCTTATCATGATTTCAAATATGATTGATGTTTTATAGTCTTACAACACACAAATGATTGAATTTTTTAATGTGATTTAACAGAACTATATCCCCATCCAAATACTATTGTAATAATTAAAGTCATATAATTATAATGGGTACATGGGAGGATATAGAAATCCCCTAAAATGGTACATGATACATTATCTAGGTCAGAAGTTAGTTTCCATGATGTTTTCCGGAGCCTAACAAGATATGATTATATGGGTATGTATCATAGACAAAAGGTTTTATATTCTATTTTTTATTCCAAAAATACAATACTTACACCATTTGTATGATTTTATGAATCATAGTATTTTATTACATTATGATTCATATCAAATTAATATACATGAATTATTATATGAAAAATGATTAAAATCCATGATATGAAGGATATGTATTTCATCTAAAATTATCATGTTCTAATACCCATATTATCGTGTTTTGATTATAGAATCATACATATTTCACTTTTTACCCTTAATTGAAACTAGATATAATAGTTTTTCATTTTTTTCTAATCCAATGTTTAGAATAACGTAATTTTGTATAAAATGCCTATGAAGGTTGATTGTTATGAAGAACTATGCATGAGAAGTAATAGTTCAATTATGAATATGTAGAATATTTATCCTTGCTTCCACATGAACTAGAACTATATGATTATAGTGAATATTTCTATTCCTTTAAATGAATATGCCTCTAATGTGATTTTTTATTTTTATGTAAAAATTATTGATGTCTCCAAATCTGAACATCAAATAAAAGTTACGGTGGTGTGATAAATAGCTGATAGCATGCATATTAAAATAAAACATTCAATTTTCAATTTTATGAAAACATTAATTATATAATACCTTACAAAATTCATGGTGTAATCATTTTTATGAATGATAAATGTGGAATGAAATATATTACATTCATTTTATATCTAAATTAATACATCTAAATATCAAATTTAAATATTTGTACATTGGGGAAAAATCATTTAACAAATATGAAAAAAATTAAAACAAGTATTTTATGATAATATGTCACATAACTAAAATCGATCTAATCATATACAATCATTATTTGATTGATTAAATTTTTTAGTTATAAATTTTTATAATAAATAATTTCAAGTTTAATATTCCATTTTTTTAATTTATTATAGTGATATATAAAATTTATTAATAATTATGTTCAATTTAAATGTAATGATGATATTCATCTCAAATGTCCTAAATGACATCGATAGGTTTACTATGGTTAAAGTGAGAATTAATACATAATAAAAACTAAATATAGTAATGATGTAATTTTAGTTTTTATATATTTATTTTACTTTATCAACCAAAAATTATTAAATAATTATGATAAAACAAATTTATAATCATGGATATTCTATTTTGTATGTATAGATTAGTAACATTTACATTTTTTTTATTTAACACGATGGAAATATGATAAATACGTATTTACCATACTTGTGTAATTATTTTACCTCAAATATAAAATTATTTTGTCAAATAAAAATATATATCAAAACCATGTGATGTTTTAATGAAAAAGTACTACATCACTTCATGGAGACGGTAATCTACAAAAACACATGAATGAAGTTATAATTTTTTAATGTATTGAATTGTTAGAATATATATTAAAGTTCATATTGATATAATAATACTTATGTAATTAAATTTATATATGTACATTAAATAAGAAATTATAACAATTCGTGGGAGGTAGTGATTCCCAAGTAATTACATCCATTCTTATGGATGTATTTTGTTATTACCATGAACATCGGTTCAATTTGAATTATTATTGATAAAAGGGAAAGGAAATTATTGTGAAATTAACATAATATAATATATTTAAAATTAAGATTATTGTGTTATTTTTTAAGTGGTCTATTATTATTTATTGTAATTATTAAAATATATAAAACCAATATGATTTATTTTGAATTATAAACCTTTTTCAGAAAAATTATTTATATTTTTAAATAATGACTTTATAGTACGGGTTCTAATTAAAAAATATTCATAGGATTGTATAGATATTTATTTAAGGTACATTTTCTTATCATTGTTGATCTTGAATGAGTATTGTGTGTTGTGGAAGGTCAATAAGGTGTGTCCATTTATACATGGGGGAGAGGACACATAGGGAATGTTTTAAAAGATTATACCATATTGTTATTTAACTGAAGAAAAATGACTAAAAAATATATCCTTTATTATGAATAGATTAAATAAAGAATAAATTTGTCTATAAAATTGTTTTTATTTAGTTTTAAAATTATATTTAACCCAAATCACTTTTGTGTAACTAATGATAATCATATTTTATAGTAACTATATTAGTATGTTTCAATAGTTTTCCTTTCATTGTGAATCAAAATTATGTTGATATTATTAAAAAAAAATAGTCTAATTATAAATATGTAATACATTTTATAAAAATCAATTCATATATTTTGATGATATAAATACAAAATTTAACTTGTAAAACATGGTGAAAGACACTTTATTTGAAAAGTTCCTTTTACTAATAATAAATATTCATATTATTTATTAAAAATTAACAACATTATGAAAATAATAAAAAGTCAAACTAGGTTAATTTTGAGATGATTAATTCCCACATAATTTCATTGTGTCAAATTAAAATTATATATTTAGAAAATTTATATTTTAAATAAATCAATATAATATGTGAAACAAAAATATTTATTGAAATAATAATTTTATCATTTTAGAATAATTTATTTTTCTAAATTTATATTAATGAATATATCTATATAATATATAATTACAGAATATTAAAAAAATATGAAAATTTTATATCATAATATTTACTTTGGTTAGTATATTCCTCTCAAAATTTTGAATTTCTGTCCATGTTGATTTATTCATTCCATAAATTAATTTGTTGATTTTTCCACTACAAAAATGCCTAATTACCATATTTATTATTAAATAATATGGTATTCTAAAAACTGATAACATATTAAATAACATTACTCTACTACACTCTCTCTATGATCAAGGATTTTAATATTTATTCCTTTGAATAATGGTTTTATTCCAATTTTAATTCAACATAGCTCAAAAAATTTGTTTCATTTGATATATATTTTCATATTAATTAAACATGAAATAGATCATGTACATGAGGGGAATTTTGTAAATGGTCCCCCTAATAAAAAATTGTTCAAATCGTATCTAAAATTTCATATAGTCATATAATCATTGGACATAATAATTTTATTTATAACAAAATAAATAAAACATTTCAATGTACATACATTATCTAATGCATGATCACATCCATCGAATGAAATATTTTTCTTCCTCTTATTTTCATGAATATTATTCATAGTCTTGTTCACATTTTTTATGTAGAAATATATTCTCCTTCTCAAACATTATTCATACCAATTCATTTCCCAATAAATTTATTCCATGTCATTATACAAAAAATCATCAGTTTAAAAACTCATTCCCTATATTACATAAATTGATTACATATGATTAAATAAATGAAAACTATTATTATAAGAAAAATAAACCAATGTAAGATATTAAGCATTAAATACCTAGTAAAAAAATGAACCAACTCTAATTGTACCTACCAGAGATATAATTTCTCACTCTGATTATGCTTCATATTATTCTCGTATGGTTATGTGGTAATTCAATTTTTTATCAAATGGATTTTATATACCTTTTATGAGTTTAGAGACGAATTTAGGCCGCTATTAACATGCAATGGAAATATTTTATCCATAAAATAAATTTATATATTCATTATAAATTATAAAAATTTCATCCAATAAACTATATTAATAGATGGAATGATAAATATACGTTATTGTTGATCAGTTAATTATTACACAAATAGCATTATTACATCATTATTACTTTTCCAATTCCATTATGAAATCCTGGATATATCCTACCATTACCATTATAAAATTTTAAATGTATAATATATCTTATTTATTAATTTTTTTCATTATATATCATGTTGAATTTTAAAAAAAACATCAAGATAAATAATAATATATATTTCTTTATTCCATTCCATCATAAATGATTTTTAAGGATTCTATAAAATTATGTATAACTACAATGAATAATAAATGTGGTGATATGAGCCTAACTCAACAGTACTTTTTGTAATTAGATTCATGTTAAAAAAATAACTATCTTATAGTTCTAAAAACATGTAGTTTATTAATTTGTTATTCAGGGAAAATAAAATTCATAACCAATCAACATATTTTTATTTAATTAGTGTTATTCATTATTAGTATAATTAATACTATAAACAAATTATGTTGGTGTAGGAACTTAATAAACATAGGAATATCTTATATAAAAAATTTGTATGCCAGTATTAATAAAATCAATGACTAAAGGATCATGTTCAATATAATTGAATTTTTAATGAAGATTTATCTTTTTAAATCAAATCACTAGCTACAATGTTCGATTTTCCTGGATGGTAATCAATTGTATAATCTTATAACATTATCAATTCTGGAAATCTCAATTGTATCAGCGTCAACTCATTATGATTGAATATATAGATTAATATTTTATGATATATGTAAATATAAAACCTTACTCTATATAAATGTTATCCAAAACCATTAAAAGAAAACACTATAACCGTTAATTCGTAGTCCTATATAGGATAATATTTATTGTGAGGATTTAATAGTTTCGGAAAATAATAAAATAATTCATCATGATACGTCAAAAATACCATGACCCTTCAATAATTCATCAATAAAAATAACAAAGTCTCTATTTCTATATGTTAGGGACAAAACAATTTCATTTCTAATCATATTTATAATTTCTTTATACATTCATCACATTCGGTTGTCCATATTAATACCAGTCAATAATGTTAACAATTTAAGTGGGCCATATATTTATATAATGTTCTCAAAAAAGAAATAATAATAGTATAATAATCCAAGATACCAAGGAAGAATAGTAACATTTACAGAATAAATAATTTTTTCAAACATATTAGATTTAGTGGGATAAAATTATATTCAATGTTTATTTATGATAAGATGATGGATGAAACCATATATAACCAAATATAACTCCAACTACATTTTTATATGAATATCTTGCATTGATATTTTCATTTAATTCGATTTTATTTCATGATCCTAATTTAATATTAAATGAACAAGATATTCCACTAAAAAATATGTATCAAAATAGTTATTGAAAACATATTCATTAGATAAATCAATATATATAGATTATTCCTCAATCCTAAAGAATTAACGATAATCTCAATATTCTTACATGTAGTAAGAAATATTGATGTAGTGATGTCATATTCCATCCCAAATAGCTAATATTACCCTTACCAAAGACTAACCATATTGATATATTTATCTCTCTGATAATGATTAAACTAACCTCTAATATGAGGTAAGAAATACATAATATTAATAATGATTATATTAAATTATCAATAATTTTGACAATGTAAAAATGAGAATCATTATTTTTAAAAAACAATACATGAGAAACCCATGTTGAAGGGATATGATGAATGAAACCATTGTAGAGAAATTATGGAAACATTTTTATGCATTAGAGATGTCCTATTAGATATATTTAGAATGGTTGGTTTTTGATAAACATAACATGATGATCTATTCCAATTATAAACCCAACATCCGAATTTTTTATAATAACAAAAAAACTCAAAAGATAAAATATGTAGATATGAATTTAATATATGGAAATCATTCATATCCTTAGCTTCATTATTTTCAAAAATATGAGAAATATAATATTCATTTAGATTACTTATTTTTTAGTCATATTATTGATATTTTATAAATTTTATGAATTGATTAATATATAAATTTAAACTATTTCATGAAAATGAAATCATTGGATCTATAAAATATTATACTATGAAAAAATATAAACCAAACCATACCCAATATCTAATTAAATTATCGTGTGGTAAAGACAAAATTTTTTATTGGAAAACATTCCAATAATACTTATATCATGATATTTATTAATTCTTGTTTCTATAATATTACCCGAAGTGAATTTACGAGACAAGATGTAATAATTTCAGGAAGATAGATTTACATTTTATATGAAAATGTATTATAAATTAAGTAATGTGTATGCCTTAAATCATAAGTCACATAACCATAATTTGAAGAATATGTAATAAAATACATAATACTTCATTTTATGGCCCAAAAATCACTGAATTAGTATAAATAGATTTCTATGATACATGTGATGATATAAATGATAACTCGCATAATTCATTCCCTTCTTCAAAAAAACATCTTCATACTGACACTTCATATTTAATTTAATAATAAATAATGATTTTTTGGTAAATAAATTATTTAGACTACCAGGATTTTTTTAGTAAAATCCCTAACCATATTATAAAACGAACATTTTATAAGAACTCTTTATATTTCTAATAAAATCTCAATATTGTTTTTACTACACAAATAAAAAACTAAAAAATATCATTTTCATACAATTATATTTATTTAAGTGATTATTTCAATTGGACATCCACTTGTATACCAACATCATTATAATGTCATATGAACTGTAATAATTATATAAATCTATTCCTATTTTCATAGAAGGGAATATATGAATTTAAAAAAACAAAAAACATAATGGGAATATTTTATTATATATCATGAAATTAATCGATGATTGAATTGATAATTTTATAAATCACGGCTATGGAAATAATTTGGAGAATAACATTCCAATCAGGTTAATCTTTATTTAGACAAATCTACAAGATCCTCCATTATTTTCCCCATTTAAAATAATTTATTTTCCATCCCTAGGATAACAAAATAAAATGTAAAAAAAATTCATGATTTACTACCTACATTTACCAATGAAAAAAACTAAATGACCATGAGGCCTCAGGTATTTTTTATATGGTTACATAAATTAATTACATGAAATATGGTCACCAGTGAAATTATATAAAATATTAATATATTCCATTCCAATACGATAAACCTCTAATTTTAGGGTAAAACATGTTGATATAGAAATGATATATGTGAGTTGTATACCCAAGTATTGGAATAATTGAAGAAAAGAATGATGAAATTAATACATTTTTTCAAAGGGATTTGCATTGTGACTTGAATTAGGTGATCATAAAAACATTAATATTGAATTGAAATATAAAATGATTACATCATGGAGATATATGAATTTGTAAAAAACATTAAAATTGACATCATAATCATTGTAAAATGATAATAATCTATAAACCAAATCATAGTGTATTTATGGAACATTCTAATGCACCATAAATGAATTCTAATGAGATAAAAATAATTCTCATTTAATTGTTGGATATATTATTTTACGAATAATATTCATATTGATGTCATTTAGTTATATCTTCAACAATGTTAATAACAATGTATGAATGTGTGGATGGGTATTACATATAATAATATATGTTATAAAAACATAATAATTATTTATAGAGAATATTATGTGCTAATAATGGTTCAAGATAGGGATTAATGTGAATTAATGTCTGAATACAATTACAGGGAATCATAATGATAATAAATTATTTTTTAAAGGTAATTTATCAAGGGAGTTTTATAATAAAAAAGTGTTTTTATAATGAAATTGCATTAAGTAAAATGTAAGAAGTGAAAATAAATGACATTGAATTTATACTTATAAATTATTCTCATGAGATTATTAAGAGCATGGGGACACTTTGGATGATGATTTGCGAGGGATAAGGAGAGATTAATTAGGTTCAATTGGGTTTCCATGAATAAAAGTTTGTGTATTGGTGAGTTTGTATTGGAAAAGAGAGGGGAACTATTTATGAATATATAAATATAGGTTTTTGAATCTATATGATGAAATAATCATAAGCACAAAACACTACTAGGGTTTTAAACAATGTCTCTTCCAATGAGGAGTGGATCAAAATATTTTAATTTGTAACAAACCAAAAAAACATAGTATTATATCATAGGAGTTATAGAAGTGAGTCGTATTTGTAATAAATTATTTTAAATATTTCAATTATAATATATTATATGGAAGAATCATTATGGGTATATAAGATTCAAAAATAAACATAAAAAATATTTTAAAATATAAAATTTATTTCGCCAAATATCTATATTATGATAACTATTACAACACTTTTAGGCCATTATGATTCCATAATTAAGACCATATATCTAGAACATATTAATGTCTACCTAAATGTATTCCAACAATAGGAAAATATGGAAAATTATCAATTTATTAATTTAATATTTTAGATTTTTTGATAAATAATTATAATGTTATAATGAATTTCTAAATAAGATATTTTCTCTTTCAATTAAACGTCCAAATTTACTGAAAATTATTTTATTTTTCATTAATATACACCTTTAAAACCTTATAATGGTTTCCTTAGAATTTACTAAAAATTAATATTATCTGAATTAATCAATTATAATTTGAATTTATATTTTAATTAAACTAAAATTTATTTTAAAATTTATTTAAATTATCAAATAGTGTGACATAATTTCTATTAAATATTTCTAAAAATTAATATTTTCATTTATTTGTTTAAAAACATTTCATATAAATTTTAAAATATTTCATAATAAATTAAAAAATATATTAATATAATAAAAATTATATTGATAATGAAATATAATGATATATATTGTTGTGTTCGAGATATTTGGTGTCTTATAATAGATGTCTATTCTATAAGAATATGGACTGTGATGGTGATTCATTCCTGTTATGGTTTGAAAAAAATGTTTTGGGTAGTGTTATTTATCTTCTTGAAAATATTTCATGTAAGGTTTGTATTTATATATATTTGATCAATATTTAATTTGTAATGGTAATGGTAAAATATCAGTTTTCCATCTCCCTCACAATCTTGGATAGACAGACTTCTTAGGGTATGATCCTAAAAGTCATGGTCATCAACAATTTCGTCTCTATCAATTAGACATTACTAAAAACCATAATATAGAATTAAAAAATTATACAATATTCCATTACTATATTTATAATATTTATTTTTATTAAATGACTTTTAAAACAAATAGGCTATATGAGACCAAATTAAACATCACATTAATTGTGTTTTCAATATCAAGAAGTAATATACTCCATAAAAATGGGATTTTATCTATAAAAGGTTCATGTAACTAAATTATTCTCCCTTTAGAAATATTTCCATCAAATAATCATTTTGTGTACTAGAATATATGATTATATTTTTGTTTCATTAGGTATTTTAGTTCCCATGTTCTTTCCTCTAACATGTTGTTCCAACACAACACTTTCACTATGAAATTTGTAATATTTTATAGATCATTTTCTACATGATCTATGTAATTCACCATATACTTGACATATGAATAACAATATACAATTGTACCACAACGAAATTAAGTATATGGGAGGGGTCTATAATGAGAATTATAAAGCGGGAGACATTGAACACATCATATACATTGTTAATGGTAGGTGGGAGTGATAGGTTATAATTCATAGATCTGATGAGATCAAGGATCTCAATGTCTGATATGTACCTTATAGTAAGATTCCTCTTCTTCCTAAACCACCTGAATATATTCCAAAGATAAATATGAATAATCACATATTCATAGACTTCAAATTCATTGTATCATTGAATATTATAATCACAATTGTTTTAAACATTGATTGTGTTTCATATGATGTTGAATATTATGGAAATTTTCTATTTCATACTGGATGATATTATTTATACTAATCCCCCTTTCCATCGGCATCCTACAATTTTTAGTTATATCCCCTCTTCCCACACATTAACAAAATAGGTTTCATTAGAATTTCGGATCTGAAATTATTGATATATGTTAACTCAACTAAGAAAATGTTGTAATACATTATCCATGTAAATTCATTGAACAATATCATAAAATATCCTCTACTGTATTGATAGATTTATTAGATTAATCATTAATCAGATGGTGATACAAATAATTAAACAAAACACTTTATCCAGGTCTTATGAAATGTTTCTTCTTCACCTCAAAGTGTTCCATAGATTGTGATCTTTTAATGATGTTAGCAAAACTCAATTTAGAAAAATTAATTCTCATTTTAATATTATATTGATTTATTCAATATTAAAATCTACCATAATAGAAAAAAATTACTAAATTTGTAATATGATTGACAACCACCCCGTTATTGTTATTATTATTTTTTCATGGGAAGACCAATGACCAATCGAAGTCAATGTTCTCCCATTTTCATACAGTTATGGGAATTTTTGAATAATATCCATATAAATCAATAATTTAATCTTGATTTATTTTCATTCTAATAAAAATAATACAAATTATTCAATATACAACTTTATATTATTCCACTAAATGTTTTTCTTTGATACTCTATACATTATAGTTCTAATGGGATGAATACAGAAGAATGAGCTACAGACATAAAATATATATAATATCCCTATTATTACTTGGTTTTTATTATAATGATATTTGGGTATCAAACCATCTAACTATATATTTATAAATAAAATACATCAAAATATTCAATTAAATATTTTATTTGACCACATCATCATATTATTCCTCCTAAGTTTTATCTAAAATAGATAGTCGAGTAGTTATTTGAGAAATTTATGATAAAGATCATTCCATTATTTCATTTTCCATCATATAAATTTCTAATAATTTTGGATCAAATACAATAATTATCATCAATTGGGATTTAGGATAACTTCGACTCAATGAATCCTCCACAATTTCCATCATTCTATAATGGTAATGGATTGAAAAATCATTATCCATTATAACATATAACAACCTTCATTTTCACTTACTGAGCTCATTTTAGTTGAATATATATTTGAGGATTTTATGATACGTCTATTTGTCACAATTCCACCTCTCGAGATAATGTCACCATATCATCAATTTCAAAATCACATTATCAAATTCTAGATCAATATAGGGGTATTTTTCCTTTTGTATCATAAATTTTTCAAGAGGAATTGGCTACTACATTATCATATATCATTATCAAAATACAAATTCATTTCTTTGTTTCATCTATGTAAATTAGAATCCTTCACCCATCTTAAAAAATATGAGAATAGTTTTATTAATTATCCTCTTTTAAAAATATTAAATTAATTCCTCTCATTCATTAGTTTAATAATAATTCTCTTCATTCTACGTTATCTATTTTTTTAGAATTTAAAATCATAAAAAATTTCTCAGAAATAATTGATAATACACATATAGTTCATGGGAACAATAGATATCCATCATAGATGTTGTTATAGTTTGTCCTTTAAATTGAATCATTTTTTTAATAATTAATATATATGATATAGTTGGTGTTAATATTCCCCAAACATTCTACAAAATCAATCAAAATAATTTATTTAATATAACTTTCATGTAATGGAACATTCCATCTCAGCCTGTTTCATTTATAGTTTTGGTTGTGGAGGTTTCCAAGAGGATATATGAGGAGGATCAATGATTTTTTTATGGAGGATGGATTTTTTGAAGATATTAAATAGGAAAGACACTCCAGGTAATGTTTTTATTTAGTAATTGTTGACTATATACATTGTGTTGCACTGTTGGTAGATGTGTAAAAAATTGGGAGTGAAATTATTTGAGGATATGGAATTTTGAATGAAGGATGAAATTTTTGGGTACCAACCAATTAGATGTTGTTTTAAGATTGTAAAAAAATTCTAAAATATGGGATGTTTGTTTTAATTATATTTTAGGGTTAAATCCTTTAAATAATCCAAACCCTTCTCTCCCCCTCTCATTTAAGGGGAACCAATGGAAGTCTAGGAAAATATTCAATCATATTCTTCCAGTAACAGTTCATTTGAACGGATGGATGCATGTCAGTGACATGTTGTTAGCCATTCCATCTTATTGGATAGATTCATCTTATTCTTCTCGTGTGGATTCTCCATGGTGATGTTTTATTTTGGTTTACGGTTTATTTGGGATTAATTTTTATGAACTTTTGTTGTTGTTTTGTTTGATATATGGTTTCTTTTGGTCTGGTTGAGGTTCATGTGCCCTTCATCATCTCCCTACATAGCAAAGTGAGTTAAAAATGTATACTTATGGTTTGGAATTCAATGTATCCATTTTTTTGTGTCATATGTGAGGGGTTTAATTTTAATAAACGTGGGATATGGGTGTGGTATCTTAATAATGAATAAATAATTTTTTTATTTAAATTGAATGGTAAAAAGTTGAATTTTTCATTCACTCTTATAGTAATTTTACTCTTCTTAGTTAATAATTTATAGAATTAATGCCACAACAGAAAATGAATACATTAATGGATTTTTAACACTATATGATATGTGTTGAATTTTTTGCCTATTATTATTTTTTGGGACATTAATATAAAATGGAAAATTGACTAAACACATACATTTTACTAATGAATCAATTTACCCACGATTGTAGATTGTGGAACGATACACAGAAATTAACATGAAATAAAATAAAATTACAGTTTTAAAATATATAAAATGAAATTGATGTACAGTGATATATTGATGTTCTTGATGAATAATTATGTATTCTTTCAATCTGATGTTGGGATGATGGTTTTTTGGACACTCATTTTGGGTTGTAAGTTGAAGGTTTTTTGGTAATTTTTTTTGGGCGGTGAGGTGGTTGTTTTTTGTCCATGTATTTTGGGAGGCTATCTAATTTTTCTTTTTTCCTTTATATTAGATTAGAATGATATTAATTCTACTAATTTTGTGTGGTGATGTTTTTGTTTAATGTTCATTATTTTTCAGTGGTGATTTATTTGTATTTTGGATGTGCTTTTGGGTTGTTGGGGTGGTTCTTTTTGGGATGTGATTTTTGAGAAGTGTGTGGATGGTACTTTGGGGGTGATTACATGCTTGTGATGTTTGTTTATATTTCTAGATATAATTTAATTGAAGGAATAATTATTAAATTATAATTGAAACAATATTGGTCAGTTTGGTTAGTTCACTGAAAATTGATAATGAGCTATAAATTATAGGTTTCTTGAAAAAACATTATACCAGATTATTGATGAAAGGAATCAAACTATTAAATCGATTTTATAAGAAACATAATTTTTCTTGTTTCTAGTAGTGGGGCCTTCCACATTTTTTGAAGGAAATAATTGTGGTGATGATGGAAATCAGTGACCATTTGGAAGTGAACCAATAAGTTGGGTTGGTATGTTGATATATGATTTTATTTTAATATCAATTTTTATTTAAATAATCATCCTACAATTATGGAGAAATATGTGATAAAACCTACTAGCCGAACAGGGGAGTTTTTCGTGACAACCTGTGAAGACAAATCATTGTGTACCTTATCATTATGACTATCGTTTCTTGGTGAGGATGGTATGAAACAACGTGTAGAGGCTGGAGCCCACTGATTGAAATAGATGGTGTTTTCATAGCCCTGGTGTCATTTGGTGAGATGTGATGAGGGTGATCTTGCAGGGTGGTGAGACCAAGGGTCTTGTAGAGTTTAGATATAATCCATGTGTATTTAAGAACAACGTTATATGATTATATGGATTTAATTGGGGGTCTATCATTGGTGGAGGAGGTCCAATGGTTAATTTCATTCATGTTTATGATAATATATTTCTCTAGTTATGGTTTTGTGATTTTTTGGGGCCCAATTGTTTTATCGAGAGAGATGTGATGTGAATGTGCTTATGGGGTGGTGATCCCCGGTCTCTAGGGTTGATATGTTATGAGATCAGGCTTGTGGGGTGGTGTGGTCTTTGTAAGATATGTGAGTTCTAGGATTTACTATGTTTGGGTGTGTGAGTAGTATATCTTCATGAAAGCTATGTGGGGAACTTTTAAATGGATTTTATTCATGTAATTTTAGATTATATGTCATGAATTATTTAGGGAGTGTTCTTTAGTAAGGTAGTGATGAATATTATAATAGATTTGGTGATGTTATTTCTAATATTTACTTAGGGATGAATAAGTATGCTTCTTTAAAATGTTCATGACATACATTTGTTCTCTAAATGAGTACAATTTTATTCTCACCAAATGTATATGAATTTTTTTAGGTTTACCAGTGGATTATAAGGAACATGATGGGCATTACTATCTTAGAACGATATATATATATATATATATGCTCTATCACTGCATTATTTTTCCTTTTTGATGTTTACTATATAATCCATTATATGCACCGATTTTATTTACACATGAATTGTTTTATGTTATTAGATTTCATTTATATTATGTAATTGGGTTTTGGATGATTCATCTTATATACAAATCCAATTTATATTATAGAGGCTTATTCCTCCCATTACTATGATTTTCATACCCTTAGTTATAGTATCCATTTTGAGGAATATAGGTGGTAAAACTCAAGGGTCATTATATCTCCCCGCTTATTGAGGTATCTTTGGATGGTTGGGATCATGATAGATTGGTATGAGAGGTGATGGATGTTAGATAGAATTATTTTTCGTGTTAGTCACAATTTGGATCACATGGGTTGTTTTTGAAATAGTTCCACTTTACCTAGGTGTAATATATGTACGAAGGAGACTGAAATTGACATGTAATTTTTGGGACTCCCATGACCCAGTTCAATGAATTTTGGATTATTGTATGACCATGTGGGGATGATTTTTAATCACTGAAGAGACCTAGTAGAGGTAGATGAATGATAATAAATTCTATTAGTTTTTTGAAATAATGTAGTTTTTTTGAATTTTAAAATAAATTAAATGAATTAAATGGAATGAAAATAATATTCTACACTATCTAGGGGAGTACATTATTATTTATTATTTCACATTTTTCTCAGGATTATTTATTGCATGAGTCTATGAATGTTGAGGTTTAATGGGATAACTCAGTTGATCATCCTATGGAGGATTTAGTTGGGTTTGATAATCAATTATAGATGTAGTTAACCATAATCCAATATCAACAGTTATTGATTTGTGAGGGATGCATTTCTGGTGTGGAAATAGACATATTACAAAAGGATATCCAGAGATATTTCAGTTTGATCTAGGCCATAGTGGGATACTGGGTCCCAAATGCTGTCATTCAGATTAGAGGAGCTACATATTAGTGATGGAAATTTTATTGGGTGTTTGGAAGGATGAAATTGATTAGTTTTTGAACTCCCAGAAATATTTATGTGAAGAGTTCCATTAATTTTATATTATGGAGGTGAAAATTAAATATGGTGTTTATTACTTAAAAGGGTAATATATCCTTTTGTTATTTTTGAATCCACATCAATGAAGCTATATGATACTCTGCATATTGTTTTTCTAGATATGGAATTTCAATATTGAACTCTTGAAGAAGAAATCTATCATTTTTTAAGTATGTAGTTACCCCAATTATGTTTTGGATGTACCTAGAGTTTCATTAAAGAGAGGAGTTGATTGAGTGGATTCCCTCCCGAGGAGGGCTTCAGTGAGTGAGGAAATGGTAGTGTTACTCGAGGAGGTGTCTTGTTAGTAGCTAGTCTCAGGAACTAAGACAATTGTTGTTTTTGAATTAGTGATTCAAACATAGATCCGTTCCTTTTAGATATTGGGGTCCAAGGGTTCCCTTGATCTTTATCATTGTTTTTTGACCAAGTGATTTTGTTTTTGGTAAATATGATTATTTTTAAAACTAGTTCCTAGAAGTTCCCCATGTTTATTTTGTTAGAGGTGGAAATATTAAATACCATCACTAATAATAGTTCCCCACGATACTATTTTAGCTACCATGGATGCACGATTATTCTCCACTGAATGGAGATATAGAAGTTAAAGTCCATTCTCAAGATGGTCACCCTGTTCAGGGACCTCGTCCAGAGTGTGGTCCTGGACATGGTTATTGGTAGAGACGTAGAGCATATAATTATGGTTATTTTCACATGGTTAAGTTGTTAGATCATGTGGGGAAAGAGATCATTCAATCTGGGTTCTATTTTTCTGATCTTTTTTCCTTGTTTTAATTATGAGATTCAAAATACTTATTAACCCCACTCTATCCCATGAAATTGGATGGGACTAAAAGTGTATTTACACACCCCCAGTGATTTCAATGACATTTAAAATCCATTATAACTTGTATGATGTGTTCCAATGGTGTATACTTATTATAGGACCACAATATACATATTGGTATCTTTTCATTTTAGTGATTAAACCCCAAAATTTTATTATTAGAATAGATTTGTATTATTCCATTATCTATGTTTCCATATTCTTCTAGTGGAGAGATATTTTAAATGATGTGGATAATCAATGAGATTTATTTATTGGTTATAGGGTTTTTTAGGAAGACAGAATACTTCGGAGGTCCTTCATCCCCTGATGGTTGACTTTTCTTTGGAATCAGTAGACAGTGGGAATGTGTAGGAACCATGGTTTTATGGGATTTACAAGATGTTTTTTTAGTTTGTACTATGATTTTAGCCACTCAAAATGATGTTGATATTATGATAGACTTATATCCTAGTGATTCAATGATTTTTATATCTACTTATCATATAGAAAATTACGAATTTTGGGATTTGAGGATTCAGCAAAAGAATTTGATGTTAAAGGGTTTTATCTATTCTAGTTTGTTTTCATGGGGTTCTATAGAATTTATCACTAAAAATGAGGATGGAAGTCTGGGGATGTTCATATAATACAAGAGGTTGAATTAGGTTATGCTAATGAATTATTACCCTCATTAGAGGATATATGAAATTTTATTCTTGATAATGTATATAGGTTGGTTTTCTATGATTTATTTTCTGTCTTGATACCACCAGTTGATGATGAATGAGGGTGACATCCTGAAAACAAACTTCATATGCAAGAATAGTAACATCATGTTTGTAGTTACTCAAATTGTTATTGAGAACACTCAATCAATGTTCATGTGACTAAAGGAAACAGTGATTCATTAGTTCCCTAATCAGTTTGTCTTTATATTCAATCAAGATATCACGATCTACATGAAATCAAAGGTGGAGGATGTTGGAAATCTCAATCATGTCATGCAGTTTCTTCAACACCACCTTCTCTATGGAATGTTCTCAAAGATATATTTCTTATTTTGGAGTTGGAATTCCTTAGGCATTTGGTGTCTCATCAGGGTGTGGTAGTTGATATATCGATAGTTGAGGTAGTTTTCTTTCGGATATCACCAATGAAAATAGAATATATTGAAAATTTTATTGGTAGTTTTAAATATTATCTTATGTTTTTTTCTGAATTATATTGGGTATCAACCACTCAAAAATTATCAATAAGGAATGACCATTATTTTTATAGACTAAAGAGTGCCAGAAATCTTATAGTTTCTGGATGTAGTAGATGATCAGTGCTCCTATTCATTAGTACCATGAGGTGGGAGTGATGGTTTAGTTCTTCTGTTAGGAATCCCATTTGGTTTTTGGATGATTGTTGATGTAAAATACATAATTTTTCTCTTATGGGTTAGTAATTGGAATCCACATTAGTGTTAATATACAACCCATGAAATAGTGATGGATGTGATCGTTTTTATTCTGATGTTATGGTGGCATTACCAAATTGGGGAATTTTTTTTCATCAGGGATCATAAGTTCATGAGGGGAATTTTTTTTATCATTAACTAAATTTAAATAGTGGAGGTTGGTGGAGTGTCTTTATGACTATGATTTTTATACCTCCTACACCTCATGAAATGATAATTTTCTAGTTGTTGCTTTGATCAGGATTTTGGGGAAGGATGTAGTTCGGTAGTCTGGGGGTTCATGGAGAGTGATTGTGGAGTTAGAATCCTTCACCATATATAAAATAGTGGAATGTGGTATATGTTGTTTTTGTCAATGATGTTATATTATTCTCCAATGATTTAGGTGTAGGGTCCTTAGTTGTTAGATTAATTGGTAGAGGTCATTCACATCCCTGTTGGCATGGGAGATTCCTCAAATGGATTGTTAGAGGATGGTAGGAATATTATGATACTTAATGGGGGATTTGATATTCTTGTAGTGATTAAAATGGTATTCCTTCAAGAGTTTCATTTCTCACAATGGGTAGTACTATTGGATGTTTCCATAGTATACCACAATTTGAGGATATAAATTTGGTGGCTAAGGATTAAGTGAGTATTGAAGGATTTTGTGGAATTTTGTATGGTATTATTGGATATAATCAATTCATATTCCTAGCAGTTTTTATATCCCCTAGATTATTTTTAGTGGAAATGAGAAAAACTATCTAAGTATTTTATCACTTATAATCCAGGATATCATGGAGGATCCAATAGTATATAGGTGATCATGGATCTATCAATAAAATCATCCTACTTATCAGTGTTCAAGGAGTCAGTCGTTGTAAATTAATTTTCTAAAAACTATGTCGATGTGATGATATATATTCAAGAGTTATGAGGTCAATTTTCATGGATAGAGGTGTGGTTTTTACCTCATGAATGTGTATCGGATTAAAACACATTTTGGAACTCATTTTAACATTTGGGTTGTTTTCCACCATCAAGGTGATGTGAAGATGGAGAAAATTATCCAGATGATATAGGATATGTTGAAGGTGAGTGCCTTAGACATTTGTGGATCTTAGGTTTGACACAACCCATTATTTGATTTTTCATTGAATAATATATATCACTCCTCCATTGGAATCGATCGGTTTTTATCATTGTATGTGAGACTGTTTTATTATCCATTATGATCGATATATGTTGGGGATGCATCATTTGATTAACCCAATGTGGGGAAGGGAATGTCACAGAAGGTTCAAAATGTTCAATATAGTGGTAAATAATTTTAGGACCTGTATAGGTCTTCACATGATCACCAAAGGAGGATCATGGAGTTCAATGATAGATAACACATCTTCTTTATCTTTCCACACGATGTGGGAAATTGAGGTTTTTTGTGGTAATTGTAATGTCCGTGAAATTCCATTTATTTTTTTAATTTAAATGGAATTACAATGAGCCTATAAAAATTGAAGTCACAAGATTCCATGGCCCGAATATCCCAGAACAAAATTTGGAAATTTTTGTTAAGGTGCCATCAGTAAACGTACAGGCGTTGTCTACAATATTTTGAATCATTGCTTAGAATTGAAATATGAGGGCACCGTTGAGCTCACAGTGACGGTATTCTTTTAATGGAGGCTTAACTTCGACGGTAGAGGGTATGGTGAGAAAAATAGTTTTTAGGACTTTTTGATAGAATAATAAAATTACATAATATGTTATTTTATTTTTCTTCCCCCTATTTAGTGACGATGGCTTGGAGAAGAGAGGTTGTAGGGCATTTGAAGAGGAACATTAAATTCCTGATTAAATAGGTTGTGTAACCACACCTCATTAATTATTAAGGTTCATTAATAACAAAATTTAATGAACCCTTAATAGATATGATAGATAAAATCATAACTTATCCATTACATTATTGAGATGGTGGTGAAAAGAGGTTATTGAAATTGTCAGAGAATTCAAGATAAAGAACCAAAGAACTAACATCCCATCCAACAATGAATGGAGGTGTCAATGATGATATTGGTGGAATCAATCTATAAATTCCCAAAGTTTATGCCTTCAACGAAGATGGATTCTTCTCTCACAACCACGACATCTCCTACGAATCTAATGTAGGGGTGTTTGTTTAATTTCACGTTCTTTCGTTTCAATCTATTACCCTTGAAAAACATATCTAATGCGGATTAACCAATATATGTTAATACAAGATTCGTAAAAAATTGTGGGTTGTTGTTGAGAAATTTTATAATGGGGTTTTGTCTTCTCTCAATGAGGATTGATCACCCTCCCTTGTTATACTGCTAACGTGGAGGGAACAAACAAAATAATCATGGCCCAGACCCTCCTCCTTTGTTTCTATGATTGTGTTCATCATGGGAAACCAAAAAATATGGCGATATTATGAATCCAGGGAAACGCAATGTTGGAAGAATCCCAGGAGGCTCATAGGTGCAATCAGAAGGGAAAATAGACCTCCATATCTCACCAGGTGGCCCACAGAAGCCCCACCAGTTCAGAACTAGTGCGACACCGGAATGTTGGATATAAAGGGGGATGGAATGAATCCATGGTCTATATATGGAGATCACGGCTTCAAGACATGGTGCAGGAGGAACCACACCCCATGGGTCCCACTTTCAGCGGGTTAGGTGCAATGTGGCTCCACCGTTGCAAACAGAACAGATGAATGCCCATTCGAGAGGGGAATCTACGCCCACATAGGCCAGCAGAGTAGCAGACTATGCTTCACGTGTGGAAGGTAGGTCCACTAGGCTCATGATTTTGCAACTTGTTCATCCTATGATCTGTAGACGGTCAAGGGATCGCTGAGTCAGTGAGAGAGACTCAAGCAATGAGGTCTTTAGGTTGGTAGACATGAGAGATGAGAAGGCCATGCAACAAGTGGTGGGAGGCGATTTAAGGATCTTCCACCACCACCTCCAGATGGTCCACCTTGACCCGAAGGAGTCGGTATACATGGAGGAGCTAAGCTTCAAGTAGTTGTGGCCTATGACCACGGTGCATTAGAGATGATTCGAGGTATGATTTGTGTATTTTCCACCGAATCAGTAGTTCTTATAGACACAAGATCCAATCACAATTTCATTTCCACTACTCTCATTCAATGATAGGGGTTTTTAGTAGATAAATTGGCACAATATTTATGATTGGACACTCCTACAAGAGATGATTCAATGATTACACACTTGTGCAGAATGTGTGAGAATACTCTTTGAGGATAGATCATTGGATAGGATCAATTAGTAGTAGTGTCGAGGACTTATGATTTCATCATGGGAATGGAATTTTTTCCACGATCCATTCTCATATTGACAGTTTTAGTCTCAAATTTTGGGGTTTCCATGAGGATGGGGCCGAGTTTTCCTTCCCCGTCTAGAAGGGTACCTTTGTTGTTCAATATGGACAATCCATGAGGATAGTTCATCTAATTACACATAATTTGACCATCATTACTCTATGATTAGTTAACAATAGGAGTCTAGGGTATCCTGTAGTGGTGGACTAGAATGTTGATTTCTTTCCATACGATATTTTGGGACTACCTCCTCACATAGTTGTATACTTCTACATCGACCATTACACTAGGAGATAATCGATATATACTATAGAAAATCAGATGTCTCCCACTGAGCATCATGAGTTGCGGGTATAGCTGGAAGACATGTAGAGGAATGGGTTCATAAGTCCCAATTTTTCTCTATGGGAATGTAAGATTTAGATAGCCTTAAAAGCAGATGGGATTCTGTGGCTCTGCATTCACTATCATCTCCGGAAATAGGTGACCGTGAGGAACATGTATCCACTCCTGAGGATTGATGATATCTTCAAATAATAGAAGGGGTCTCGATTTTTTTTGAAGATATACATCAGATCCTCCAATAATCAGTTTAGGTTACGAGATGAATATGTAACGAAGATGAACTTCAGTTGCTGGTATGTCCACTATGAGTTCTTGATAATGAATCTTGGTGTGACCAACTACCACGATGTGTTAATTGGACACATTAATAGGATCTTCCTTTCTTACCTAAATCTCTTTTTATGTTCATAGTTGATGTCATCTTTGTTTACTCAATGACAGAGGAGGAGCATTCCACTCACCTGCATATAGTTCATGATATACTCTAAGATAGAAAACATTATTGTATGCTCTTAAAGATCCAGTTCTGCAAACGAGAGGTCCACTTTTAGGGATAGGTTATCTCGGAAGTTGGAGTCACATATGATCCAGCAAATTTAGAAGAAGTGCATGTTTGGGATAAATCTCGATGTATGAAAAAGGTGAAGAGTTTCTTGGGGTTGGTATTATACTACTAGAGAATAGGCCTTGAATTTTCCAGAGTTGTGAAACCCTTGTCAGCTTTGAAAAGGATAGGAAAACCCATCGTGTGGATGGGGATATTCAAATATTGTTTTTGGTAGCTGAGGCAGAGACTACAAAGTACCACCATATTGAGGATTCTAGAATGGAATGTTGGGTTTTTATTTTATTGTGACACATCAGGGACCACAATAGGATGTGTCCTGATGCATGAGATAGATGTTATCGTTTATGTCTCACGTCAACTAAGACTACATGAGTATAACTATTCTACCCATGACTTGGAGTTTACAGCAGCGGTCTTCACCTTGAATATTTGGATACATTACGTAATTGGAGAATGGTTTACTATCTAATCTGATCATAAGAGTCTCTGGTATATAATCCCACAAAAGGTCATAACCCTAATATGGAATGGTTTTCTAGAGTCCAACTAGGAATATGAAATTGAGATATTATAGGCTCCTGTGTAAGGGAATGTGGTGGAAGACTGACTCAGCAGAAGGTCTGGTCTATAGTTGTTGAGTGAGGTGATAGAGAAACTAGTTATGTTGCAGTTATATTGAGTTGATAATGATGGATCATCTTACCTCTAATCTGTGATAGTTAATTCTCCACACATTCAGTGAGTCCGGCAGGCATATCTTGGGGACGTAGACTGCTAAGCCCGACCTACTGAGATATCATTAGGATATTCTCTTTATGGATTTTCTGACTATGGGGAGCACATCATCCACATTAAGTTATGAACCATAGTACCAGTGATGCTAGTGGAGGAGGAGTTGTAAGAATTTCAGACATCCCATATGGATGTACATCATGGTGTGGAAAAGATGTGTTGGGACCTCCATTGTTAGTACTTATGGCTAGGGATGATGAAAGCAAGGGAATGTTTTTATCGTGATGCCTCACTTTTCAGCAAGTGAAGGCTGAGCAACAAGTTTCAGTGGGATTAACACATCCACATTATTTACAAGATTGGATATAGGAGGTATCTCTATGGACTTCGTGATAGAGATGCCACATACTTCTTAGGGGACATGATTCCATAAGGAATCACTGACCGAGTCCCCATGTTGTCCAACTTCCATCCCATCCGAGAGAAGGGATCAAAAGAGGTTTTAGGGCATCTCAATGTACATGTGATTCTATTAAATCACAGGGTGGCATCGATGATCGTCTCAGATCACAATGCTAATTTAAAATCCCACATGTGAAAGGGATTATAGGAGGAATTTGGGACGCAAATACATTTGAGAACTCCCTTACATCATCAAACAAATTGTAAGATGGAGTAGACCATACAAACACTCGAGTACATTAATTTTGATTGTTTCCTAGATTTTTGGATGCAGTATGGAGGACCAAATTCTACTGGTGGAGTTCGCTTACAACAATAGTTATCACTCCATCCTCATCATGGCACCGTTTGACGCATTCTATGAGACACCATGCATATCACCTCTATGCTGTACATGCACATGAGACTTATTACTTATGGGTCCAAAGATTATACATGCTACTACTAAGAAGTTGCAGATCTTCCAGGAGAGGATGGAGACGACATAGAGACAACAATAGTATTATTCCATCATGAGAAGGTGAGCCTTGGAGTTCGAGGAGGTTGATCATGTATTCTTATGAGTCTCACTCCAATGTGGATTATAATGACTTGGTTGGGGCATAATGCTATCTCTTAGATTTATCAGACATTTCCAGATACTCATAATAGTATGCGTGGTGGAATACCTTTTAGATCTTCCCCCACAGATGCACTGGGTGAATAAATTTTTCCATGTGCCACAACTAAGGTGGTACGTGCATGATCAATCACACGTTATCGACCTATGAGAGAAGGACATTGACTATGTGGTGTCGTTCTCAAAATTCCCATTGGAGATTGATGATTGACAGGTTTTGGTCATGTGTGGGTGGTCGATTACTCTGGGATGACATTGGTAGCTTCACGGTAACCTCTGGGAGATCACATTGGAGCAGGATGATCCGATACGTGCTCAATACCCCCCATTTGTTTCCTAGCTTGTGTAGTATCTTTCGAGGTAAATAAACCCAAGGTGGGGAGAATGTAATGACCCGGAAATTCCATGTATTTTTTTAAATTAAATTGATTTATTAAATGTACTCAAAAATTGAATCCATGATATTTTGAGGCCTGGAGAGACCGAAATAGAATTTTAAACCTTTATTAAGGTATGTTCTGTAAACTTACAAGTTCCCTTTCCTATCATTTGAACCGGTGCATGGAAATAATATTTGAGGGATCCTTTAAACTCACAGTGGTGGGATTATTTTAAAAGGGGCTTAACCCTGACCATAGAAGTTTGATAGAAAAACATAGTTTTACTAACTTATTGATAGAATAATAAAATAAAATAATATGTTTTTTTATTTTTCTAACACTTCTTGAGTGATGGTTTCGGGTACCACAGAGGTGGTAGGGCATTAAAATAAGGATATTATATGCTCGGTTACACATTGGTTGTGTAACAACCCCTCATATAATTAATAAGGATCATTAATAACACCAATTAATGAACCATTAATTAAATGTTGACTAAAACCCTTATATTATACATTAGATTGTTGAAATGGTGGGGAATGAATATTTTGGGAATCCTGGGAGAATTCATGAGGAAGAACTGAAGAACAAACTTCCCCAAAAATGATGAATGGAGGTTTAAATGATAACCAAGGAAAAATAAATCCAGAAATGACGAACGCCGATAGCTTCAATGAAAGAGGATTCATCTCCCACAACTGTAGAATATTCTATGAATATGAGGTAGGAGTTTTCATTTAAATTCAAGTTATTTTGTTAATATCTATCATCCTTGAAAAACATGACAAACAAGGATTAAGAAAAATAAGTTAATCCTCAATTCAAATTATTTTTCAAGAGGTTGTTGCTAGTGTTTTGAATGGGGTTTAGTTATCTCTTGATAATGTTTGAACTCTCACCTTTGTTATATTGCAAACGCGGAGGGCGCAAAACAACCAAAAAAGGCCCAAACCCTCAAAAATTGATTCTTTGATTTTGTTCTTCATGGGAAAACAAAAAATATGGTAGAAAGACGAATCTTGGAGCCAGTCAATGTTTGAACCTTCTCATGTGTCCCGTAGACACAATCAGAAAGGAAAACGGACAACCAGATCTGACCAAGTGGCCCACAGATGCCCTTCTTGCGCGGAGGCTATGGTGGCTAGCACCGGTGGGAAAAAGAGGTAGCAGATTGTTGTCAGTTCAAGAGAAAGGCAGCTCCCATAGGTGCCACATGGAAAATATAGGGCAGCCGGCCCTTGTCCGGCAGCGTTGTTATTGGGTGGTGCATTGTCGGGTGGTGCATAGTGAGGTTGCGACATCGAGCTGCAGCAGAGGGGGCCTGAACCCCACAGGTCCCTCTAATAGAGGGTGTGCCACCTCATGGAACCATTGTTGCAATAAAAAGGGATGAATGTTGATTTGGGAGGGGATCTGACCCCCGATTGGACTAGTGGGTTGATCCCAGCCAAGGTGGGTCGGGCTAGCCTGCCGCCCAGTGGGCCGTGCAGGATGCAGCACACGTCGCTCGGGCAGGCCCAGCAAGTTCTAGCTTGGCCGGGGAAATCATTGGTCGGACACGAACTGTGTTGGGTCGAACCATACCTGGTTGGTTCGGTTAAGTCCTCCCGGGTCAAACCGGACCCAGAACCTTTTCGTCCCTTTTTCACTTAAAATGTCATATCTCACAAACTAGAAGTCCATTTGATCAACTATCTATGAGGATGGAATCATTGGAACATGATAGTAAATTTGAAGTACTCAACCAATATATTTGAGAATGATGGAGTATGAATGAGTTTGATCAAACCAGAATCTAACCCAGCCCAATGTACTAAAACTCTTATAACTCAAAGACCAAGCATCCGTTTGAGATGTCGTATGTTGCATTAAAAACCATACGACAAGGAATTATTTTCTGTTAGCCCAATTTGGAACCTAATTGTAGTTGAGGCTCTACAGATATCTTGAGGATCATATTTTACTGAACTCAAGCACATTGAGTGTGGGTAATTCTATGGCTTGATTTCAATTAAAGAGGGAACCTGTGTGTATCAACATCATAGCGACCATGTGTGGATCAAATTAATTGTGACCCTGTGTGTATGATCATCATAAAAACCCTCTATAAATCAGCATTATAGTGACCCCATGTAGATCAGCATCATACGACCCTGTGTGGATCATCATCTTAGAGACCATGTGTCGATCACAAGTGCACGACCCGATGAGTACCAATCTTAAAGAAGCCCATCGTGGACCAGTGACATATAACCCTATGTGTATAAACAATGGGACAAATTTTTTGTGGTTCATTTTTTGAACATCCTAATATAATATAATGATATACTATAAGACTAATCATCATCATTTCAGATCTACGAATTACAAACCTGGTGTATAATGAATTTATTTCGTGATTCATGTTTTAGTTAATGCTTTGTGGTTTTTCCATTGTGGAACTCTTGGAGGCCTTTAGGTGTATTTGGTCCACTATGTAGTATTTTTATACTCGCCATGCACGGGCTTCACCCGAATGATTTCATTTCTTGTGAAGATGGCGAGTAGCTTGGTTGAGAATTTAGGGAGACATTACCATGCACTATATGGAGGTGACTGGTTGACAGGGAGGGCATCATAAACGAGCCATACATACCCTTCAATTAGGATCCTTGGTGGACATTCTCTAGAGATATTTTCTATTTTTGTTTTATATTTCAGTTGGGCTTTTATTTCGTCTCCCTTTACATTCAGTAAACATTTTTATAGCTGCCATTTTACTACATGGTTTACATCCTGTCATGTTATTGGATTGTGTGATTATAGGATTAAAGGAAATGATTTCCCAATTTTATAGGAATTCCATTCTGGTGTTAGTATCCAACCCTAGGCCTATGAATGGCATGATTGGGGTAGTCAAGTCCCATTCCTTAGGGGATGGGTTGTGAATTTAATAAACATTCTCTAAGTTTTTTTGGGACATATGAGATAATGGTGTAGCCTTTGAGGTGGAATATTGTTCAGTGTTTTATCCATGATTAGAGAGGATCAAAAATGTATTCAACATTCCTCCATTTCATCATTAACTCTATGATGAATCCCATGTCATTGATTGGGGAGTGATGGATATCAATGATTTTGTGACTTATGTGGAGAATCTAGTAGATATTCGTGATAAATAGTAGAATGTGCTATAGAGACAAACAATGTCTCCAGTTCATGTGGTTTTAGGCATGGTTTAATGTAAGATATTACATGTGAGTGATAGATGAAGTTAATTTACTAGTATGTGTGTTTTTTGAGTAATTATTTGTCTATTTATTATTTTATAGGTTGTTTGGATCACACTATATTATTTGATTGGTTTTTTCCAATTATATGTTGTGGTTTGGGTGATGGGTGATAATGTCATGAAATATTATAGGGGAAGAACCTGATTCCAAATTGAGGCACATTAACTATGATGTGATTAATCCCATGAAGGTGATTCATTACCTCCCAATTAAGATTATATCTTAAAATAGCGTATATATTTCCTTGATTTAAAATTTTAGGTAGAGTTGTTAAATGTTTATGATTTTTTTATGACCAAGTAGTGGTTTTGATATTTTGGTGGTGGTGTGGTTTTTTGTGATGAGTTAGTTTGTGGCTATTTGGTGATGATGTTTTTGAATATTTTTTGTGTCCATTTTGATTTTTTCTTTTTATTATTTGATGTCTTTTATGTATGATGAGATCATTGAGTGGTATCACACAATGTGTTTGTTAGGAACCCCGTTATATCTAGTATTGGTTTTAGATTCTCAAGGAAAAAATGTTATAGAGTGATCAAATGTAACATCTTATGCCATCTCATCCTAATAATTTTATATTATTTAATCATAGTGATTTTACAAAGGAGGGTTTCTGAGGTTCCATGATTTTCTATTGAGCATCATTTATAGTAGAAAAGCATTAGGAAATAAATGCCTTGTCATTTTTAGATGATTTAAACATGGGGTTTACATCATGTATACCACATTTTCACAATTTCAAACACCATATGAGATATATTCTTCAATTATATGTGTTGTTTGTGAGTGTTGATTTTTTTTGGAACCAATGAATAATGATTCATAAAAAGTTATTAAAAAACATCTATATGATGAGTTAAAGATTTTTAATTTTTTTATGAATGAATTAAATGATATTCAACTAAACCATTTTTTCTATATCTCATTATGGAGGATGTCTAATTTCCCTTATACGATCTTCTATCCAAATCCTCTGACATTCGTTACATTGATACGGTGGATTCCCATTAATGATAACTGGTATGTCCATGATTCTTCGTATATAGTTTATTTGTGTTATTCTCTTAGTGATTCGTTATTGAAAATGTTATTTAATTTGGGGTGTGGGTCAAGCTACCTTTTTATGATCATTTTATGTGGTTTCTGTTTTTCATTGATTTCTTGTTGTGCGGTTGAGGATTGAGGGCCCTTATTCATCCCCATGTGGTGGAAAACATGTTGCAAAATATTATATCTTGTATGTAATTCCTCGTTTCTGTTAATTATTTATCATGTTGGATGGTTTTAATATATTTTTATCTAAAAGTTTTTTTCAAGCATAATAAATGATAAAAAATAGATTAACAAGAATTGATGGGAGATAATGGAAATGTTTCACATTATTTTATATTATTTATATTTTTGTGATATTTTCATTATATAGTCTTCATTCACTACTATATATTTTTGTCGTTGGGTTATTTGTATGGATTGGATAGAATGTTTCACATGTTTATTTTGATTTGATATCACCTAAAATAGAAAATTCACTAACCACATATATTTATCTAATGAATTTGTTTCCCTAGTATTATGTATTATGTGATAATTCCCCTAAAATAATGTGAAATGTGATACATGTTCTTTATGAAAATATACAAGATGATGTTGATATGTTTTGATGTGTGGATGTGCTTGTGGTATAGTGATGTGTGAATACAATGCGATGTGGAACTAATTCTTATTTGACTAAGCTTTTGGGGTTATGAGATGTTGTTTATCAATCCATTTTACTGGTAAGGTAAGGTTATTGTCAATGTGTACATACTGTTCAGGAGGTGAGATGATTTTATTTATGACATGCATTCGGGATAGTGAGTTGGTTGCTACTTGATTGTAATTTTGGCCTAATGGCACGATTGTTTTTTATATATTCTTTTTCTGAGGTGTGTTTGTTTTTCAATGGACATGGATTTATGATGTTGATATGGTCATTGTTTGGAAATAATAGTTGTGTGGTTAGTTAATTGTACAATTTTGGTGATTCACTTCTTTTGATGGGTTGTTATGATGTACTTTATGCTATTGTAATGAAGGAATAACTTTTTAAAAATGATTTTAATTGAATGGGATATCATGGAATATGTGATGGAAGGTGTTAATGAATTAATAAATTTTATGGTGGGTTGTAGAAAGGGGGTTATTATATGTAATTAAATTAATAGGTTTATTAAATGGAAATATCTGGTAACATGTATGTGGATTGTGGATTATAGTGTAGTTATTTTGATTATAGGGTGGTATAAAGAGTGGAAATGTTGTCAGTTGGTTAGTGTTTCATGAAATCCCATAGGATGGGATTTTGTGTGCCTATATTTATATGTCATAGTATGTCTTGTTATTTTTATAATCACCCAAAATATGTCATGGAATATGTTACAAAAAATATAGGGTTACAAATAAGAGTGGGGGTTGGGTATTTTTTCCAACATCTAGATAGTAATATGGATGGATAGGTACACACTCATTCCCTCTATCTCATTAATGAATAGTAGTTATTTCACAGGATATGATATCAAGATGTCCGTTGGTGCATTATATAGTGGTTTTGATATCCCTACATTCATCACACGACTTGTGAAAATGTTATGAGTACGGTGTGATGTTCCTGGGTTTCATCGGCTGAGGTGTGAAATAGACCATGTGTCTATTAGAAGGAATATATGACCTGAGATGTATTATAGTGGGGGTTAGGCATGGTATGATGAATAATAGATATTGATTTACATCATGTTCATGATACCATATTGATATGTTATTGGTTATGGAAGTGTTCTAAAAAAATAATTTTTGAGAGAGATGGGATCTGAGTATGATTACGAGGTGGAGAATTCTACATTCAATGGGATTTATGTGGTGTGAGTGGGCTTGATCTGTGGAATTTTATTCAAAATATAAGGGAGTTACATGATATACGTCATTGGGGTGTATGAGCGGTTTTATAGAGGGAAATTGGTGTCGGGTACCCATTTATCAACACTAGTGCAGAAAACGTTTTTTACGTCGATTATTTTTAATTTTTTACGTCGTTTTCTAGCCGACGTTAATACGTGTGACGTTATAAATAAGGTTTTTGACGTCGTTTATTTAAAAAACGACGTCAAAAAGCATTAAATCGCGATGTTTATCACGTCAGTTATTTTTGAACCGACGTGATAAAGGGCCTGGAGAATGGTTTATCACGTCAGTTATGTTAGAACCGACGTGATAAAAGGCCTGGAGAATGGTTTATCACGTCGGTTATCGAAGAACCGACGTGATAAACTGGGGTGAGGGTGGTTTATCACGTCCGTTCTATAAGAACCGTCGTGATAAACCGGGCTGAGCGTGGTTTATCACGTCGGTTCATATAAAACCGACGTGAAAAACCGGGGGAGGGGGGTTTATCTGGTCGGTTATTGACTAACCGACGTGATAAACCGGTGGGAGGGGGTTTGTCACGTCGGTTAGTAAATAACCGACGTGATAAACCCTTATCCAGGCTGTGTATCACGTCTGTTATTCAATAACCGGTGTGCTAAACCATTCTCCGGGCCATTTATCACGTCGGTTATTTAATAACCAACGTGATAAACCATTCTCCAGGCCTTTTATCACGTCGGTTATGAAATAACCGACGTGATAAACTATTTTCCAGGCATTTTATCACGTCGGTTATTAAATAACCGACGTGATAAACCAATTTTTTTTAAAACAGAATGCAGTGATCTTCTCTCCACCAGAATCAACCAGAAAATAAATCAAGAAATCATACCACAAAAACAGAAGTACATCAAAAATAAGCATGTAAATAGATAACATATAATACATACCCACTAGACAGCATCCACCCTCATTTATACCCCATGGACAACCCTCCCCCACTCCGTTGGAGCCCTCCCCCTCATGTATACCCCCTGGACAGCCCTCCCCCACCCCGTTGGAGCCCTCACCCTCATGTATACCCCCTAGACAGCCCTCCCCCACCCCATTAGAGCTCCCACCCTCATGTATACCCCTTGGACAACCCTTCCCCACCCAATTGGAGCCCCCACCACACTCCTGGACTGCCCCCCCGACCCCCGGACACCCCCAAACACCCCTCGACAACCCCCACCCGCCTGAACAGCACCTCCTCACCCCCTCACCCCACTTGACAGCCCCCACCACACCCCTAGACAACCCCCCCCCCCCCCCCCACCTCTGGATAGCACTCCCACACCCCTGGACCGACTTCCCACACCCCTTGACATCCCTGCCACCCCCCAAGACTGTCCCCCACCCCACCTGACAGCCCTCCCAGACCGCTGGACACCCCCCAACCCCACTGAACACACCCCCACACCCTGGGAACCCCTCCCCCATAGACCCAAATCCATACCAGAATAACCATCAAAAGTAGACCAAAACAAGAAGTAGAGAAAAATTAAACATTCACTTATATAACATTAAAAACTTACACTGTCAACTTCAAAAAAAACTAAATCAAACCTAAACAACTACCAAATAGACAATTAAAACGACAATATTCAAAATTACGTATTACATTAAAAACAACTAAAATTCAATCAAACCTGTAAAATAATTTGACCACTCCACTTATACGTGTTTGATGTCTTCAGCAGTATAGGGTTGAGGGTCATCAAAAAGCTACAAATGAAAAAGAAGATAGTTTACGTGTATAATGAATAAAACAAATTGAAATATGATGGCAAAGTTTAAGAGGAAATCGTACCAGTTCAAAATTCACAACTGTCCCAGTTGTTATTATTTCATACAGAAATCATAACATATAATATCCGCATTCGATGAGGCCTTGTTGTTCATGACAATTCTGTTTTGAATGAGTGTAAATTCAATATATTATTTTTATGTAATAAATCAAAAAGTACAAATTATAAATGGAAATTTACCTTCACATTTACATATTTGATCTTTTCATTTATTTTCTTTGTGTTTTTTCTAAAGTAGGCCCATGCACTGTTAGAAAAATAATACGAATGGGGTAAATTTAAAATTTATTATAATATATAAAACTATTGAGAAATTGAAACTTACTTTTCCAATATATTCTTAAAACTTTCCCGCACATCACCATGAACAAAGCATATCCAATAAAGAGCTTTCTACCTTGGGCAAAAAATCCCTAACATCCAATGATTACTGATAAAAGGAAATTTAATGTTAGTGGTTTTTTATGTTAAAAGATAATTAACTATTTGAGAGAAATGTGTTTCATACCTCTCACAAAAAGGCATCATCCAACATTGTTGGATTATATTCTTTTCAAATCTTCCAGCAATATAAACCATTCTTTGTTCCTCAGTCAATGCACATGCTTCAGGGGAAATCAATTGCGGGTCCATGAATCCATATACATCTGTCAGTTCATTCCTCTCACAAATTTTATAAAGATACCTAATACAAAACATATATAAGTATACATTTTTAATAAATATAACGCAGGGAAAAGGTGTTAAGACTTACATGGAAAAAATTTTCACCACGTTGATTCCCAACTTATCTCCAGTAACATGCTCCATGATATCAGATTTTGTAATCCCCACAGTTATTTCACGTCCACAAACCTGAGATTCCATTGGAAACTCATAAAAACCCAATAACAAATGTGAATATCTTGACAATCTGCCAATACCACTGGAATCTGTATCTGATGTCATAGCCTGTTTTCTTTGTTGTTGTCTATACAGTATTTTTTACCATTGAAGTATTCCTGTGAAAAAAATTGAGAATTATAATAGTTTTCAAATGATAAAAAAACTTTAATAAAAAAAGATATAACATTCATACCTCTATGGTAATGAGTCGAAGAAGTCTGGATGGCCAAACTAAAAAATGGACGATACTCTGTCCAACTGTCGCCACATCATCTGTAGGTATTGGTACCCTAGCTGATCTATCTATAATATCATGTACAGTGACCCTCTGATTCTCTACCTCTAATTGTTGATGATGAATTGTATCTCCTATACAATATTCCAACCTGTATGCTACTATATGATGTTGAGAATCATCAACATACAACTCACAATATGTAGGAAGCTACGTCGGAGGCGTAGGATAAAAAATGGGGTCCGCAGGCTGAGGTGGAGGAGTGGGAGCTACTGGCGGAGGTGGAGGATAAATAATGGGGTCTACAGGGGGAAGTGGAGGAGTGGGAGCTGCAGTCTGAAACTGTCTTTGCATTTCTGCAAACATAGACTGCACCGAATCTCTAATCTTGTCTTCCATCGTCGCATTAATATTTTGAACATCAGCCTCCAAGGATTCTATTTTTTATAAACCCCCTCAATGTTAGAATTTGAAGAACGTGGAAACACTTTTGTTACCGATACACCTGTCAGATATCCTCTTACACGACCAGGATGTTTGGGCCTTCCCAATGCTGCAACTAAAATATCTTCCCTCCCAGTAGCTGTAAATGTCCCCTCTGAACTTTTCTCCTCAAGAGAGTCCTGTATTAATTAATTGATCATTTCTTTAATGATTTAAACTTATATGAAGAAAAAAGTTAACTTAAATAAATTAAATAGATATCTTACAATCCTCTCAGCTATGATTCTCGATTCTTCTGAAAGATATTGCCCTTTTTTCCCTTCCGAGCTCTCTTCCATTTTTCATGTCTAGATGGAGGGGATGGAGAAGCCACCTCTCCAGAGCATGAAGACTCAGCTCTTAGTTGTTGAAATTTTTCCGCTATCATTTTTTCTTCCAATAATGTATACCCTCCCCGAGATAAACTATGAGGGTATACATTTTTAGATTGGATCTTCTGATGAGCTTTCCTTGTTTGCTGTAATTTAAGAATAAGAAATCATTAACAAAACATTAATAAAATCATTTATATAAGAAAGTATATAAAAGTTTACATTTCCCTTACCAGAAATGAATCTTTTTTTCTACTTTCAAAAAATTGTCTCCATGTGTCTTCATCTATAAAAGGATATATACGACATGGATTGTCATGACTCCTATGACCATAAATGAAATCAGATGTGAGGGTTGATTTGAAATCCCTCCATCTCCTGGCAGCCAACGATAAGAATTTCTTCCTGACTCCTCCAGTGTCAGGATTATCAAATGTCATCTGATAAAGAAGAGGTAAAACATATTATATATACTAGAAACATTAAAATAATGGTCAAACAATGACAAAAGATCTTACCAAAATCATCTCCCACAACTGACAGATAACCGCTTTATCCACACCTCTCCAATCATCATACAGAATGCTTACTTTGGTCTTAGCCTGAGTTGCAACAAAACTCTTAAAATCTTTGTCATTCGGACCTCTAGGAATATCATCATCATCAAACTCAACTACTATCCTCTGATCCTACGTACGGGCAAGTGATAATTTTGGTAAACGTGTGCAACAGCGTTTACCAACCTTTGAATTCATTGTCGTAATAGGAGTATGTGAATGTTCATCCCCAGAGGTATGACCAGCAATATGCTCCTCCCCAGAATCATGTGGTTGATCATCTGAATGATCTGTCATTATCCTTCCAATAAAAAAAACAAACGTCAGTTCACAAATATACAAATTCAAATATTTTAATACTACTGTAATCAGAAAATAGAAATGTGTACTAGGTTACATAATAGTAAACATTGGTAATATGGTAAGCATGTTAAACAATGGTAAAGATGGAAAAGATGGTCAAAATGGTCAAGATGGTCAAGATGGTAAAAAATGAAAAAAATGGTAAACCTGGTAATCATTGTAAACATGGTAAAGTAATTGTCAGTGAACAAAAATAATCATTTTAAAATTCATGTAATGGTTATAAACTGTTGGGTCGTAGAGAATTTCTTTCTGTCTGGGTTCCACCGGCTGGCCGGTGGTCATCCACCGGTTGGCCGGGGTCACCAGGCAGTGGGAAAGCCTACTGCCTGGGTCCTCCGGCTGGCCGGTGGGAAAGAACCGGTCGGCTGGTGCCCATACCGGCTGGCCGGTGTGCTAACACCGGCTGACCGGTGGCTCTGGCAGAAAGCAATGCTTCTGCCAGAGACCACCGGCCGGCCGATGGTCATCCACCGGTTGGCCGGTGTCACCAGGCAGTGGGCAAGCCTACTGCCTTGCCCTACGGCTGGCCAGTGCCCCTACCGGCTGGCCGGTGTGCTAACAACGGCTGACCGGTGGCTCTGGCAGAAATCAATGCTTCTGCCAGAGACCACCGGCTGGACGGTGGGAAGCCACCGGTTGGCCGGTAGACTCAGAGAGTCAATATCAGCCTTCTTGGGCCAACTCCTGGGCAACCTTTTTCCTAGCATCAAAACACTTGAAAAAAGTTAGAACACGATGAGAGTGATTGTGATCATTAAAATCCAAGAGAGAGGGGTACAACAATAAACATGATAAAGTAAACTAAACAAACTTAGAACAAACAATAACATATACTTATTTTATTTTAAAACATGTTTTAATAAATAAAAAACTTACAATATCTAACATTTATGGAAAAAATAAATGTAAACAAGAAATAAACATATGTTACCTGTAATTTTAGGAATGTACAGATGGATTGTATTCCCAAATTCCTTCGTCGTGATCATTCCTTATGGCACAAACTATGTCTTCAACATGATCGTCATTATGTTCTGTTATGATTTCCATTGAAGTAGGGATCTCACATAAATCAGCATATTCATCAAGTTCATCCTCACCAACATATTGTTTTTTTCCTTGTAAAACAACAGCCCACTGCATATCTGATTGATCTACTACATAAAAAATTTGTTTTGCATGTGTTGCCATTATAAAAGAATCAGTTGTGTCTTCCAATCTATTCAGATTAACAAGTGTCATTCCAAATTCATCGTGTCTGACACTGTTGTTACCGTTAAACCATTTACAATTAAAAACAGGAACTTTAATTTTAAAGTAATCAACCTCCCATATGTCTTCAATCACTCCATAATATTCATTTGATGCAGAAATTGGGTTTTTGTCCTTAGCACTCGAAAAATGCATTGCTTCTGCAAACACCAATACACCACTATTCTGAACCGCACTTCTGTTGTCCTGAGCTTTTGTATGAAATGTATAAACATTAATGTCATAACCAGACCACGTTATCACATTTAAACATGGACCACCCACTATCCATTTTAATGTCTCTGATACATCTGATCTACCAAGAAAAGTCTTTTTAATCCATGACAAAAATGTTTTTTTGTTCTCATTCAAAATCCACATTTCATTCTTCTTTGGATGACATTGTTTCAACTCATTAATGTGCAATGTGATATATGGTTGAGCATCAGCTATGTTCTTCAAGATGTATGATTCTAACTTCTTCATCTGTTCAGCTGACAATGATTTGACTTTCAAGCTGTGAATCCCCTTTCCCTCATTATTAACTCGTTCAGGGTGAGATGGAGGCAAATCTATGTGTTGCGCCGCTGCCAAGTAGCTCGTACAAAACTCTGCTACCTCCTCAGAAATATACTTTTCAATAATGGAGGCTTCAGGTCAATATAGATTTTTAACATACCCCTTTAATATTTTCATATTCCTTTCAAAATGATACATCCAACGAAGATATACAGGTCCATAAAGCTTTATTTCTCTAACCAGATGAATCATTAAATGCACCATTATATCAAAAAAAGTTGGAGGAAATTACATTTCCAATTGACAATGTATTAAAATTGCATCCTTTTCCAAAATGTTCAAAGCATTCACATCAATCGCCTTGTTACAAATTGAATTGAAAAAATAACACAACTTCATTATAGTCTTTCTGACACGAATGGGAAATATTCCACGCAATGCAACTGGCAGAATTTGTTGCATCATGACATGACAATCATGTGATTTCATACCTATCAACTTCAAGTCCTTCATTGAGACGCAATTTTTTACATTAGAAGAATAACCTTGAGGCACTTTGGTATCATGAAGACAGTGACAGAAGCTAATTTTCTCCCTCTTCGATAATGTATGACAAGCCGGGGGAAGAAATGTTTGTCTTCCTTTAGGAGTGGGAGCTAACTCCAAACGTATTCCCATTGATAGTAAGTCTAATCTTGCATTCAACCCATCTTTAATCTTTCATTTAATATCTAACAATGTTCCAATCAAAGAATCACAGATATTCTTCTCCACATCCATGACATCAATATTATGTTTAACTTCATGATACCTCCAATATGGTAGCTCATAAAATATTGACCTTTTCTTCCAAATATGTCTATCATTACCAGATTTCTGTGTCTTTCCCAATGTCACGTCACGGTTTTTCACCCTCTCAAAATAAAGATCATGGGATAAAGGTTTTGGAGCAGTATCAAATTCTTGTGAGCCATTAAATGCCTTTTTAGTCTACTATAAGGGTGTTCCATAGGAAAAAACTTTCGATGACCCATGTAAACTGTTTTCCTCCCATGATGCAATTGATAATAGGACGTATGTTGTTCGCAAATTGGACATGCTTTATGCCCTTTAACACTGTATCCAGAAAAATTTCCTTACGCTGGGAAGTCATTTATAGTGAATAGAAGCACTACATGCAGTTGAAAATATTCCATTTTATAAGAATCATACACCCTAATACCATCAGCCCATAACAGTTTCAAATCATCAATCAACGGTGACAAGTAAACATCAATATCATTATCGGGTTGCTTTGGACCAGAGATCATTGTACTCAACATGACATATTTACGCTTCATACAAACATCAGGAGAGAGGTTGTAAATTACCAATATAACAGGCCATGAACTATGTGTGCTACTGAGTGTTCGGTATGGATTCATTACATCTGTGCACAACCCTAGTCTGAGATTTCTTATTTCATTTCCAAATGTAAAATAATGCGCATCAATTTTCTTCCATTGTGGACAATCAGCTGGATGACATATTTTTCCATCACATACTCGCTCTTCAGCATGCCATCTTAACGTTTTTGCATCATGTTAATTAGCAAATAAACGTTTGAAACGATTAATTATAGGAAGATACCAAAATACCTTTGAAGGGAGCTTTGTAATCTCTACATCAACCTGTGATTTTTCTTTCACCTTATACCGTGATGTCCCACATTTTGGACACTCTAACATAAATTCATATTCCTTCCTATATATAATGCAGTCATTCAGAAATGCATGTATTTTCATGTATCCCAATCCCATCGGGCATAATATTTTCTTGGCTTTGTAATGTGAATCTGGAATATTGTTATCTTTTGGAAGAATGTCTTTCATCAATTGTAGCAGCTCTGTAAAACTTCTGTCACTCCATCCATGCTTCGCCTTTAGGTTAATCAATCTTAACACCACCGACAGAACCGTAAAATTTGTACAACCGGGATATAATGGTTTTTCAGCATCACCATATAGACGTGCAACTGTCGGTTCTATCTCAATTTGTTCTGCTACAATATTGCGAATCATTTCTTCAATTCCATGGGAATTACCATCTTGCGAATCATCATCATCAGTGACATTTCGTCCAGTTTCACCATGCCAAATCCAAGGGTTGTAACTCGGATTAAAACCATGACATATCAGATGATCTTTTATCTCTCTACTTTTCAACTTCTTCATATTCAACATTTCAGGCATGGACAGAAAAAAATGTCACTACTTGGAACATTTCGTTTTGCAAATTCCAAAAAGGCATCAACACCTTCCTCAAATTCATTGCTCATTCGATGTGCCGTAATCCAACTTTGACTCATTATTACCTATAACAAATATCAACAAAAAATATATATTTTTAAGATAAGACAAAACATGTTTATATGAATAAAATCATAATTTGAATGTAAAACAATTTAAAATATAAAACAAATCTTGAAAGTAGTAGTAGTTTTCATAAGTACCCAACACCAAATAGCTATACATCGTAAGTGTCATGTTAAAAATACGAATATAGACCATTTGGTTTATGTTTAATAATATTGTCATATTATCTGATCATTCTGATTATATATTAGAATTACTATATCCTTTTGATCCGATATATAATCTAAGGACATTAATATTTCTTTAGAAAAAGTAATGTTAATATCATGGTAATGTAAAAAAAAGTATATGTCAAACTATATATATGTAATACCAATAAAAAATTACATATGTGTTTGGCCTGGGTTTCACACATAAATCAACTCATCTCACAGATTAAATTTTTGAATCATCCTACATAATACTTATGTCTATAACTTAGGGAATGAAAATAATAATGTTGCTGGAAGAATGGAACGTTACAGTACCACCCATTATTTTTCAGATTTTGCTGAAGCTAATCCACAATGTTTTAATAATCATTTGCGAGATGAATGTTGCGAGTTGAATGAACAAAATAACCATTTGCAATAAAAAAAATTCCACGAGATTAAAAAACGAATGAAAAGCACATCAAGAATCGAAACAAAAACGAACGAAATAAATTCGTGGAATGCTTACTTGAATGTCGCGAGTTGAGATGATAGATCCGAGAGCAGTGAAGAAGATAAACAATGAAGCCAAAATGAGTGTAATGCAGGAGATCGACGAGCCGATTAGAGTTTACCGCGCGAGAGAGAGACGAGCCGGCGACTGTCAATCGAAAAAATCGTAAATGACAGAACACGGGCTTTAATTTTTTTAAATTCTTTATAACGTCAGTTATATAATAACCGATGTTATAAACTTTTTTTAAGATTTTTTACATCGGTTATTTTATAACCGACGTAAAAAACCCCCGGTGCTTTGGTTTTTTACGTCGGTTATTTGATAACCGACGTAAAAAACCCGATATCTACGCGTTTTTTACGTCGGTTATCAAATAACCGACGTAAAAACGCGGTTTTTTTACGTCGGTTACAAAATAACCAACGTAAAAAAACCCCCTGCGCATTGATTTGTTACGTCGGTTATCAAATAACCTACGTAAAAACCCAACATGCGCGATTTTTTACGTCGTTTATTAAAATAACCGACGTGAAAAATCTACTCGCCGCATTGTTACGTCAGTTATATATAACCGACGTAAAAAATGGTGACGTAAAAAATGATTTTTTCACTAATGCAATGTGATTATTATAATATTGTATTACATGGATTGGGTTATTTAATTATCATTTCATGGTGAGGTTAGGTGGTATTGTTAAGAATTTTGTGTTCTATTGGTCTCTCTGTATTCTCAAGGATCCATTAATTTTGTTATTTCACATATGAAAGAGGTAGAAGGATATTTCAACTGAGTAATCAAATATACTCACCCAATGTATTTAAAACTATTTAGTGATCTGAAGGAGGATTACATTGAATGTGATGTACATTACTAGCTCAGACCATTGGATATATATTATATTGCTAAATTAGTTTTTCTTTTGGGTATTTACTTTGTGTAATTTAATCTGTATTAGTTTTATTTATACATTGCATATAACATTTTATTTCATTGGATATTTAGAATAGAAATATAATAATCCCGATTTTACTATAAATTTTTTATTTATAAGTGAATTACATATATATATAATAAAAATCATTTATGAAGTTAATACATTTAAAATATATTAATTAATGTAGTACCCATATTTTAATCATTGGAATAAACTTCTTATAATTATTACATGTAGTATAAATCACAAAAAATAACATATACGACACAAAATAAACATTAAAAAAGAAGAACAAATGCTATAAGAGGTAATTCTTGTGATTAAGGAACCAATTCCATTGGATTAGTATCTTGACAGTTGGAATAGTAACGTTACCACTAGGAATAGTAATATAGATAAAAAACTAATAACCACTATAATGAAATTAAATATAAAATTTAGTATTCTTATAAATGATTATATGATATATATATATATATAATGTATGTAATTAAATATTTTTTAAAAAATAATACTTGCTGGTATTTTTATAATCCAGAAATTATTATTTATAATTTTAAAATTTATACTATTATTTAATGGAATATTTAATTTCATAAAATGTATTAATAAATAGAATATTTTGTTTTTTTATGATTATAATATATTTCAATGAGACATTATAAAAAGTTTTAATGAGTTATAAAATCAGTAAAATTATTAATAATTTTGTTTTCCATGTAAATGAGGATTTTAACTAAAAATTATATTTCTCATATTAAGAAACTTATTCTCATGAAATTGTAGACATTTTTGAATTATTCCCAATTAAAAATGGTTACGGTTAGTTTTTTTGGGACTTTTCAACAATAGATTAATTTTTTTGTTAATAGAGAAAAACTGTAATTTATAACACATATACATTAAAAGCGAAATATACTATAACATGAGTCATAATTAATTTAAGAACAATAATATAAAACCCACTTTATTTATATAAATGTAATTATTTATGTGGTTCAATCTTTTATTAGTCGTGTACCAATATTATATACTAATGATTACTATAACGAGAAGTCAACCCTCTCCACCCCAATAAATTCCACCCATCTCCCTCTATTTTCCTCACACCATTCAAGACGTTAATGTTATCTAATATTTAAAAAGTAATCTCTCCAATAAAAAAACACATGTCTAGTAATATTTGGTCACAAAAAATACCAATCCTATTTCCCTAGAGATGTTTCTCAAGGAGGAGAATTCATGATGTAAAATTTCATTTTTTCCATTTAATTTTTTTTCAATTTCATTTAATTTACTATCCTCTTCCCTCCTCCAAATATAAATGTTTCATGGTAACTTCATTATCACTTATATACTGTATTTTTATTAGTTTTATTGAATAATTTATCTTAAAATCTCATTCATTTTCCTTGTATTCAAAATATGATTTCATAGTCCATGGTGTGTCAATTTACCGCCATCATTGATGATGTGTTTTTTTACACTAACCCTTTTCAAGGAAGGTTATAAATACATTATTATGGTAAATTGAGTTTTATTATACCTATTATAATTAATAAAATATCATAGAACTAATATATGAATATTTGGTAAATAATACTATATATTCTCATAATGGTTGAAAAACCATGGAAATAAATTAAATAATATTCATTTCAATTCTACATAAAAATCCCAAAAATGTATATCAAAAAATGATATATATGATCAATATCACATATTTTTTGAATTAAAAACTTATAATTTCAATGATTTTTGAATCATTCTCATTTTATGCGAACATTCATAATTATAAATAGGAAAACTGATCATGATAATCCAAAAACCTAACACTCTACCATAGTGAAAATGAACTATATAAATCATAAAATATCAATAAAATAACATAATAAAACTATAATAAATAAAATTTATTTATAATTTTTATGTATTTCTTAATTAATGAATTTAATTTTGTATTCCTAAATAATAATTTTAAGAAATTATTCACACATAAGTAAAGAGGATTATCTAACACAACTATCTCCAATACGTTTCCCTGTCTCACTACATTTTTAGTATGTTTGTTACATTAATATTCCATAAAAATCTTTTATTTTCCATCCATTTCAATTTCTAATTGATATATTTTTTCACACAAGTTTTATGAAATTTGAGAATATTTTTCTAAATGGTCTAATATTTTTAATAAATAATTATTTTATATAAATTCTGATTGTTTCTTCATTACACATGATTGATGATTCTTATACCATGAATGTTTTCACTTTATATTTTGGGAATGTGAAATCTTATTCATTAATGTATTCATTAATAAATTATCATGAAACCCATTTCCTTTCCATGAGTTATTTTATGCCCATGATTGGTACAAGATCTATGTGGAATGCATGATTTTGAAAATGTGATAATGTGATAGGTGTGCTAGAAATTATATAGTGCTTCAATATATTAGGTAATGTTATTTATATAATGAGATAATTTTTAATATCCATGAACATGATGGAATATTTATTCAAAATTATGATGAGGTTTTAATTATGCGCATATGTTATATAGGAACATTATTTAGGTTTTGTTTACTACTATGTAGTGTATTTTTACAATGATAGATGATGTTTCATTTTGAAGAATTTCAACATTACATCAATTTGACTAGTTCATATTATCATAATTCTGATGATGATACAATGCATATGATATTATGATTATAATTATTCTCAATAATATTATATTTAGTCACGTTCTTATCTATCCTCTAACTTGAAATTTCACACACCACTTTCATTTATTTTTACCCTCTTGTGATTACATATACTACTTAAAATGATAATTTCACTAAGAATATAAATAATGGGGAATTATATAATATTTATGTTTTATTTTTAAAAATTTAATATCTAAGTGTAGTTTTATCAAGTTGCTTAATCACATGATCTTGGATTTGAAATAATTTTACTTTTTTTATCATTAAAATGTTGTAATAGTTGTGAATGGAAAATAAGGGGGCTTATAGTTGGTATTAGATCATTATATTATTAATTTTTTAAGTATGATTATACTACCATGTTGATAATCATTAGTTTAATAAAATGTATATGAAAGCAGTCAAGACGAATTTATATGGAAATAATGCTCAAAATTTGGATCCTTAAAGATTTTCCTTAAAAGCTATTTGTAAAAATGTATAAATTATTTATTCATGAATTTTTTACTTATGTTTTGATAGATTTTTTTAGAAAATGTTGGGATCTATTAGAATCTATCCCAACACCACACATGAGGGATAATATAGTGATTTCCTGACGGACATCCCCAATTCCTTAGGAGGTGGAGTAAAATATATCATGGAGATAATTAAAAAAAAATTAGGATATAAAAAATTAACTAAAGCATTTGGAACATCCATCTTCACCTAATAGGAAATAACTCGCTATCATGCCTTTTATTTGGAAACAACCACTTGCATTTACTGGATCTTATAATCTCTTAGTCATGAAATAATGGGATAAATTATTGGATATGATATTTTCTCTACATTTCACATCTATAATGTAGAAGGTAATTTTTTCTTCTAATCATCTATATGGATACGTTGACCACTGGGGTATCTGATTATGAAAACCAAAAGGAATGATTAAATTTAAGACATTGAGTGGGGATATTGTAATATAATTCTTCTTAATATGTATTTCCCTAGATAAATTCCTATAAATATGGAGATATAGTTTCATTAGATTATGAAAAAGAAAGCTAAATATGCCAGGACATACAAATTAAATTTTCCCAAGGATTTCATGGTACATTTCGTGGTTTGTTATTAATAATGATAGAAAACATGATATATTATATAATTGTTTAAGACTAAAAATTAAAAGGCCTCTAGAAAATTGAGACAATGGTAGTTTTGATGTTGTTAGATGTGAAATAAATTAAAAATAGGGGATCTAATGAGAATTTTTTTATTAATTATCAGCCACATTTATGTAAAAACAGGGGAAGAAGGATCATGAAAACTGCAAAAAATGGACTTGGAACTGCATAAGTGTGGGAGACAAGGCCACCAATAACATTAATGTTAAAAATAAACCTAAAAAGAGGGAAAATGTTGTGTATTAAATGATATCACCACTTATTAAAAAATGTTTCAATTTTATGGAGAAATGGTATTTTGCACGCCAACCCACTAAACATTGAGTTATCTAGGACGAACGACATCAGTAGTCGGAAAATAAAAAGAAGAAAAGGATTTTTTTATGACACCGCTACTGATTATATTGATCCCAAATATTATGTGGTATAATGTAATGGGTTATTCATTCATGAATAGTGAACAATCTATTTTATGTTTGTTGAATGAATTCATTTATATCTTATATGTTTTGTAGATCTGTTAAAACATCACCTCAAAAATATGGAGGTTGAGTTACCTATAATTATAAAATATAAAGATATGGTTGACTCAAATGTATATAACTCCTCCCCAATAAATTTTCTTCACTGCACATCCCAAAAGATATGGTTTTAAATAATTTTGTTGAGTTTGATGCTAAAATTTTAATGGATTGGATATCTTTATTCAATGATGACAACCACTATCAGGAATGGGATATCAATATATATGTCCTAATGAATCCTAAAATGCTAATGAACTATAATTAGTTGGAATAATTTCATTTTTATTAATTATCTAAAGAGTGAAAAAAATTTCATAGTGAGAAATAATATCTAGCCCAAATTATTGAGACAATGGAGAGAAGAATGCTCAACGAGATTCTACTTTTTAGGGAATACTCTATTTTGTTCCCTGAATAATTTCCCAGTAATCCTCCAAACCAATAGTCCATGTTTGAAATTTAACTTATTTATGCATCTCTTCCAATTTCTAAGGATCCTTATAGAATATCAACCATTACATTTGAGGTACTGTAGAATCAATTACATGAGAATTAAAAAAATGGGTTATATATGACAGATTGGTTCGCAAGTGGATTCACTAGTCCACTTCACAAAAAAGATGGATGGATAAATGTGTCACAACATTAATTATCATGATCTCAAAAAAAAAACTGTATCCAGTTACATATATTTGTAACATATTCAATAAACTCTGTAGGGAAAAGAATTTCTCAAACTTGGAGCATTAGTCTTGATATAACTAATAAATGATAAAGAAGGAATATATTCCAATGACTTGTTTTGGAATGATTTTGGGACAATATATTTTCATAGTTATTCCCTTAGAACACATAAATAAAATATCAATATTCATGGACTTAATGAATAGTCTCTTTCGAAGAAACCTAAAAAAACATGGTTGTCTTAATTTATGTTAATACGATATACACCAAGTGAATGGAGCAACAAGGGGTGAATTTGAATACTATTCTAAAGAACATATAAATAGATAATCTATATTCCAAGTATAGTAGATTTTTTCTCTATATTGAGGAAATTTTACTATTGGGGAATGTTATCACTTAAAATGAAATACTTTTAGACCCTTTCAGGGCCAATTCAATCAATGAATCGACCACAAAAAATTATGTAACAACGATATTTTGTTCGACTTGTCCAACTAGGTATTTCTAGAGATTTGGGAAGAACATCACAAGATTTATAACCCCAATAACCAAGATTGTTTCTAAGGGAGAAAATTAAATGACTAGTGATTGTGAAGATTGCATCAAAGATTTAAAAATTTTGGTTCTCACCATGCTAGTACTCACTCTCTCAATAACTGTGTAACTATTATTGGAATACTATGATGCTTAAAATAAAATATATGGGTTGGTGTATATAGATAAATATAATTTTATAGATTATACCATAAGGTGGTTGACCATTAATGAGAAAACACATCCCACACAAGTTATGGAGTTTTCAACTATGATCATCACGTTGAAAATATGGAGGCCTTATATATATGGGTATAAGTATGAAATATACACTGATAATTGGATCTCATAATATATAATCAGATTAAATAAATTTAATATGTGTCATTGAGGATTGATAGAGGTCATCATGGATTAAGATTAATCAATCCACTGGCATCTTGGTTAGGAAAATATGTTTTTCAAATCTCTAATTAGAAACGGTACAACAATTTTATCAATGATGAGAATTGATAAGGATAAAATTATATTGTATTTTCCAGGGTTGGAAATGGGAAAAATTAAAGTGGGAATATCATTAGAATAATTTTAAATTATATATCAACCATCCCTTATAGAAATAATAAATGACGTACAAATAATTTATTTGGAAATTTAGAAGCAGTTGGATTATATGAAACCAGAAAATCATCAAAGTATAAAATTGATGAAGATGGTATAGTATGATTTTTTTCACTATTTGTAATAAACATTCTAATGATAAATAAAGACCATAGTAATGACCCACAATGCTCAACAATTTATGTTCACATAGGGAATACTAATATATTTTAGGATCTTTGAGGGAAATATTTGGGTGAAAATATGAAGAATAATATAGATAACAACACATAAAATATAGTTTTATATCAAAAAGTGAATGATGAATGGGAAAATTATAATGTTAGGATGAATCCATTATCCATAATAACTTGAAAATGGTAAAATGACACTTTTGAATTATTCACTAGACTTTTGAAGGAAACTACAAGAATGAAAACTATATGTATTGTTGTGGATCATCTGAAAATGTTATCTCAAATTATCACAATTTGTGAGGACTACTCACAAGACCAAAAAGACCATATATATATCATAGAATTGATAAAACTACCTGGATTACAACTATCAATTGAATCATATTGAGATGCATGATTCACCTTAATGTTGTAGAAAATATTCCAACTTTCTCTAGACTCTGATATAAACTTCAATATGGGTGATCATTCTAAATTTAATGTCAAATCTAGTTGGTTTAACCATACAATGTAAAACATGTTGAGAACATGTTAAATGCAATTTAAATGAGGGTGGGATGAATATCATATTCTACTTATTTTCTCAGACAACAATAGTTTCCACTAGAGCATCAAAATGGCCCCATATAAAGCATTTTATAGAAAAATCTTCTGAACACCGGTGTGTTTGGAAGAGTATTCTAAATATTATCTTCATGGACATTAAATGAAGGAATAAATGGAGAATAATGTGAGAACCATTCAGCAATACATTATGTTATCTCATTGTTGATATAAGATATAGAGAAATAATAATCAATGAGAATTGGATATTACGACTTGAGACACAGTAATCCATAATATATATCCTTGGAAGAGGATCACGGTATTTGGGAAGAATGGAAATCTATTTTGAGGTACATTGGCCCCTTCTCGATTCATGATCAAGTTGGTGATCTGGCCAATCGACTGGAACATCCACCTACTATATATCGAGTACATGATTTATTCCATGTATCCTACTTGAGAAATTTCAATCTAGATTCCTCACATGGACTATATATTGATATGTTATATTTTTATAATGATCTATCATAGGAAGACAATTCTATGAATATATTCGATAGTATAAATAATTTTCTACACCACAAGACTACTGATATGGTCAAACTACTATAGAAAAACCATAAGTACGAAAATGTTACATGGGAAACAGAGGAAGTGGTGGTGTATATGTAATTTCAGCTGGTTTCAAATTTTAATGTAAAACCAAATTCCAGGGATTAAATTTCATATGGGGAGAAGTATTTAATGAAAAAAAATCATTGTAAATTCCCTTCTTATACAAATAACATAAAGTATGAATAATTTAAAATCATATAGAATATCGAATATATATTTTAAGTATGAATAATTTATGTAATTAGAGTGATTTTTATATGTTAGGGATCCTATACCAATGACATAGTATCTTGAACATTGCAATTGTAATTTGACGATTATGAATAGTAATCCATCCAATACAATGTTATCCTAAAATATAAATGAAAAAATGGGCTTATAATAAATGATAATATGAAATAAATATATCATAATATATGTTAATAATTTTTTAAATATAAATAATTTTGTTCTTGTATTTTAATAAAAAAGAAATTTTTAATATAATTTTATAATTAATATAATTATTAAAAAGAAAAATATTTTCATAAAATATTATCATAAAAATATATATATATTCATTATAATTATAATAATATTTTATGTGACCTTAATTATTTTTTATAGTTTTTAAAATGTCATATATAGAAGTATAATTATTATTTAATAAGGAAATTATGATTTTAAATTAAAATGTAATATCCACTTATAAATAATTATTTTAAAAAAAATGGAGTTATTTTTTTAATTCTACACAGTGTAAAATGGTTGTGGTTTTTTTTGGTATTTTTCTAAGGTAATTGAATTTTTTGTTGATATTGAAATACAATAATTTATGGGAAATACACATTATAAGTTAAATACACTATTCTATGAGTCAGAAGTAATATATAATTAATTATATCATACTATAGTTCTTTATTTCATATTTTTTTTACTGATAATTGTCATATTTTTCACATTCTTGATCAAAAATAATATACTAATGAATAAAATAATGTTAAAATACCCCTTTCCTCTCTTTAAAATACTACCCCTCGCCACATCTTCTCCTCACACACTCTAATCCATGAATCATTTCCAATTTATATGCATTACCCTTCTTAATATCCCCTTGTACGTCTAGGATTTATTGTTATCAACAAAAGTCCAAATCCAATTTTATTAAAGAGGCTATAGAGGAGATTAATTTAAGAGGTTTAAATCCTTATTATTTTTCAGTTAATTTCATTTCAATTTTAGTTATTTTTTTATATCCTCACCACCACATATCATAGTGGCATGGTGACTCTATAATTTTTCTTAATGTATAATATTATAATGTTAATAGAAAATTTCATCTACAAAGCACTTCCCCTTTATGTTTATTCTTAAAATAATGATGTCATCCTTGGTGTGTCTATTTACCGCCATTGTGGTCGTTAAGTTTTTATTTTTCACTATAGCATTCCAGGATGGTTATAAAATATATATATTATTTTTGAATAAAATTTCATTACACATATTATAATTAATATAATGTTAGAGAACTATAATATAAAAATAATGATAAATTAAATGATATATGGTTATAATGGTCATGAAAACCTCCTAAATAAATTTAATAATTTTCATTAATGTAATATGTACTAAATCATCATCATGAAATATTTAAAATGATATGTGATAAAAATTAACATCTATTTGTTAATTTATAACAAATTATTTTAATTATTCATAATCATTATTATTATACATGAACATCCATAAAAATAAGTAAGTGAAGTAATCATTAAATCCAAGAAAAAAATGCTCCCCCATAATGAAATTGAAATACCTATCTCATAAAAATGTCCTCAAATGAAAAAAATATTACTATAATAAATAAAATAATTTTAATACAAGTTATTTATTTATAGAATAGTTAAATTTAATATTTAATCCATTAAATTAAAGTGAATAAATCATTTATACATAACATAAAGGGATTGTCGTACCGAAATCTTTTACATTGGGGTTTCCCTCTCTCACTCCATTATCATAGTGGATGTTCCTTTAATGGTCCTACAATATCATTTATTTTCATTACCTTTTAATTTCTAGAAGATATATGTTTATAATCTAGTTTTATGAAAAATTCAAGGTGTTTTCAAAATGTAAAATTCTTTCTAAAAAAACATCTTTTATTTATCTTGATATTGTTTCTTCTTCCATAAAGATTGATGAATCTTATACAATGTATGTTATTTAACTTTTATTTTTTGAATCCCATTATTTATAAATGAATTCATTATTTATAAAATTCTAATGATAACCTTTTACCTTTCATTGGTTATTTAATTCCCACTATTGATATATGTTCTATGTGGATAGGTAGATTATGACATGTTTAAGATGTGATTGATGTGCAAAGAATTATACAACAGCACAATTGATTAGGTAATGTGGTGTATCTCATGAAAAAATGTGATATATCCATAAAAATAATGTTATATTTCCTCATAATGAAATTTATATTATGATTACGAAAATATGTTATTCATGAACGCGATGATAGCATTGTTCACAATTATCTGTGTAATTTAAAAATTAAGGATTGATGTTTCCTTTTTATGAATTTATAAATTTAATGACTTTATTTAATTATTATTCCATTGAATATGATGATGATCCCAGGCATGTGTTTTTATTATAATGATTGTTCTTTCCTTGTTTACAATTATTCAAAATTTTATATATCCTATTAATGGGATTTTTTCTCACTCCTTACAATTATGTATGTCCTCAGGTGAGTACTTGTACAAAATCTAAATTTAGGTCTAATAATATGATAGAGAATATCAAATATAAAAAAAATTCTATTTTTTACAATTTATGTGTATCAATAATTGTCAAAAGACACTACACCACAATATATTATATATGTAAAATTATTATGTTGTTTATATTTAAAATGATGAAAATATTAGGTATGGAAACCTAGTAATTCAATAATTATGTACATAAATATACAAATACTATTACTGATTCCTAAAATTTTTTATAAGAACACATCATGTCAGTACATTATATAAATATTAGTTTTGTGGATATCCTCATAAATTACTATCACATGATAATAACCCAAAAAATTATCCATCATCGATATATATTTTTATCCAACCATCAAATCGAAAAAATAATTAATCTGTAAAATAAGAAGCATACTTTTTTAGGATCTTTTTTACTCGTGATGATCAATTTAGAAGAGTATTAAACTATCTTCATATGGTTGACAAGGATAGGTCAACCCTATATTGAAGACCGTGGTGAAATAATCCCTTTATCCCCATACTCATGTATTTTATTATTATATTTTCTTGTTCATTACTATCCACCCTATGTGTATTCTTAGATATCAAAAGTTATTTGGGTAGAATCACGATAAATAACTCATCCTCATGGCTTGGAGGAACACCAAGAAATTCGTTATGAAAAGGAAAATAATATTACTTTGTATGGGAAACATATTGAATAATGACCAATTTTTTAGTATTAATCATTTTATATAGATACAATTTCTCATAATGAAATAAAATACATGCATTGAATGACCACACTAATATAGAATCATCAACCTCTTTAAAATTTTGTAGAATATATAGGTTATATTTCTTACGGAGGATAATTTAGAACTATATTAAATTTAATATTTTTTAATAGATGGAAATGAAATCCAAACTTATAAGTTCATCAAAATCGTCTAATTAGATTATCTCAGGGTACTATAAAATATAAATTCTGAAAATATAGTCATGGGAGAATTTATATACATGGTATATAATAATTTAAACATTTAAAGACTTCATAGATATGTCTACTTCAATGATTTGATGTGGTGTGTGAATAGTTCAAAAATACTTGTATAATATGATAGAATGAACATATCCTCTATCAAATAGTATGGTCACTATTCATGAATCAATAACCAGTTTACATTATACCATATTTTTTTCGGGTTCTTCTATTAATGTATTGATGAAATTTGAGTTCCAGTGTTCTCTATTAAATGGAGGTTGTTGGAATCAATTATAGTCTAAAACCATTCGATTATACATTCATTCTCATAGTACCATTGTTTCTTTTAGGATAAAAATTTTATATAAGGATATGCTTTGAATTGAGAATTCCATTGTAATATACCATTAGTATGATTATAAAATTAATATTTTCTATTTGGGAAACCTTCTTTCCCAGACCTAAAGAATTTTATTATCACTTTCAAGAAATTTCTAAGATGATTTTTCCCACAATAATGAAAAGTGGGATATTGGAAATTACTTACATCATGTGATATCTCTATCTATCAACTCAAATTAAACTAAATTCATTTCTTAAAATATCATAACATATCAGACTCATTTTATTAAACAATATCCTTTTATAATTTTAAGAATTGAATGGAAATTTACTCATTGTTTTCAATGTCACAAATCACCATATATTTTCATAGAATCATTATTAGGAAACCTAATATGCTATCAAAATTACATTAATAGCCAAAAAAATTGGAGCAACATCATTAATGGCTTATCATGTATTAATCAAATGACCCATTGAACATTTAATACCATTACATTATGATATTGAAATCCCTCCCTTTTTAAATCAATAAGTTCTAGTTAAATATTTATGAAAAAACCATTTATTTTATAAATTCCACTCGTTTCCTTCGATCATATCCATAGGCAATGTTTTTTAATATACATTGACCATGGATTAATTTATACTGTCATAAGACAACCATATAATGTGACCTTATCTTTTTGATGGGATCAATGAATGTTGATGAACTTTTAAGTAGATTCGATCCATTGTTCCACGATTTAAATTTCTAAGGATCTAGAAAAGTTTTGTGTAATTTTTTTCATTAAGAACACAATTGAAAATTTACTATTATATAGAGTATATGTGTATCCCCTAATTCATTTTTTATTCAATTTGTTATATAATAATTATTGTATTTTCATCGCGTTCATTACAAATGCACCCATTCTGAAGGGAATCTAATTTGGGAACATTATGTCACGTGTCTTTCTCGTGTATTCCTAATTCAATCACTTTCCTAACATAAATCTAAAACTATATAGGATATAAATTATAATATTATATTCAAATAAAATATAATATGAACATCAATGTTATAATTGTTAAACGAAATACATTCCTAATATAATGAATTTATTGGTTTCTGTCTAGGTTTTACATAGTGTATTTTATAATATAAAATTTATTGGACTGTTTTTTCACTTCACAATGATCAGTATAGATCATGGGAATATAAAAAATAATATTATATTAGATTTTCCAACCTTTCATGTAGCAATGAATCTTTTTAATGCACCATGAAATGATGAGATAATAGAATATGCTCTTTTTTCTGGTTATTACCACTTTGTAAAAAAATGCTGGATACACTCCCACTTATAATATATAGAGAGTGTTATTTTTTCATTGTATAGACATTATCTATAATTTATCAAAATTTAGTGCAAATTATTTATGTTTCATCTTATATTAAAGGATTTATTAAATTTTTCTATACATAATCAATACTAAAAAATATTACATTATTCGATAAACGCAGTTACAACACATAACATTGAGTTTTATTTATATATGGTTATTTATATAAAGTTACACATGATAGAATGCCAAAAGATCATGAGGACTTATGTATTTTGATAAATAGATATATAAATTATTAATAGGAATCATTGGTTGGGATGATGTTTTTTTAATTTCAAATCATTCCCCTATCTTAGAATAGTATTCTGTTAAATCACGAAATAACCCAAGGGAGTACATATGAAAGGGGTGATTTATAATGAAATGTAGGAAAATATAAAAAAAATAAAATGATGAAATTAATTAATTTTATTCAAGGTTCATATCTTGGTGGAAAAAAACTGATGATATTTTTAAACACAATCATTAAAGCATGAAATAAAATAATAACATCATAACAATAAAAGAATATAAAAACAACATAAAACATGACATAGTAGTCATAAGTTACATATAACAACTAATACGTCATGAAATTGTTTTATTATGATATCCCCATATTCACCTTATAATTATATAATGATATAAATACAATGACAAAATAATTTTAGGAATATTTTATTCTAGACCCACCCATCATATTCAATTAATGAAAATGAATTTGTGTACCACACAGATCATTTAACCTGAGTTTTAATTTCCTAAAATTTAATCCCTTGATTAAGGTGTGTGATTTTAATTCCTAGATGTCCATAATAAATGATTTGTAAATACATCAAGCTGAATACTCTTGAGAGGAAATGGTCATGGTTATTAAGTTAATGAATGAATAAAAAAAATTACGATTACTTTTTGAATTATAATTATTTCTCATAATTATTCAATATAGTGTTTAATGAAATTGAAATATGAATATTTTTAATTAAGAACAATATGGATTGTAAGGGATATTTAAAAAACACATTTCCCAATTCACATTTTAAAATAAAAAATCATCCATAAAATAATGTGATTTAGATAAAAAGAAAGGGTACGGGATACATTATATTTAAAGAGTTCTTATAAATACATGGGATGTGATTCATTAGATCCTAGGAATTCCATGGAAGGGAAAAATAGCAGGATAATGCTGGGACATAATTATACATTTTTCCAGTGAATTGTATTTTTTTGGGTGTTTTAAAATATTATGTAATTAATAGTGGATTCATTATTAATATATGCAGTTAGGAATTATATTCTATATGATTATATAAAAAATTAAAAACCTTATAATGTTATTACAATGGTTTCTTCCCAAAAATTTTGGGTTTAAATATTTTATTCTTTTATAAACCATCATGATTCCAATAATAACACTAGTAATGTGTTGTCAATTCATGTTTGTAATTAATCAATTTTATAAAAATTAATATATAATATATGTTTTTTGTATCCATTGTTTGTTAACAACATTCATAACGTATAATAAATTCATAATAATAATATATATTATTTCACTTTAGTCGTGTAGTCCTTTTATTTTATATATTATACCATGTATGGTCCATTATTTTGTCTTAATGTTGTCATTATATTTAATTTTTTTTTAATTATAAACATAAAGTTCAATAATATATTAATAAATATAAATTTTTTTAAAAAAAATTAATTAATGATGATTTCAAAAATAATAATTATTTTTTCTAATAAATTTATAAATATTAACATTTTTAAAGAAAATTATAAAATCAAATAACATAAAAATAATAGTGATTTCCATACTAACCACCTTATATGTTATAATAAGATATCTATTTAATTAATTTCATTATAATATTATTTAAATATAAATAATTATTATCAAATAATAATTTCATAAAATGATTTTATTTGGTAAAATGTTTTCTAATTCCATAAAATGTTGTGTTAAATTTTTCAATAGTTTTTGATAAAAATTATGATTTCATCATGTAAAATTGTAATTCCAATCAAAAATGTGGTGTACTCATTGAAAAATTAATAATATTAAGGAATCAATATATTCATTATATCATTATGTAACAAATATATAATTTAATACTACTAGTGCTGATATACATGAAACCATGTAGCAGCAAATTCATCCATAATGTAATTTTGATGCATGGTGCGGCTATCATTGGTTGGTTCGAGGAACATGGTTTGGAGTGGTCTTGAAAAATGAAAACATGTCTTTTAGTGGTTATACATGATCATTAATTGAAAAATCACAGCATAGTCTAGTTGAAGATAAAATCATAATGACTCTATCTCACTCAAATTTTATAATATATTGTCTTCATAAGATAAAATCCATTGATTCATGGCTATCACATTATCTATCATTAAAACATATAAATTTTAATAACCATTAATATACAATTTTTATAATGGTTAATATAAAAAATGTATATTTTGAATGATTATGTTGAATAATATCCACTAAAATCTAATTGGATATATTACTGCTAAATATCCAAATTAGGTAATGTATTTTGTATAACTAAAATACAATTACATAATCAAAATGGAATTTTATTTATTTTGAATCATTCTTTTAAAATGTGATGATGAAAACCAAAAAGATAATACATTTGATGGATATTATTCGTAAATTCATTACATTATATTATGTCAATCTGTTCCCTTTCTTTATTACTCTTAAAATCATACAAAAAAGGATTGGAGTCACGCATTAAATGAAAAATAAGAAAATTTACCTATTATTGGATGAATGACTTATGAGATATAGTATATTTAGTTGATCCTTAATCCATCCCATATTTTTCACTATGTAATAAGATCCACTAAATTATAGGTGGTGTTTTCTAAAAAAAAATGTTCCAATATAAACTTGTAACGCTATGGTAGATCTTTTTTATTTTTAATCTATCAAATGAATATTTATATTTAATTTTAGATGATCTATCAAAAAAATATGTTATAATTCTAGTCAGTCCAGGTTGATGATTCAGATTAATATTTTAGTTTTAATGACTTACTACATTAGATTCCATGATTACATTGTGAAACTATTTTAATCAGATAAATCATAATATGTTAAAACATATTATTATTATTATTATTATCATTAATTGTATTGGGATGATATAAGTTATGTTCACCCTTATTGAGAATCTATTCATCCATTTAATTGGATACTATTTCTTGGGATAATAAATTGAGGATCTGAAGGAAATGTATAAAATAGATTGTTATGAGGTGAATTTGTGGGAGGTGATAATGAATGTATTTGGATTATGTAGTATCAAATATATTAGTAAAATGTAAAACTGAATAAATAAATTTGTGTTTAAATCCAAATTTTAATTATAATTCAGTAAAACTATAGAAATAAAATGACTTGAGAAACTATTTTATTGAATTGTTTTCATTATGTTACATGGATGAGCTATTCACATATATGAAATTCTATATTTATCATCTTAATTAGATAGAATATTTTCTTAAATAGGGAATGAGACCATGTGATTGTAGATTGTCACAAGACTATATTTTGATTAGGACATTATAATTTTTTTGTATTGTATCGTTATTTTAACAGACTAGGTAATGGATTCAACACATTTTTATCCCGATCTAGAAGATTAATTAAATATATTTTAAAATAACCTTTTATGAATCCATCCCATAGTTTAATTTAGTTCTTTCATGAACTCGTTCAAGGTGTGAAACATGTAAAATTCCCACAATATAAGATAACACCATATTAGATGATGGTGTTGAATGTGTATATTGATGTTGTTGTGGACATGGGTTTTATTGAGACGAGTACATAATAATAGGAGGCTATTGTTACTTTTTAAATGAATTTAGGTGGTATCCTACATATATTTACGGATTAAGAAAAATTTATTTATTTTAAAGTTTTGAACACAAATCAATTACATTATATAATGATATTTTTGATCAATTGAGGGAATATGGATGGTTCTATATGATTGTACAAAGATTTATTGGTCACTATATATTATATTAGAAGTGGAAAAAATAATTTTATGAGTATTTAGTGATTATTTTATTACCCTATGATTCCCCATAGATTGAAAAATTCTCTAATAATGTTTATGGTTATTATAAATAAAATGTTTCACCAAAATATTGAGTCTTAAACATGGTGTTTATTGAAGATAGATTTGTTGATACATGCAACATATATTTGAATGATATAATTTTACAAATTTTTTTGGGTACATATAAAGCTCAACATCTATATTCTAATCATTTAATGTGTCACTTTTTGTGTAATGATGTATGCATCATCATTTATGTTTTTTAAAAAAAATGTATTCAATTTTATCGAGAGAATGTATTGGGGTAACATCATGTAAATGACCTAGGAATGTGATTGAGATATAATGATTCATTGGTATGGTAGGGTAATGTAGAGTATTTATCAAGGAATTATACTATTTGGAAAAACCAATTACTGAATGTACTATGTAAGGGAAATGTTCAATTTTTTCAACCAATTCAAGGTGTATTTCCAAATGAATAAGTTAATGTTGAAATATTCCATGATTCATATTATATAAAAATAATATATAGGTTATATGTTTTAATATGATTCCTCAAGACATTGTTTCTATGATTTTTTTATAATGTTATTCTAGTTGTCTATGGGTCTCACCAAAAAAATTAAGATGTAGTGAAACCCAACTAACACCATAAAATCAGTAGTTGTTGGTCATTCCCTTAAATTATGGAATCATTTAATCTATATTGATGGATTTAATTTTAGGTGTAACCATAACATATATAAATATATATTCGCACTATGATCACATGATATTTGGAATAGGCAATTATTTGAGTATCTAAATATAGAAATTTTCATGACAGATTATCCTTGATGAAAAATGTATTTTATTAGAATCTCTTAGAATAAAGATGCATGATTTTTTATATAATAAATAAATAAATTGAGAATGATGATAATTTTACTCATGAATTGTTATGTATGGTTATATTTGTAGAAATGGGAGGTATTTTTTGAACCATTTAACATAAACACTTAACTAGTTGATTTATTATAGAAAAATTATGAATCTAATTAGGATTTTCTTCTGATATAGGATGTGTTAATTGTATATGAAATGATTCCATTAAGGTCCATAGAAGAAAAAAATCATCAACATGTGAATAATTGTGTCGTGGTTTCATTTAATATTGGAGGGAATTGTAGACGTACTCAACAAATATCATTACCAAACCCATTCAGACATACCTTATGGATAGTAAGTTGGGTGAAATACATCAAGCCTACCTCTAATGGTTCAAGAGATGGAACCAATCTTCTATTTTCCATATAACACACATAGTAGTCCTTAGAATAATTTGTATTCACATGAACACACATATCCATACAACATATATTGTTGTAATGAAATATAAAATTGATAACAAAAGGTATTAATATATATATATCCCACATTATAGTATGAAACAAGTATGGGAAGTCATAAAGGCCCAAAAATAATCACAAAAACAAGAAAAAAATGTGTTAAATATTAGGGAGGTTTGGAAAAAGATAAAAGGTAACACTTGGAATAAATTATCTTCTATAAATACCACTATGTTCTATATTCTCTTACTACACATAAGAATATGTTAAATAGAATGTAATATTCATTATACATGTAATATGTGGGTATATGCCAAGAATGGGTGATAATATATGTACCATGTACAACACCTTGAAATCACTAATCATAATAAATAAATAGATATTTAAAATCATTATTGAAAAGGAGTTTCAATCAGAATTTGAAAACAAAATATAATAACCCTTATAAAATCTTGATTGACCATATGTTTCAGTGAATGACCACGCCTATAGTACAATCCTAGGAAATTTCTGGAGGCCTTAGGTTTTCTTATGTCTAGGATAACTCTATCCATGAGTTTGCTACCACTAATGGTTCTCATCTGAGAGGTCATTCACATTAGGTATTTATATTAAAATGTACACATCAGAACTAATAATATCATGATACATATATAGGGGATATAATCCATGCACATGGTGTTGTATCTATCATTATTTGGAGTAACCCACTATGTAGTGGATGAAACTACATTTTTTTGGTCATGTGATTCAAAAAGTGACATAGGTTAAAATAAAATGATTTTGAATCAGAAATTGTTCTACATGATTTGATTTGTGACTACATGTTATAAATATCCCATAGAGGGGATCATAACCTATCCTCAATAGTTGAAAATTCCTATAAAATAATTGGGACATATCAAGGTAAAACCCTTATTTGAAACATTGTTTTAATAAATACAATGTGCTTCATAACCTTCCATGGAAAATGTACAAAATCGTTATAGAGTATACACAATGGTTCTTTTATTCATTGTGTTTTTAGGGTACTATGGCATGTGCTTGTATACATTTTCCCATTCCCACATTCATTGTCCATGTCCGTTTACATTGGCCTAGTCCAAGTAATATGGTCATGATTGAGTACTTGGTAGAGCCGTTATACACTTTTTGTGCATGTGTACTGGTCCGTTCTCTCCAACATTAGATGTACCCATGAACATGAAATTGTATGTGCCATTGTATCCATGGGATAAATGATGAGACAATGTCATACAGTCACATGGGATATTGGAAGTAAACACGATGTGGGATATTTGATATTTACAAAAACATAACATTAACTTTCATGAGACTAATTATTAAGAGATTATTAAACTAAATTTAATTTATTTGAGGATTTTAATGAATATGAAATCATTAATGCGTATTTTACCTATACCACAATGACCTATGAAGTTGTAATGAAACCCACCATAGAACATATATCTTATCTATCTAATATTGGATAATTTTTAGTCTCTAGATTTCAGCATTAAATATTCTCATGATCCTTCCTTGTTGAATCCTATAATCTTTTCTTTTGATATCTCTATTTAAGAAATTATATGATGATCCAATTCATATATTATTTCTAAAAAATATAATTGATCCATTGATCATTGTTGTAGACCGTCAATATGGATCATTATAGAAAACAAATTACTATGCAATTATCATCTACTATGTATTTTATGAGCAATAATATAAATGACACAACAATGATTAACACATACTGAATATGGGGAACAATTCACAAAACATAATCATATGGAATGATCCTTCCACATAGTTCAGATTGACCTGAATTTTTTATTGAAGCTGATAATTAAAATGATAATAAATTATAAAAAAAATATAAATACAACATGATAATTCTTCAATCATAATCTGAAAATCCAACTAAGAAATTATTTCCAAGGGAATTAACCCTGATTTCAAATTTGTAAAATAAATAATGATTAAACAAACATAATAAAACAACATAACTTGAGTTTTGATCAATCACTATAGAATATTTTTTTGGCCACTTGAATTGATGAAATTAATAAAATACATGAAGATAATCGATGAAAAATGATACATTGGGTCTGTTGAATGCTCTCCAACACTATCCCTAAATCACAACGAATATGTTGTTAACCTTAGGATTTTATTATAATTGGTAATAAATAGAGTGGGGTTTATATAATGGAAATTAAAAATATACTAAACTATAATTATTTTATATAATTACAATATGGACAAAAATTCTTAATATGAATAAAAACCAAGCATTGGAAACTCTTTTGATAAAACCCCAACCCCAAAATCCCAGAGTCGGTTTTTTATATTTTTAAATTCTTGAAATAAACAATGAAGACTCATTTTGAACGATAGAATATTTTATTCATTTGGGAATACCAATTAAATAAATAACATAAATATAATAACATTTAATGAAATTAATGATATAGATTCTATTAGAACAATTTATAACCTTTTATATTATCCCTACATGTAATTTATAATATACATATTCACATCCAAGTGAAAAAAATTAATCACATGTAAGGTTCCATCTTCTATTCATATAAAGTGTTTCAAATATAGAAGAAGAAAATATTAAAACTGATATATAAAGAACGTCTATATACACATGCCATTAGAACATAATATTGAGAATTATATGGAAAAAATAAATGGTAAATAATAACTCCCTTATAAATAATCATAGGAGAATGAAAATTAACAACATATATTCTACTCGTAGAATAATCAAATAAAAATTCAATTTCTAATTTCACAATGAGGGAATTCAGAATTCCCAATATCAAAATCAGGAAAAAGGGGGATCAACCAAGACATCTAAATATAAATGGTTCAGCCTTAGCCAAATCCATTTATGTTTTGTCTCGTGAGACTTACCCATTCATCATGGGCTATAACAGGAACCACCCACCACATACATCATCCATTGCATTCCTCATATATTTTAAAATCAATTTAATATGAAATACTTAAATTGATGTGGCACATAGAAATTTTAGATATTTCAATCATCATAATATATTAAAAACTCTGATAACATCAGTGATATATTCTATAGAGAAATACCATATTACATAGAAATGGGGATTTCTTTTGGAAAATCATATATAATTGACCTAGAATCAGATTATAAATATTTACTTATATGAATGAAAGGGGAAATAAATTGAAATATATTTAGGTATAAATTATTATTAGAAGAAGTGAAATCATTTCAAATAGTTTTATATGACAATTTATAAATTTTCCACTTATGTGTGGTTTAATGAAATATATTTAAAATATTTTAAAATAGTCATTGTCATAAAAGTTTGTGTAAAAACAAAAATGAAATTTTTTTTATCCCGCCTTAAAAAGTAGTTATTATATAATAATATTTATATCTTGAAATTTATTAGTGATGGTACATGAAAATTGATAATAAATTGGGACATTCCATTTAATTAGGTTTTATTTTCATAGGTTATTTCTAAAGGGAACCATGTAAAAAAATTATTTACACATAAAAATGACTAAATGATATTGAAAATTTATTTGGGAACATATAAAAAATATTTAGAATAATAATGTTCAATTAATTAATAATTATATAGGGGAAATGAGATATAATCATAACCCAAAAAAAATGGAGCTTCATGAAGAAACTCCACCAGACGTCTAAATGTGTCCTCCACATGTAATAAATGTCTATGATATTGAAATTAGAAACAATAACATTTTAATTAACATCATATTCAAAAATGTTGATGTTATTTTAATTTTATTACGTTTATTTTTGCCTATTATTATGAGTTTTAATATTTAATATTTTCATTTGGGGCTATTCATTTCCATAATAATTTTACTTGTTTTAGTGGTTTTACGATCACCCCAAACAACTTTTGTCACATCATTTTATATCATGTGTTTATAATAGTTACAGAACATAAAAACACGTATATTTTGTATAATAAAATACTTTTATTCATATTTATGTTTTTCTATCCATCATGGAAATCCATTACCAAAACTGAATTTGCAACATCTATACTGGCTATAAATCGGCACATCACATGAAATGTTTTCATTTTAGGAATAAAAGTTTGGATGAGATGGGTTTTGATGATGGACCATTCGATATCATAAAAAGATTCTACAATATATAAGATGCATAATTTATCATGAATTTTTGACAAGAAAGGTAATGATAATATAATAAGAATATAAATCAAAAGAAATTGAAACAAAACTAAAAAGGATTTACCTCGTGAATTATTCATCTTGAGAACCTCCATAGATAACATTAAAATGGAATTCATTGACATAAAAAAGTCTATAATGTGGGGGATGTTTCGGAGAGGATATGGGTATAATATATGGAAGCCTAGTAAATTCTAAAATATAGGAGATGAGTTAGTGAGAAGTGGTATATATGGTGGAGGAGATGTATGTCATATGATTATTTAAAAGATTAGTTTATTATTTGTTCTCTACATGATGAGTAGTTTTAGAATTATCAAATAATACATTATTTAATACTGGGAAAATATATATTACAGTTCATAGATCATTTGGGAATGAATTAATATTTCATTTATCTTATATTTGATTATAAATCGTAAATTAATAAATTTCACTATCACCAAAATTCGACTATTTTAGAAAATTTCCAAAAAATCCCCACAACTATTTTTCAATGTATAGAAATAATAAATTAACATCATTTTTAGAATGGAATATTATATTTTTTTTAAAATTTAATTTATAATTAGAATAAATATTTTTTTTCAAAATATCATTTTAAAAATTAATCTCAATTTCTTTACTTTTAGAGAAAACAGTTAAGGTCTCTTAAAATTATCATATAATCATAGTACAATATATTATTAATTTAAGAATTTATTTTTAGAAAATTAATTTAATTTTAAATTTTCATATTAGTAATTGAATTGTTAATAAGTATTTATGTTTAAAGAAAATATTAATACTTAATATATCATTTTTAAAAATTATATTCACATATTACATTATATTAATATAACATATTTTCATTTATAGGACAACCAAAGTTTATTTATACTTTGGTGGGTGACTTTACTAATCATTTGGTCAAATTATAATTCATAATGGTCCATTTTCTTCTGAATATATTATATTTAATTGTATATTATGTTGTCAATATTCGTGATATATGAAGTATAAAATATCTAATATATTACATTATAATAGACACATAACATAAAATCATTGGGTTGAACATTCAACCATCATTTAGAAAATTTAACTGAAAATGTCCCATAATGTCACCTCATAAAATGACTTTGGTATTTATCCAACATTACATCCTTTGGTTCTAACATCGCCTCTTCAAATTTATGATTTTTTAAAAGTCAATTTACCAGATGAGTCCTTTTATTCCTCATCACCAACTCCCTAGTTTTCCAAATCTGGATATGATAATCATAGTAAGATCCAGTAGTTTCTAATTCTATTCCTTCATAATTGAGGACATGAGTTGGGTCTGGCATTTACATCCACAAAAAAGAAAACTGGAACATATTATTTACATTATAAAGTATAAGTGGAATTGAAAAAGATAAGCCCCAAATGAAATTCTCTACCTGGTTTAAAAAAGTAAAATGTACATTAGAAATATATTTCCTTTCTTTACAAATCATATAAAACCCTTCCATGGATAGAAATTTCATGAAAAAATGATATCTCATCATAAAAAAAATCCTTTCTTTTGTTATTAGTATTGGTTTTTTCTAAATTTATACAATTTTATATGGTTTCAAATATCCTTTACCATTTTCATTATTTTATCCACATGATTTGGTCCTGCAATCTTTCTTTCCCCTATTCATTCAAATAGGTTGGTGGATGAAATTTTTATTGTTAAAATGATTTATATGGTTCCATTTGAAAATTTAATGTAAACTATTATTTTAATAAAACACTACCCAAGGTAAATATTGATCCCACATACCATGAAATTCCAATGAGAAAATGCCAAACATGTATTGTAACATTTGAGTGGTCATTTCAAAATGTCAGCCAGTTTGAGGGTTATAATCTATACTCAAATGATGCTTAGTGTCATATTATTTATAAGTACCTTAATTTTAATTTTATATAATAATGGATCTAAATCATACAAAATTCAAATAGGTTCTCCAATAATTCTCACTACATCATTGATATAGATTCATGAATGGTTCTATATTGGAAAATCTTCCATTATGGCATAGAAATGTGTGGATTTGGTAAGCTAATCAATAATTACCCATATTTCATAATAGTTTCATTGAGTTTTGTGTATTACAATGAAAAAAAAATAATTAAATCTAATTTTGTTTTATAGGCATTAAAACGTTTCATGAATCCTATTGTATGTTTTCTCTCAGTCTTCATCTATTGACATACTAAATATATCAATACTTAATCAGTAATTTACTGCATCATATAATCCAACAAAAACTTACCCATCAAATCCTTATAAATCATAATCTTACTTTGGTGTACATATAAATTTTATCCATGATAACCCTCCATTAATTTCATTAATATCTCGGGTATATAGGGGGCATGATTTCTAGAAGTCAAATTCATTATTACATCATCACATGTGTGACCATTAAACATCCAATCATTCATAGCATTAATTTTAATTTGAATTTTCCCATCATCAGTCATAGAACATTTATTCGTTTATAATTGTGACAGTTGGGAAACCAATAGAAAATATAATGATGTTTCAACTTCATTGATAATCCACTTATTAGTATTTTATAGATCATGTAAATATGGTCTTTGCAGTACCTATCATGTTCATCACAACCTAATATTTCCTACTCAATTATTCTGATATGTTGTTATCCTTCTATGGGTGGTTGTTTATTTAAAAAACATAATACATGAGTATCTCGTGAAATCAATATTTCTATATGTTGATTTATTTATATGAGAATATTTTTTTCGAATTCTTGTTATCTGTATATATATATATATCTTATTTCACCATAGATATAGTGTATCCATTTCAACAAAGAAAATATTAAATTGGATAACCCATGATCATAGGTTGGATAGTTATTCATAGGATTTTTTAATTTCCTTGATTCATATTTAGTAACACTATCATATTTCATAATTAATCAACCAAATCATTTCATTGATTCATCACTATAAAACAAAAATCCACAATTTTCTGATGGTACATTCAAGATCATAGAATTAAACAATATAATATTCAATTCATTAAAACATTCTTCAAATTAGTTTTCACATATGTTCTTAACACCATTATGAGTATGATTGGTTAATGTGTTAGCTAATTGGGGAAAATTATTAGTAAAAAACAGATTGTAACATGATAATCCAATTAAAATTCCAACATTGGTTATGTTTCTTATTTTTGGTTATTACTGGACAACCTTTTTCTTTACATGATCATCTACAATTCTAGCCTTATAAATAATATGTCCTAGAAATGGAATGGTTTGATACCATAATTCCTAGTTATTTTATATCCCATATAAAACATTTCATCTAAGAGTCTCCTTTAAAACCCACAGGTCTTCACGAATTGAATATGGTCACCTTCATTACTGGCACCAAACCCAGTACATGGAAATACCCAACAGTCATTTCCAATCCCTGTGGGCTGGTACATGTTACTGGGAATCATAAATAATGGTTTGGGAATTATTTACACAAATTAGGATACATTAGACAACAAAAACAATCAACAAAATAAATCGGAAAATTCATGCCAAACCATCCTTAATTGAAAATTATAAACCGAATAAAAGGTTTTTAACATGACACAAGGGGTAACAAACTACAAAAGTAGAAGAAAATAAAAACCAATTACTAGAACACGACAAGGTTTCATCACTTATGAGTCGTCTCTACAACACCGCAAAACCGAAGCAAATAGAAACTCGAACCGCCTTCTCCAAAAGCCTTTCCCATACCTATGTCAAACATAACAAAATCCTCATACCCTGAAAAGAGTATATAGGGTGTGAGTCTATATCAAATAGGATACTATCCCAATATTTTATTTGGGTTGCATTATAAGATAAAAATAATTCAATTATATTAAACAAATAATGGTAGCAATAATTTCATAAGGTTCATCTTTTAATTGAAAATAGTTTTCAAAGAGGGTAACATTAATGAATAGGTATATTTTTATAAAACATGTAATATATATAATTTTTCATCCAAGCACACCAGAATCAAAAGAGAAATTCTAAATTTACAATGGTAACTCCACAATAGGAAAACCCCTAGGCACTAGTTTGTTCTGAGCTCTAGGTACCTCACATCTCGATATGAAATTAACTATAAAAATATCCATTATCATGAATGAAAAAATAGTATAGGAATCTCCCATAACCTATTAGTCCATGAAATAATCATCATCATTGTTTTTTGGTTGTTTCCAACGTCAAACTCGATAATTGGAACATAGAAAGAATGAGTCCGGATCACTATCATGCTAGTACACATCCACCAACCAAGATACACGGGTTTCCATCATTTTTCCCAATCAAGTTCCCCATGCTACCAAATTCCATTTAGAAATTAAAATACGTGTTTTGGTCATAAAAACAAAAAATAGTTGCTAATAAATCTTTTCACTATTTGTGAAACTCAGTCGAATGCTTAGAATTTCCATAAAATAATTATACAAGTTATAATGAAACATGGCACATAGAATATATTTAAATTCCGTCGTATAACAAAAAATGAATTTAAATATTATAAAAATTATAATTTTTAACAGTAATTTTTTTAAATCGATTCTAGGAATAATAAAAAAACATATTGTTAAAATATCAAATGAAAAAGAAAAAAACATCAATTTTCACACAAAATTTGCACTTAAAAATCAACCTCTTTAAATTTATACCCAAACAAATTTGACACTAATCCTAAAAAGAGCTGAACAGAAATGAAATGTAAACCAAGAATAAAGACTCATTCTAAAATGCTTACTCATAGAATCACTTACCATATATTTCAAAACCATCAAATTCTTTTATATAACATCATCCTCTCACCAAGGGAGTGAAAATGAACCTAAAACAACATGATTATACTAATAGAATAAAAAAACCATAGGTTTGAATACTTGCATGTTTGAAATTAGAAAAATCTTGAATAATATAAGAAACTCAAATAAAATGAAAATCCCCACAAGAAAATGGAAGAAACATTAAGAGAAAATCATTTAATGGAGAAACATTGAATAAATCTTCCAAAATACTGTAGAAGAAGGATAAGAAAACATCAAAAAAAAATTGTCAGGTTTTAATAAGGAAGAAGAGGTCATGTATTAACTGAATGGGGGAGAAGTGTGAAAAATGAAGGAGTTACGAAGGAAAACATATTACATCACCCAATCGAGACAAGATGAGAATGTTTAGGATTTTTTCCCCTAATCTGTGATGAAAATGAGCTCAATGGAAGGATACATGAACATGAGGGTATGCCTAGGTAGGTTTCCTTTGATTGGGAGGTGTAATCAATAAAAAAATTAAAAATTTCTATGGGATATTAGAGAATTAATTTTTTTAATGAAGGAAATGAGATCATGGGTAAAACCAAAGACCAACTAAATAACCCAAATCCAAAATTATAATTATTTAATAAGAGGACCAAATAGATATGTTTGTTTTCATAGTTAATTTGAGGACAATAATGATTTTTTTTGATGAAAATGGTTGAAAAATGAAGAAGTTATAAAAGAATCATTACTTTTTAAAAATATGGATATGGGCCAATGGTGGGGCTCAAATATTTGAAACCCACCATTTACTCTAAAAAAACATTAGAAATCCCCCCAAAAAGAATTAAAATAAATTAAATTAAAAATAGATTTAAAAAAGTCATGGATTTTACAATTCATTCCACCCTGAAAACATTCCACCCTAGGGAAGTCAACATGAATCCTAATTAGATAAGTGAAACAAAAATTGCTCTTCCACCGAAGGTTTCTGCTCCAATGTATCATTCTTATCTATCCCATTCATCCAGAGGATATGAACAATAGGAATAGTCTTCCCTCTATGTACTTGTTCTTAGGTGCCCGCAATACACACTAGTCTCTCAAGCCTAGACAGATCAGTCTCCTTATCCAACTCCTCCCAATTTAGTACATGGGACGAATCTTGGTTGTCTTGTTTAGTTGGGATACGTGGAATAAATCATGGATATATTTCAATTAAGAACGAAAATATATCTTTTTTACCACCTTTTCAATCATCTATGTAATCTCAAAAAATCTGACATACCTAGGTGTTATATTTTCCTACATCCCAAATGACAATTACCCCGACGAGGGGCCACGTTCTAAACCACCTGATCCCAAACCGAAAACACTAGGTATAAATTCCATTTATTAGTATATTATTTATGGTAACTATGAGTATTCAATAAAATATCCCAAATCAATATGATCTTCTCATAAGTTTTTTTCACACGACTTATCCCCAACAATGAGGTCTCACCTACCTCATCCCATCATTGTGGTGACCGACAATACCGACCATAGAGAGCCAAAAAGGGTGACATTCAGAATTAGGATTTGTAACTATTATTATTAGAGAATACAACCATTCCCAAATATAAATCTTAGGAACCTATTATTTCCAAAACACATCCATGGAATATGTCCTCCAAAATCTGATTATCTCACTATATCTGACCATTTGATTGAGGATGGTTTGCCATGATCATTTTAAACTATGTCCCCAAGGCCTTATGAAGGCCTTCTAGAAACAATAATGTGAAAAAAGGTCTCCATCCAAGACAACTACAGATGGAACCCCATGAATCCTTACAACCTCATGATGAAAAAATCAACCCATCTCTTCCACATCAGATGTATCATTGATTGGAATGAATTAGGAATATTTGGTCACATGATAAATCACTACAAAAAATTTATTCTTACCCTGAGTTGTATGAGCATGGCCAAAAATGAAGTCCATGGAGGCCTCATCCCACTACCAGGTTGGAATGAGTAAAGGGAAAAGTTAACCAGAGGGCCTTTGGTGCTCCACTTTCACCCGTTAACAAGTATAGCATCCCGAAACGAATTCAGCTATGTCTCGTCACATACCAAGCCACCAGAACAGTCATCGCACATCATAATACACCTTGGTAAAACACAGATGGACTGTACAATATGACTAGTTGATATCCTTCATCACCACCTTTTGTAGAAATGATTTCACTACTGAACAACCCTTGAAGCACAAGATGCCCTATGGAGACGATGACCAATCAGAAGAACTCACCCCACCATGAATAAGTAGGTTCAACCACTAACAATGATCATCGATGAGATATTATCTTTGAATCCACTCCAACAGAGAAGGATTTTATTGAACACTCATCAAGAACACTCCTCCACTGTACTCCTTAGTCTCCACATGCATCTGATAAAAGATCCCCATCAGAGTCCACTCACTATTGGACTTTATCATTATATGAAATGGTACTTTTCTAATTAGAAATCTGACACCACATTTCCCTCTTCTAGTGTATAGAAAATTTCAATGTCGAACCCCTACCAAATCTCAATCACCTAGCTCTTCCTCAGATAGAGATCCTTATGATAGAATATGTAGTCCATGATTTTGTAATCAAAATAGACCATGAACTTCTACATAGAGAGGTAGTTACACCATGTTTTTAAAGCATGCATCCATGTTCTTAGATCCATGTCATAAGTTAGGTAATTCTATTCGTGTGTTCAAATATGGCAGGATCAATACACTAACACATTATCATCCTGCAAAAGCAAGCACCTGACTCCCACACCTGAAGCATCCCAATAAACTACATACCCCATTCTAACCACTAGAAAAATCAGCAGGGAGGCAATAGTCAACCACCACTACATCTAATAAAAGGATCCCTAAAATTCAAATTCATAAAATAACATTACCCCTTTATAGTGGAGTGGGATTATTGGTGAAACAATACAAGGGAAATTTTGAACAAAGCGCATGTAGTACACAGCTAGGTCGAGGAAACATCAATTCACAAAAACGTTCATTGAATGTTCCCATAACATAACTAAACTGATCTTATCAAGGTCCCCTAAAATCCCTTTCGCTGATGTCAAATTCCCCAGAAACATCACCTCCCTGATATAGAAGGTTAACATAGACAACATTGTATGAAGTCGGTGATCCCACAAAGTGCCCAACACAATCTGCAAATGACACTCATTTTGTTCTGTTCATGAAGTTTAAACTAGGGTTTCATCTACGAAAAAGACAAGGATGATGTAGAGATAATATTGGAACACCATTTTATTGAGTTACTTAAGGATTTTTTGAGGATTTATCAATTCAAAGGGAATGAACATGTACTCAATATGGTCGTACCTATTTCAGAATGTTGTCTTTGATATATATGCATTTCTCACCCAGAGACGATAGTAACCAAAATTCAAATATATTTTAGAAAATTTATTTTCCCCTTAAATTAATCAAACATGTAATCTATTAGGTGAAACAGATATTTGTTCTTGATGGTTACATTGTTAAGTTTATGGTAATCAATACACAAATTAAGGGACCCATTATCCTTCTTCTCAAGGAGAACAAGAGCGGCCCAAAGAGAGACACTAAGACAAATGAAACATTGTGTTTCTAAATCGACCATCTGAATTATTAATTCCGTTAATTTGGTTTGGCCCATATGATATGGGGAAATAGATATATGTTTTTCTCTATATGCCAAATCGATCGAGAAATCCAATTCCCACTATAGTGGTAAGCTTAAAAATCAACTACGAATACTAATGGGAACTCATCCACTAAATGAGGTAATATAAACATAGGAGAATAAAATACATCATTTAGCTTGAGCTACGATAAATAAAAGATAATATTCCTCATATCTGGGAATGAAGGTCTCACATGACCCGACTGAGGTTCCCATTCCCAACACAAAAACCTCCATGATTGCATTATTTTTTGTGAAACTCACCCACCCGGTCAAGAAATCGATGTGTGTCGGAAGGGGTATAAGCTGATCAATGTCATGTATAATGTCAAATAGATCAATATCTATGACTAGGATATCCCCATCCATCTCATCCCATGACACAGAATGTGCACACTATGGGAACTTGTGACCCTACTCTTTCATCTTTCCTAGTGGCATCCTCAACTCCATTACAAAAGACAACATATTGGTAGAAAAATTGAGCATGTTTCCAATACATATAAGATGAGTTAAATAGAATCACCAGTATCAAAAATAAAAATATCTACAAAATATGTAATAATAATTGTACCTCAAATAGTCGACAGTTCCGCCTCTAATCATGTCGGTGCCTAATCCACTGCATAATGATTCCTAGACTCTTCCTGAAAATGGTAAAACTATTTTGGATCCGACCTGTAAAATATTTTCCCAAAAGAAGACTTGGCCCTACTTCTACGACCACCACACTAAGATCCCCTAGACCTCGATGGCTCAGACAATGTTGGGACACCGTTATAATTGACTGATCCTACCCCAAATTGATTTGGACATGCCATCCTATAAATTTTCTCCATGTTTTCCATTCTACCACACTGATAATGGGTCATCACCCACTAGCCATCTTAATAACATCGCACAACGGAAGCAACTGGAAACCCAAACAGATGTCTCAAAAAGAATTTCTCATACCTGTATCAAACATAACCATATCTATATACACCCAAATTTGTATGTATGGTTTTATTCTAAGACTAATAATTTCCCTCCCAATGATCCCATGTGACAGAGACTGTAAGAGAAAAATCATAGTGTTGTTATAAATAGTGAATGGTACCAATTATTACTAAAGGTGCATCTTTTAAAAAAAATTGTTTTCAAAGAGGGTAACTTTGAAGAATAGGTATATTTAAAATAAAACTATTATGATACTGAATTTTCCTTCCAAACACTATATAAAACCATTATAAAATCCAAATAGTCATTGATCAATCATCCCATTAACGCCCCCAGGTAGAAGTTAGTTGTCAGCCATAGGTACATCGCATCACGATGTGAAAGTAACCATAACTATATCTATTCTCATGCACGATCCATTATTAGGGAAATAAAACATAACCTAATGGTCCTAAAAATCATCATCCTCTAGATTTTATAGTGTTTTCAATGTCATACATCCTAAGTAAAACATGGATAAAACCAATAACCCCACCTAGATACCCGAGTTTCCATTTTTGAGATAAAACAAGTTCCACATGCTACCAAATTCAATTTAAAAATAAAAATTCCTTTTTTAGCAATACACACTCAATACAGTAAATGAACATCCTTTTCAACATTTCTATAACTCAAAAAAATCCTTATAATTTCCATAAAACAATTATATAATTTATAACACAACATTGCACATAAAATCCATTTAAAATCCATCTTTTTACACAAAATTCATACTAATATTATAAAAAACTAAAATTTTCAACAGTAAAAAAATTATATAAATCCATTCCAGGAATTATAATACAACACCAATCGGTAAAACATTGAATGGACATGTAAAAACAACATTTTCTAATGAACATTTTCACTTAAAAATCAACTGCATAAAAAATTCTTCCAAAAATAGTTTTTCACTAAAAATAATTTGTGCGGAAGACAAAAGAAATGTAAATCCAAAATTCTAACTCATTCATCTATTTATACACTTGTAATCACATAAAATAAATTTCAAAACCCTCAAATATTGTTGTAGAACTTCAACTGCACCACTACCGCACCACAAGGTAGTGAAAATGAACCTAAAAATACATGATTGGACCTTGAAACAAAAAATAAATCACAGGGATAGAAGCCCTATATTAATTAAATTTCTAAAATAAAAAATAATAGATTAAATAAAATGAAAATAGATGAAATCCCCTGAAAATGGGAGTAACATGTGAGAAAACTAACGTAATGGAGAAACATTTAAGAATTATCACAAAATACAGTACTAAATGGATCTTAAAATAGTAAAAAATAAAATTGATGTTTGAAAAAAGAAGAAGAAGTCATTTAAGAATTGAAATTGGGGAAAATAGTAAAAAATTAAAGAGTAATGAAGAAATCAAATTACGTCTTTAATTCTGGATAGGGTGAGAAGGCTTGATATATTTTTCCCTAATACACAATGAAAATGAGCTCCATAGTAGGAGCCAGGAACATGGGGGCATGCCTAGGTGTGTTGGAATTGAGTGGAAGTTGAATAAAAAAAAGTTAAAAATTAAATTGATATTAGATAATAAATTTTTTTAAAGCAGAAAATGGGCTCACGGGTTGGCCCAATGCTGAAATAAAAAAACCAATCCAAAATTATAATAATTTTTTAAGGGGTCCAAATTGATATGGTGGATTTCATATATCCGGATAAAAATATTAATAAATTTAATTTATGAAAATGTTCAAAAATAAAATATTTTTAAATGAAATAAAATTTGTTTTTAAATACAGAAATGCGCCCCATTGTTGGGACCAAATAATGAAAACCCTCCATTTCTTCCAAAAATGCATGTGAAAGCACCAAAACAATTAAATAATATAAATTACATGATAAATACTTTAAAATGTCTTTTATGTGACAAAAGTGGTTCTCACGGGGGTCACAAATTTTTTAATATATTAATATATCATAAATATAAACCATAATAAAAAATCAATATTTACCAAAAAAATTATATTCATTAGTTCAATAAAAAGTAGGTTGATTTTTTCTATAAAAATGAAATTATAGTAAACTAGTAATATCCATAAAAGTTTCAAAGTTTATTCCATTAAATATAATCCATAAACACACAAAATTTATGATATCCGGATAAAATATTAGTCATCGAAAAATATTAATCTCAATAATATTGATCAAATAAATCATCAATGAAAGGAAAATGATGATTTTTATATATTATGAAAGAATAAATTCTTTTATAGGAAATTCATATTCAACTGGATCCATTAATCTTCATCAAAAAAAATTTTGGGTATCCCCATGTAGAAACGATATGGATAATAAACCCGTTATCACTCCATTCGTCTTGTTGCTCATTTAGCTATAATAATTTCATATTCCACATACTATAAGGATTCATTGATATAGGGAATGAAATATGAATTTATTCCATATATAACTCAACATCCCACTCTATGAAATTTATAGGTAAATCCTTTAGAAATTCATCAATGTATTCTAACACATTAGGTACATAAAAAATTTTGAGGATACTTTTCCTCATCCATTGGTGATGTTTTTTATTCCTACATAATTTTTCATTTGGAATATATTTTGGAAGTGGATCTAAATATGAATCAAATAAGGTGGTTTCCCCCTCAAAATATAGTAAATTACATAATTCAGCAAGAAATCACAATTTCCCTATCATTGAATTGAATTATATCATTATATATTGAAATCTTGTCCGTAATAAAAATTATATCAATATAAACCGCATGTATGATGATAAAATAAGAAATTATAGTACATTTGTGTGGAATATTAATAAATCATCTACACATCTTTGTTTCAATAAAATTCCAATTAAGAGTCATTACTGAAAACTCACATGTAATGTTGTATTAGAAATATAACATTTTTCAAGAAACCCTGGAATTTAGAAAGGAATGTGATAAAGAAAAATCAAATAAAATAGTACCCATATTTTAGGAGATGAATGAAGTTACATCTGTGAAATCATTAGAAACATCAACATCTATAGTTGTGAAAAATATTGACTATGTTACTATGTATTTACAAAATATAGTTTCTGTGACTCTTAGGAAAATAATTTTCATAAAACCCATATATTTATTGTTATATAATTGAATAATGGTAGATTATTTCATTCCATTTCAATAAAAAAAATTGGAACTTTTCTCCACCCATGTAAAAAAATTGTTTTCATTTTATGTATGAAATGTTATTTCTTCATTCTCTAGTATAACAAATTAAAAAAATCATATCATATTCTTCCCTATATCTATTTTTTTATTTTCCACTATATTCATCTCTATTAATCCATTATATTCATAAAACATAGTGAATTATTTTTCTATTATCATAGCATAAGAGACTATATCATCGTATAATAAGAATTTTTGGGAAATAGGTTCCCTTTTGAAAAATGGTTTTAACCCTTCAAAGAATCGATTGATATTACATGTTAGATTGCGTATGTAGTCCCGGAAATTTCATTTTAACCTAGTTAAGTAGACATTATACATTGTATCATATTATTATTATTATTATTTTCATCAAAATGAAGTATTTACTATCCATATCCTCTCACTATTTTGAAGGGAACTATTTTTCTATCTAAATATTTAAAAAATTATTCCATTCCATATTTTTAATGACGTCTTCCTTTTTTTGAATTTATGGCCACCTATGTTATGCATCACTATATAGATTATAAAATACACTAATATCCTTTTCCCTCTCATTATTTCACACTAAATGAATTATCATCTCGAAGGGACTTATCTAGCACTCAATTACAAATGGGGTTCTCATACAATTGAATAAACGATGCTATTATCACAATAAGAGGTCTTTTATTTATCTTCGATATTAGTGATCAGGATGCTTCATATGGGTACGGTAATTATTCATAAATTGATTCGACTGTCCCAGTATAGTTCTAAATTGTTTATCATTATATACTCCCCATCCTAAAAATATTTATTTTTCATTATAGGTAAATCCCTACATAGAATATGTTGGTGGAAATGATTTCTATTTCTTAAAAATTGTACCATTTATAAATGAAGACATACACTAATGTAGGCTGTGAATTACAATTCATTGATTTTTGACATGGAAAACACATCACATAAATTTAAAATTTATTCATAGTTAATAACATAATAATAAAAATGTTTTCATTGGGGACATGGTAACTTTTAATCCTTCATTATTTTTCGTAATGAAAATGTGAAATATCCTAATAATATACCTCGAGAGTGACCAACCTAGTTCACTATAACGAATATTTTCAAGTACCAAATGACATAGAGTACATGAATACACATATTTTAAGGTTTGGTTCCCATAAGAATATCATTGACATAACCATGTCCAGTTGTAGTATCTAGTTAGGGATGTATTTCTAGGAATACCCTCATTATCTCTTCCAAACCAAAATTATTGGATGTTCTTCTATGAGTATCATTAATGTCTATCATAGGGACATGCTATGTGATATATGTTTTCTAAATATGGTTTACAATTTTTCTACTAAAAATCATCTGTTACAATCTATAATGTCACTGACCATAGTTTCCTAGAGTTGGTGCCTTACTTTATTTCATTGGTGAAATAAACACAGAAGACACATCCCAAATGACAGAATAGTATAGTAGTTCTTGATATCTAGACATAGATATATTATTTTCATTAAAATATGAAATGTAATGACATATATAAAAATATTATTAGTCAAACTTGATCTCCAAGACTGTCCCTATATGTAATTCATCATATACATCATCACAACCATTGGAAAAAAAATAAAACCTACAAAATGGGTGAGCTCAGTTTTTTAGTTTGGGTCTGTAATAAAGGATAAGATATTATAATAAATATGTAATAATTAATTAATAAAAACACATTCCATTATAAAATAATATTGAGTAAAATATGGCAGGAATGAAATTTGATTAAATAATTCCATATAGATATTCTTTTGTGATTTAATTATATTAATGGATATCCTACAAGTTGAATAATCACTTTTATTATCAAAAAATAATTTGATAGTGAGGGACATGATAATTTGGGATATCATCAACATACTATTGTTTCTATATCCAATAAATAAAAAAATAAATGGTTATGAAAACATCTAAAATTAATTTTTGGTCATAACAGACTTAATAATACATTACAGGTATACAATGGGCCCCTCCCATCAGTTACTGAATACAATGTTATACTAATATGTCAAATAGTAATTTTAAATAGAGATATCTAAATAAATTATTCTCATAACACATTGAAATATTTTAATCCTAATAATATACGAAAATACTCTTATAAAATCATTTATAAATTATAAGAAGAAATACCATTTAAATTTAAAAATTAGTGTTCTTTTGGGAAATTATATTTATTTGTTGAAAAACATTATTCTAAACATGAATATTGAAAAAAATAAAATGAAATAGAAATGAAATTTTTTTTGAGGTATACATTATATTTAACTGATGTGATGACATGCGAAAAGTGTTTTGTACAAACAATTATAAATAAGACACTTCAGTTTGGTTTATTGGAAAATATAAAAGACCCTTTAAAAGATAAATAAATAATTGATTGTATAAATCATATAATTAACAAAGATAGGACTTCTAGATAAAAATATTTATTTTATAAAAATAGTGGTGTATGAGAATATTTTATGAAATGTACATTAAAATAGTTAGGTAATAGGGATGTTCACTTTAGTCGGGATAGCTTATTCTGAAGAATTGAAAATGGAACCTTGTAAAACACATAGTTCACCATCAATGAAAAATGAAATATTTAGGATATATGATTTTAGATTATATAAAAATAATATTGAATAATTATATATATATAAATAAAAATTATATTATCTTAAATTGATATAAGAATAACCCAAATGAAAAAAGGGGGATTGGGAAGAAACACCTACCTTATGTCTGAAAGAGTTCTCTATATACACTTAATTTCATAGAAAATTTTATTTAAATAAAAGATAATTTAATTCCAAATATATTCAAATAGTATTTTATTTATTATAATTTTTTTATTTTAATTTATCCTCTTTTTTGTGTTATATGACTAAATTTTATCATTTTGTAGTGTTCATTTCCTTGATTTTGATGATCGATTCACTTGAATTAATATATGAAAGATCATGCAGAATGGTTATAATTATCTAAAATTGAAATTATATGTTATTACTGGAAATATATAATATGTAATGGCCTTAAATATTAATTTATCATATATGAGGATGGTCCATTTTATATTACCTTAATGATAATAATTTTGATTATTTTGGTGGTTTTTCGATCAACACAATCTAGTTTTGTCTTATTAATTAATACAATGTATATATTTTTTATGGAAAATAATTAAATAAAATAACTATTAAAAATATTATTCAATAGTGATTATGGTTTTTTAACGAGCATTGAAGGTGGTAATGGAAAATAAAAATGTATCAGCCATGATGGTGGTAAATAGGCACATCATGCATGATATTTTCATTTTAAGAATAAATGGGGGGTGTAGAATAGTTTTGATGAAGGATCATCCATTATCAAAACAAATTTCTAGAATATATAATATAATTTATTTAATTTTCATTTTTAGAAGAGTTATAGAAGTAAAATGAAGAAATGAAATTTATATAAATTGATAGAGACAAAAAAATGAATGACCTCTTCAATACCTCTCCTTCAGAAGTACCTTATGGAACACCAAAATGCACTATTAGTGGAGTAGAGGGGTGTTTATTTGATAATTTTGTTGATTACGTTAATATTTTTGTGCAAGACGTGGAATAGTATTAATATATTAAAAAAATATATTAAATAGTGAATTGATATTCTTGATAATTTTTAATGCAACATTAATGACTCAATTAATAGTTATATTATGTTATAAAACTTATATACAATAAAATACTGTATTTCAGTATTCCATACAAATTCTAGTGTTAGAAAAATACAAAAAAACTATAACAATTTTTCTACATATAGAATTAAAAGAAAAAATAAAATTTTCCATAATAATTTCCTAAATATGATAAATTTATTTTTTAATTAAAATTAATATTTTTTTTGTAAATTACAATTTTAAAAATTATAACAGATTTTAGGACTTTGATAAAAATTTGTTAAGGTCATATAAAATTATCTTATTATGAAATTAAAAAAAATAAATATATTTATATAATTTAAGAAAATATTTTTTCATTAATATTATTATATTATTTTTTTTTGTAAATAAATTTTTATGTTTCACAAAATTACAAATAAATAATTTTTAATTTTTAAAACATTTATTAACTTATTCAATGATGTTAATATACTATATTTTCATGTATAAGACAACCAAAAATTTATAAAAAAATTAATAGGTGAGTATACTTTTATATTGTTCCTATTATTATTCCAAATGGTCATATTATTATTTCAATGGTTATATTTAATACTATATTATAGTTTCGAACATTCTTTTCATGAAGAAGAATCTATCGAACAAATTAAATTTTTAGAAGAATCTCATTAAATATTGGGGTTTTCAAGATTAACTCATCAATAGGGTAAATATCATAATCTTTATATAATGGCGATGTCTTATTTTTCATCCAAAACCCCCATTCAAGAGTTATTTAATTAATTTATAAAAAAATTCATGTGTATTATGAAATACATTCAATATTTTTTTCCTATCAATTTAGGACAACCATAGTACTCTTAATACCATGAGTAATGAACCCCAAGCCTAAATATATTATATAAAATATTAAAAACATTTACAAGATAGAAATAATTTATTTTATATTTTCCCCAACATAGGAATTTTTATCTCAAAAAAAATATACCCAAAACAATTGAGGGCAATGCGCTCAGAACTAGTTCTCATACTCCCAATTACTCTGTTAATGATTATAATGCATCCACTAGACATGCACAAATTGAATCACATTTCCATTAATGAACCAATAATAACTATACTCATTCATTAATTTGAACTATAGAATAATTTCACTATCCCATTTTTTATGCACATCCAAACAAATTACATGTGACATATCGTGTATATATATCCTAAGCTATAAAATATGGTATATATTTCAAACCCAATATAACTACTATGATATAAAAAATATATATTCTACCATTTGAACACTAAATAGTTTCATGAGAAGGCTAATTAATCTCAGAGATAACATTCCTACCCAACCATGTCTCTACCATCCCCCAAAATGTTGAAAAAGCGATGAACACATTGTCCACCACATATATCAATAATTACCTTCAATATATGTCTAAATAAGATCTATAATAGCCAATTTATTTCATATTATTATTATTATTAATGATCATTAATTCTCAATTATATATCACACAAACTCTAGGAACATGAGTGCAGTCTCCCTTGGATTTGTCATGCATAGTGGTGTCCTTCACTGTCTCCCATACATGGCCTCAAGTTGTCATACAACAATAGTGGAGTGGTAATTGTTGTTTTTACAAAATGACCACAATGGTATATTATCCCCCCATGTGTTTAAAATTTACAGATTGTTAGAAATAAGTATATCTTCAATATATTATATAGTAAACTCAATTTAACTTATTTTTGTGTAGTGAAACGCCATGAACAACAAAAATTTATTCTCAAAATCTCATTGAAATCCTCACCATAATCATTACATGATATTAGATTCTAATTATAAAACCATCATGAAGGGTAATATGAAAATAAGGAATATTTATTTTAAGTATTTTATTCGTAAATATCTATACTAACTATACTATAATATGTCAAAGAGGAGGGAAGACTAGGGGAGTTAGCATAAATCACTAAAATAGCATCATTTCATTCGGAAGATCATGAAATTCATTGATCAAGTCCATAATTATTCTTTCTCAATTCTTATCTGGAAGGTCATGTGGTCATGAAAAACCCAATATAACATTTTTTTTCATGATTAACATATAGACATGTGATGAGTCAATAAATAAGATCATCTAAAAACTTTTTCATCTATGGACACTGAAACTACAACTGAATATTATTGTACATATTGTCCATTATTAGCTATACTGCTAAGGTGGATCATTTAAACTACCTATTAAAATCCACTCTATACAATAATACTATAATTTCACATTTTAAAAAAAATTAATAAATGTTCTCTAATTTTAAAAATATCCATTCAGATAATGTCCATTGGTGAAATGAATATATAAGGTCTTATATTCAGTATCCCCAAACTAGGCCCTAACACACATTATATAAGAGGTGGGGTTAAAAATAAGAATATAATATAAGTATCACCATTATCATTAATTAAATAAAAGAACAATTAGAAAAAAATATTGATGAATTAATTAACAACTATAAACAGGATATTATGTTGAGATTATTTTCAAACATGTCACACATCATAGTAGTAAAAAACATTGAAAAAGTAATAATCTTTGATCAACAAAATATCTCTTTGAATCCTCAAGTATTGATCATACTATCAAAGGATATAAATGAATTATTTTTTAATAGGTGATAAAAATTGCACCCAAGAGGCATAGTTTCCCCAACATTAGAGTGAAGAAAACATATTCCAACACAATATCATTGTCAATGTAGTTCTATTTATGGGGACATAAATACCAGGAACCCTAGGAAATAACTACTTTCCACTATATTATAACACATCCAATAAATTTTATATGGAATTTTTAAAATAATATGTAATCAATGACTAATTATAACATTCTCAAGATGGAGGTTCTCATCAACATATTCTACAACTCTCGAAAAGCCATGTGGGACCATGATTTCAACATGAATAGTTTACCTCTTCTATTTAAAACAATAGATGATGTTGATATAGTTTATAGATCTTGAATAAAAACATAATATTATCCAGTAAGTACTATTAATATCTACAACCATGTCCAGATTTAGGATGGATCCCAATATAACACTACACCAATGTTCAATACAATGAATATTACTACCAAATATTGAATGATAGAAAGAAGTTGATATAATAAATAAAAAATTAAAAACATGAGTTATTCCTATAAATATGGTGCTATCAATGTATTCTGATGAATATTATAACGTTTCTGAAATGATCATCCACTAGAACCTTGTATATTAACATGTAATAGATGAAGAATGACACAAATTGAACTCTCGAGGGATGAAATATCAGGTTCTTGATTTCCATAAACACTTTTGGGGAATTCCTCATTCAAACATTATTCATTAAAATATTATTGTGATCACAGATACATCTAAAATTCATATATTCTATATCCTCATATGAAACAGTGATCTATTCCATTCCCATTCTATGGTCGATCTCAAAAAACATGTCACATATTTCTACCAGTCGAAGTGGTCATCGATTCTTGTGAGGGGATACAAATTCTTAAATATCACAAGATTAATGATACAGTAATCTTAAAAAATTATTTTTTATTCCACCATCCTGGAGAATAATATTGGGACTACATATAGAAACATAATAGGTCTTTAAATTTCTTATCTTATAAATCAACCAAATACAACTTTATCTCATGAAGCAATCAAGTAGCCATATAATTATCATTCAAATATATCATGGACATAAATGGGTGAATTTATTTTAAAATTTATATCACTCATTTAAGAGGTTATTATGGTACATAATTATTGAAGGCATCCTTATACTCCACCAGCACATAAGGTATCTAAAATCCCAAATTATATACTACCCCAAGGGTATTAATCGACCAATGAGGATTAATAGGATATATCAACATATATATGTGCTTATAATGCTATACCCAGGTTTACATCCATCTAATAAGGAAAACACATATCCGATAATTGTGGGTACACACAATACATTACTTTCTGTGGTCAATCTATGCACAAGTTAAATAGTTCTATTTTAATCACCTAAAAGGTTGTCTGAAAAGCTGATAAATAGAACATTGGGATCCCAATTTTAGGAATCTCCAACTTATTGTTAATTAAAACTATCAAAAATATATTTTTATCCCTGAATATCATTTTGTAAGAGTATCCAAATGTAACAGTTGTGATAATGGATAGAGAAAAATTTCTAGATCTCAAACAAGGGGCGTGGAATGATAATTGTGTCTCACTCTGATGTCTACCAGTACTAAATCTACAGTAAATAAAACCATTTTTATAAAATTAATCATTAATGTATCCTTTGGATTATAGGTATTGAATAACTATCAAAATCCTCTTCCATTTCCACCAGCTCACTATTCTTGTCATATACTACATTGGATTGGTTGTGGAATAAGATCAAATAATTGGACCCATATTTTTTCATTATTAGATCTTCTGAACCATCATCCATCTTATTAACCACCCTTCTATTTTTATATACTTTCCATAAGTGGTATATATGAAGTCATTTAATACACTACATGATAGGATAAAAAACCTACATTATAAATACTGATTTATCACTAGATTTAAATCATCTCTCCCTCAAATGACTAGAACCATCATGAGTTCCATAAATCGTTGACCATATATCCAATAATTGGCTTCGATAATGACAAATTTTTTTGGATGCGTATATTTGATTTTTTCAAATAGATAATTACATATCTACTCTAGACATCCAAATAAAATCATCAACATTTTCTGATGAATCCACCTAACATCAATCCACCAAAAAGGCTTTATCAAGACCTTCATTAGAAGAATGAAAGAAAATACCAATCACTAAAGTTTTGATATCATAGTAATGAACATGATTATTGTTCCATGGTCAAAATATGGAAACTAGAAATATATCAATGTATTATTTTTTATGTAAGTAATCCACACCGAATAATATTCCCCTATCATGCTTCCCTAATAATGATCCAGATGCTCTTAGATGATTATTTCTCCTAATGTTTATCGATAAAACTCCACTCCAAATATTATCTCAATCTATTTCTATGAAATATTTTCATTATTGTTCATATATGTTCCAAATTCCATCATTTCACTATAGATACCTGAATATTTTTTAAACATTTGAACAACAATCAAATCTAGAGGTGTCCCAACATGGAAAACATCTAACACAACTTCCTTAAACAAGTCCTAAGATTCCAAGGGTCAAGTATCACACAGAATATTAAGGCATATCAACCATGCAAAATCCTGAAATGTTCTCATATTATTCGCTTCATCTATTAGTATGAAAAGTTAAACCTTCTACACAAAATGTGGTAATAAGAAAATAATAAACAAGGATGTATTTTACCCTGCATATGTCCCGTTAATAAAAGCGCATAAATAAGTGGGTCATCCTCAAAATTTATTCGAAGTTGTGTAGATAGCATTCATTTTTTAGGTGTCTTGAAAATTCAATACATACCCCATTTAGAGACTATATATTTGGATTTTAAATAATAAAGGAATATATACATTAATCCAAACTTTATGATTTATGTAAAAAAAGTCACTACCACTATGTACTGCATAAACCGAGTCAACAAGGATGTTATCAATGTTTTGGTGATTGGATACATCAGCTCCATCCTCAATGATAGATTCCCAATAATTTTTTATAAACTCAATACCCTTTAATAATGAAGTTTTATTTCACATATCAATACTAATATCTTGATACTCCCAAATCATTACCCATGATATTACATCATCTAAAAATACTCTATCTCTATCGAACCTACCAGGTTCTACTGGGATGATTGTAAAATGAGGGGGCCAACCCAATCCCACCTATAAAGGGCCATATGATGGAAAACGTCACATTGTATGAATATAACCCACATGAGGGTAATTTTCATAAAATACCTATAAAACACCCATATTCGTACGACAAAAAAATGTATAATGAAAATTCACAAAATATATTAAATTAATGAATATATCTATTTTCCACAGCATTGTACCAAATGGGTATGAGAATTAATAAAGGCACAAGTATGATCCCATCAATTATGTAAAAATATTTAATCCTACAGTGAATGAGGGGATTTCTATGAAATTAATAATCTGAATGAAATTGTTGACTTTCTGTCTTACTATAAACAATCAACTCTGGGTCCTCCTAGAACTCCAACGTATGTCATGTCACTAACATAATTTTTGACCAGTGTGTTTAGATCCCATATGGAGGAGAGTATATACATACCTCATAGGACACATTAAAATCACCTAATATAAAGCATCATGAGAGTATCTAGATCACCATCACAATTGAATTTATGAACAAATATGATACAAAAATATTATCCTTGATATACATATGATATAACCCTTGTCTCACAGTATGTCCACAATTATACTTCTATAAAAGGTCCCCATTTCAGGATACATGACCTCATTTGTACTATAATTCATACTATATAGGTTTGAAAACACTAATGGTTCACATCTAAGAGATTTCGATCAATGGTCCTCCCCGTGAAGAATTACACAATGAAAGTGTGAAGGTCTCAATACATGGATATGGTATCCCACCTTGGGCCAATGGGGTATAACTTATTATATATATTAGAACATAAAACATTGGGAATCTAAAAATATTTTACATTGGAATTGAAATTTCTAACCCAACCTTATTAAGAATATGTTGTTACTGGATTACACATAGACTTTGTAGAGGGACTCCTTACTATATATTTGAAAAATCTAATTTAGAAGATCAGATCATATTCCTAGTACATGATGTCTTTCCATACATTAGTATTTATGGAAAAAGGGAACATAATCTATAGATACTAGTCTATAATGTAGAAAAATAATGCTCCAAACTACCTTAGAAGATGTTTTAAAAAATGTATAGGGTCTACACATCACATATTTTCATCCTTCTGTCATATTATTTACTCTGACCTGTACCTATGTGAATTTTACCATTCTACAATATACGTGTCGATCTCAGGTTCTTTTTCGATTTCTATATACTTTGGTTATGTCTCAATATCATTATTTACTTGAAAACATTGTAACAACATGTGTACCAATACACTACCATTTTATATGGTTATGCCCGTGTACCAATCCATGTGTATGGACTTGTTTCTATGGTTGACATGACAATCCTGCAACACCAAACCACGTGTTCATTTTATGACCACATATCATGTGAAATTTAATACTCATGAAATCATATCGGTTGTATCCAAGGGACATCAGGGCATGTTGTCTTCATTATATAGAAATACTATATCAAGATTTACAAGAATCAAATAGCATTCAGACATATGTTCCAATATTAATTTTTTAATAATTATTTAGTGATGAATATCCCCACTGAACTTGTAAATGGGTATTATGAACCCCAATATTCATCAATGGTTTGATTATAGCCACCAATATTCCCTTGAATCTACATCATTCAATTAATCCATTGAAATATACAATCCTAAAAAAAATCTGGATCCAATCCAAATTCTCCTTCACTACACACAATGTCATTTCCTCTGTCTTGAACTCAGAATGATGGTAACAACCCGTTGCACCAATGAACGATTTACCAATGATTGTATGATGTTTTTTAGAATCATATACCAATTGAAAAATTTATTATCAAAATGTGAATAATTGGTAGAGAAATTATAAAAACAGAAACATTAGGAATGATCCTTAACCATTTTATAGATTTATCTAAATATTAATTAAATGTAATGATGATGAAAAGAATTACATTGAATTTACTCATAAAAAATAAAATAGGACAATTCATCAACTGTAATCCAAAAAATTAACTAGTGAATTAAATTTTTATGGAATTTGTTCACATTAAAAAAATATAAAATAAATAGTGGACTACACCATGAAAATATTACATTAAACACATTGTGATTTTATGATTTTTTTTAATTAATTTAATAGTTTTGATAGATTTCAATTAAATCAACATAAGAAAAATCTTGTATTATTTTTTATAAATAATTTAAACATTCCATCAAAAAATCACAAAAATATTTGTACTATATTCATCCTTGACATGGAATGTGTATGATTTTATATTGAGATTCTAAGAAACATGATTTTATCGAAATAGTTATAAATACAATACAATTTTAACCTAAAAACTAAAGACATTCATATTAAAAGTATTAAAATATTCTCTATGATATTTATATATTATTTATAATGTAATACTTAATGGTAATGGAAAATATAATTTTTTTATTTCAATATCTGTTTCAAAAAAATTTAGTCAATTAAACATCATTTCATGTTCTTCTATTGAAATAAAAAAAATTAATTTCAGACAAATTTAGAAAGTGAATTTGGTAAAATAGAAATCAATTTTTTATAATGTTGAAATTATCTTACGCGATGTTTTTTGCATTTTTCAAAGAAACATTATTTAATATGAATATTGAAAAATACTGAATTTAAATTAAAAACTAATTATTCGTCAAATTTTGTTATATAGTTAAATTAGTTTTTTACATGGTTTAAAAATATAATTAGATAAAATATACATATAATAATCTATTATTGGGAATTAGAATCAATTTGAAATTGTAATTGTATTTTATAACATACATAACTTTTATACATTTTAACTTCAAAAACCCACATTGACATCCCATCTACAGGAATAAATTTAGAATAATTTCTACCACTTATTGGATTGATATTTAATAAAATTGATACAGAATTATAAATAATATTATTATTTAATTTTTATTACGGTAAAATTAATATTTTACTCAATTTATTAATCAAGGTAAGGAAAATAAATTACATTGAGTAAGGAAAAAGTAAGCATAATAATTAACTAATCTGTTAATAGATCTGAAAATATCAAAATTTATTCATTTCTAAAAAACATTGGTTGTCCATTAATAGGAAATTAGACATAAATTGTTGAATTATTATTTTTAGACTTTTTTTTAAAATAACATGTACACCTAACATGATTTGAGAAATAACATTTGAGTCTCATCCCTTCCCAATTAATGTTAACAACCTCTCTCTATTCCTCAAAGATCTCAAACCACATTATTTATTAAAATATCTACCACTTAAATTTCCCAAAACCATCCCGTAATATTTTTATAATCCCATTTTGAAGAATGAAATCCACGAAATCCCATTTTTAAATACCAAAATGATTTACCCCAAAAGAGGAACACTCATCCATCATGATCAGTTACATTATTTTCATTCTCCAAAACCTCAACCATTATAATTCCTTTATTATACTACAACAATAGTTTCTTCAACATACTGATATATTTTTAGGCTATGGATTTGAACTAAATATAGACACTCTTAAATGTAAAGGTTAATGGACATAATTTTTATGTGTACGATGAACTACCGCCTCGTGAAATGAGGGTCTTTAAACCTTCCATTACAACCTAATGTGGTCTATGATCTCGAATATTTTCATAAGTTGATTTATGATTGAATTAAGGTAATTTTTTTTTAATTTAGGTTTCTATTTTTTAAAATATGGGGATTGTCTAGAGGATAATTAAAAAAAGTGGATGGGAAAGCGATGTGCATGGTTGGAACATATTTAGAGAAAACCATTCACCCATCCCATGAATCAATACATCACTAGAAATTGGGGTTTCACATTGATAAAACATGGTTTTTCAATATGTGAACCCTAATAATAATTGTGTTATAGTAGGAACACATCTTTGGGAAAACGTTGTTTTCCTTACTAGGAAACTGTTCACTATAATTTTAGTATCTTGAAAATTGGTTTTAAATTATGTGGAACATTTAAAATATCCCTCATTAGACCCCAATTCAGGAAAAAATTATTTTATATGATTTTAAATATTTCTAGTGTGTTTCCATGTCCATTCATCCTCCATTCTACACAATACATATCCTGAATCAAGGAATTTATCCTCCCCCAGTAAGTGGATTTCATACTGATGGTTCCCCACTCATCCTCCTTCTCTCATTATTATGAAATAAGATATCCAATATTCTGTAAGATCTATATTTATTTGGTTAGATATGTGTATATGATTCTAGATATAGATAGTGTTTCAAAATATATTAATTCCATTATTCCTGATCTCGGTTAGTCGGATAAATATTTGTATCAACATAAATGTTCTGTCCAATTTTGGAGATTTCCATTTGGTGATCTTCATCCAAAAAATTGAGTTATTTGATTTATTATCAAACCCCATTATCCATATAATTTTCATGCCTATGTGAATATTGAATATATTAGGTTTTTTTATGATTTTATTTTTTAAAGTATAATAAAGTTATGTTGTATGTATTTTAATTGTGGAATTGGGGATTTAATTGAATCATTGAATAACTGAATCAGTATTATTTATTAATTAGTAAATTATCAGGAAAATTAATCTGGAATGAGAATAATTAATTTTTTATTTAATAATTTTCATGTTATGGTTTTTTCAAATTCATTTACATGGTTAATTAATTATTGACTGATCTAATTTGAAGGATATGATTAATTACTTCTGTAATTAATTAATAGGATGAAATTGATAAATTAATATTTTAATTGATTAATTTGATTAGGATGTTAAATTATATAATTAATTAATTAAATTGTAAATGGATATTATTTAATTGATAAATTATTTGATGATTGATACAACCATAATACAATTAATGTTTATTAGTATTTAATGAGATGATATAGTGAAACATGTGATTTTGTAGTTCATGTGAATGAATGATATATATGTATGGGACACAGACTGATTCTCATAATACCTTTCTAAAATTAATTCATGAATGACTATGGTACATGGAATGACACACCAAATACTAATATAATTAATAAGTTCATGAATGAAAATATTTTAATTGGAGATGGACTGATGATCCAAATACCTATGGGAAGTGGGACAATATACGGATGCTTCGAAACACCTAGAAGATGTTAGATTTGATGATCGATGCCCATGCGATTAATTATGAATCCAAGATCAATGTAATATTAATATTAGAATGAATTTTTTTATATTATAAATAATTCAATTGGATAATTAATGTCCTTTTATTAAATTAATTGTGAATTAATAAAATGTGATGGATCTATCTTCATTAGGTATCGATGTAGGTATCGAGTTTCAGGTGTCCACGGTAACTCGAGATTTTAATTATTTAACTCTAGATTATATAATAATTCTATAAATATATAATTATTAACTATCAATATTTCTCCATACCATTACATAAAATATTGATAATTTTATATTTTTTGTACACCATTTGTGGTGGCCTACTAATTTTTACTCACACCTTTGATCGACAACCTGATCGGTGTCCTAATACACCTTATTGATGCTAGACATGATTAGGTTAAGGGGCCTATATTATATGGTTGAGTCAATATGGATCATTTTTTAAGGTAACAAAACATATTTTTCAACCCTATTAGGAGATCTCAGTGTATTTATTTAGAGCTTGCATTAAATAACTTGACCCAAACATCATCCTAGAAGTTTTTCTACTTTAGTTGGATATAATGATCGCTATGTTGTTTATAGTTATGTATTAGCTTTTATTATCACATATCTATATATTTATACAGTATTTTTTATCAATTCCATACATGTATACTAAAATTAATGACGGTGTATTTGTAACACCTTGGTATTTTTTGAATAGTTTTTATTCAAATAAATTTGAACTTTTCAATATATTTTATTTCACATAACACTAAAAATAATATAATTTTTATTAATTTTAAATGTTTGGAATTCAATTTTAAAAAAAATTTAATGATGCACTACTCACAAAAAAAATTTATACTTAATAAACAGGGAAGACTGAGGTTTTTTGCGACTTGGTGTACACAAAATACAACACCAACTTAATGTCTGTTTCACAGAACAATAATGTTTATATGATACATCATTTTATTTTTATAACTATTTAAAATAGATTTTTATAGCCTATATATTTATCATATAAATATTATTAGTAATAACTAGTACTAAAATATTATTTTAGTGGTTTTATAGATATAATGAATGATATATTTTTTGTTAAGACCACATTTGTTTAAAAATAGTATTTTCTCAATTAAAATACATTTCATGCCCATATATAAAAAATAATTAAATTATTTTTAGACTTTTATATATATTTATTTAGAATAAATATAACTAATTTTTGAATTTTTGTTTAATAAATTATTATAGGGTGAGTTTTTATGATTTTTTTAAGAAACTATGTTTTTTTGAATACTGAAAATTACTGCATTTTCATAAATAACATCGTTTGTGGTTAAATTATTATTAACATAAAGTTATTATTATAATATTTTAAGGTAAAATTATTTAAATTATAAATATAATAATAATATTTAGGTCAATATAATCAATTTCACTATTAAATTGAATAAAAAATGAATAAAATTTTAATCTTATTTATACATTAAAAATATGTAATTTCGTACTGTCTGTGGGATTTGGATTAATCATAATATTAAAAAATATATAAATTGAATTTATAAAAAATGAATTTAACAATTTTAATCATTATAATGTTTATAGTATAATAATAAAAATTAATCATTGAAAAATAATAATCGTTAAATTTATTAATATTAATCACTATAATTAGGGTCAAATTAAGCATATTTAAAGACTAAACTTTGATCTTATATTCCCAAATGACCATTTTACTTTTCCAAAAACCATTTTATAACCATATTAAATACATAATCATTCTAATATTGATTAATTTTAGTTTTTTATGGATTTTTTTATGTTAGATCTTGTGTACACCTATCTTGTGTTCAATAATTTGAAGTGAGTCCCTTTTCTACCCTATAAAAGCCAAAAAATCCCCTAAATCCTCATAATTATCAAACCTATTAGTATTCTCAAAGATATACCCTATACAACTCTCAAAATCCCACCCTTAATCTATGAATCTGTCTATTTAGAAGAGGTAAATCCACTGAATCCATTTGGAAAAAACCAAATTGTGTTACCCGATTAAGAGGTAATGTTATCTCTCATGTCCATATTTTATATTACATCCCCTCCCACTATAATATAATTATACAATGATATTATAACAACATAATTTTTCTAAATATAATATTTATTTTTATTCCAATTTATATAATTACAATTCCCCATCCCTCTATCTAATCGATTACAAAAATACTATTTACGTGTACGGTGAAGTACCGCGTAACTAAACGATGATTTTTTAATTTTATTTATCAACTCTTATGTTGTAAATTATGATGGAAACTATTTTTATATTCAATATATATGATATTTTTTATTTCATGATTCATATTTATTCCATTTAAAATGAATATATTTATTACATTCAATTTCGTAACAATCTGATAACTTCATTTGGGGAACTATGGACTTCATCCACTAAAAAACATGTGTCTCGACATACACTACTTGGTATGTATTAAATATGGTATATTGAACTTATATTAAGTATACAATATTATAATGATACTTAAATTTTGATATATATATATATATATATATATATCTATTTCATGTTCTTTCTTTCATTCAATATGACAATAAACACACAAATATCATTTATGTGTATGTATATCTTACCGTCACCATGAATATTGTATTACATTTCAAAGTAAAATATTTAATAGACTATTATAATAAACATATACTATTTAAAAATTAACTTTTTTTTCATTTTCTTCTATCAAGAATCATGATATAATTGTAAAGAACGACAATATATCAATTTAAGACACATACGAAGAACAATGAAAATATTACCCGAAGTGAAACGTTAAAATAGGATGGATAACAAGAAGTTAATGTAAAGATGTAATAAAATCATATATAGTATTATATAGAATAATATGGTTCTATAAAACATGTATAGTTATGTTATATTTACTATTCTTGTGGTTTTAATGTGTGTGACAAGAGTCAAGGAACATTGTATGGTGCTTTGAACTCACTTTTTATTTCCATGAGATACATGCCATGTTCACCAATTTTTTTCCATGAGATAAATTCCATGTTAGCCACTTTATCCTTTGGTTATGTACAAAAATTCTATTTAGAGGTTAATATAATTACATTATACATGTTATTAAATGAAATTAATATGTATTATTAAATTTTGTGATTCATATTGTTTCTATTTCATTCATAGAGAGTTTGATCACATGTTAACCAGTAATAATTTTTTATTGAGACAATCTGATCACTTTTTAATATAGTTTATTCTTATGTTTTCATCGATGAAATATTATGTTCCATCACTCAAAAACTCTCATGAGTTTCTTTATCCTATGTTTACTCAATATATATTCATGTATTGTTACAAATTATCAAATCATTCAGATTTACTATAATGATTTCAATAAAAATATGAGTGTCTCTCTCAAGTCGAAAATCTACTGTATAGGGAAACCATGTTTTTAGAAATGTTTACAATAATGTTTTCAAAAAATCATTACAAACCATTTTGACAGAAAAATAATTTTCAAATTTTTTTATTTTATTCTAGGATTCTTATAAATATTTTAAATATATTTTCCAAACAAATTGGTTTTTATAAAATTTTATGTTTTAAAAGGGTGTTTTCAATGCAGAAATGATATTTTCCAAAACAAATGTTTTTAAAAGACATTTAGAAATTATTTCAAATCTAAGATAAAGTAATTTTTTTACTAATTCCTTTTTAAGGAAATTATTCATTTTTTTCACTCATAATCAATTTCTGAATGGATTATGTTTTGATGTCATAGGTTTTCTAAAACCCATTTCTCTTTCACTAATTATATAGTATTGAAACCTAATTATTTTCTAGGGTTATTCATAAGATGAAATGATTTTGAAATATCTATATGTTAATTTGGCAATGATATTATTAAATCATTTGGATACCCATTCCATTTAATGGGTTATGATATAATTGTTTTTTATTTTTTTTAATATGTATATATGATATCATAATGAGATAGACGTGACCTATATATCCTTCCAATTCATTGGTTAATGATTTATACTTAATGAGATAGACATGTTTTGAATAATAAAAGAATTAGGTTATGTATTACAGGATTGTAATAAAAAGTGAACTCTGTTCAATATTATTGGGTTGGAATGAGGAGTGATCTTAGTATAGTAAAACTGGGATAAAACTGGTGGTGAACTTGGTCTATTAATGGAAACATTCCACTACGAGGATGATGAAAAACATTCATTTGAATATTATAGAAATAATTATATATGATTATTTTTAGTCCATATATTCATATTTTATTCTTATCTTATTCATTTATTGAATATGATTTATATTTTCTTTATAATTCATTTCTTATTAACTACCATACATTATGATATGATTCATGTATATGATCATGGATATATAGGGTATGATATTTTATTTTATTATCATGTTTTCATACCATTATTTTCATATTTATACATATATATCTATCATATTTACCATTTATGAGAAGTTGTGCTCACCCCTTTTAATATTTTATTTCTCCATGTTATAGAGGAAGTATTCAGGTTGAAGCTCTAAAGGTAGAGATTTAATGGGAGATTTTTAATATCATACACCATGATAGAAGATTTTATTTCCATGTTTCAAAATAATATAATCTTTTATAGTCTATAAGCATGTATTTTTTAAATTATAGAAAATTTGTATAAAATGATGTAATATATATGTATTTTAAGCCTATGTATCTATAATTAGTATCAAAGGAATGGACTGATCAACTGGTTGAAACATGGATGAGATATCATTATTGATATTCCATGGTATATTTCATTGGATATTACATGGTATATCATTATAGATAATTATAATGTAGAGTTAACATATTGGAATATTTCATAGAGTGTTTTTAAATTATAGAGAATGGTTCCATTAAAATACATCCTTGTCCACATACTACAAGTGGACATAGCCCCTTAACAGATGCACCTAGCAGTAAAAACCCCAACAAGATGTTTTGGGACTATCATCAGGTAAACTGGTACATGGAAATGGGCCTTTGAACAATCTTTTATTGATATAGCCAACTTATATTCTTGAAGAATTAACATAATCATCATGAATAATTATAATGGATTTAAATATATTTTTTCTTTGGAAATACAATGATGAAGCTATTATATTTTATATTTAGGAATGTGTGGGGATTTAGACATTAATTATGTAATATTAATAATGACTATGTTTGTTTTCTACTACGATACGTAATAATCACACTACTCCCATTGTTTTATTCAATAGTAAAAAATATAATAATTAGTTTAACATCGAATTTCGTGGATGATTTTTTCATGAGATTTCATTTGTGATGATTGTTTGAGTGAATGATGTTGTGATCAATCCTAATTAGTTTTAATATCACAATATTATTAACATGTATCTAATCCAACTATTAGAATCACCAAGGAAGATAAATGAGTTCATTGGGAGTTAATTTTATTGATATCAAGGTGGAAAGAATATTATTTTTCCTTTATGTCAATAATGCTGAAATAAAAAAAATAATTGAATGTCTAAGATGAATAAGAACATTTATGACTATTGTAAATTTGGAAAAAAGAAAGCGACTACAAGGAATAAATGATGAGTTAGGAAATGAAGTGAATGATTATACTGGCCTCCATATGGAATAATCAATGTTTATCCTTTTATATATGGATTAAATGGAAATTATGAAACTCAACTTCCAAAGAGGAATTACCTTGAATAGAATTTTCAAGGTTGTAGGAGTAATGTTTATATTGCAAATAATGAAGATAATATATATGAAATGTGAATAGAAATTGGTATTTTATAATAAGATGATGTATCCATGTTAATGGGATAAGGATAATGTCAAATAAAAAACGTGTTTATGTATTTTAATTCATAAATTATTTTATATTAATTGTGAACTATATATGGAATTTTATTAAATTTTTTTCTTCTAAAAAGTTACAGGTACACATTGAATGGTTATGGGGAATTTAAAATTCATATAATGGTAAGGTGGTCTTAATTGAAAACAATATATTATGGGAAATACATCCCTTAATATGTTTCTTATTTTGTTATATTTTTTTGATAATGATATGTCATTTGATAATAAGTAAATTGGGTGATTATAATTACCTTGGACCTAATTAAGTACATTTTCGAAATTATTTCATGATTTCATGGCTATAGATTAAAAGTTCACGGATGTATGGAATATCTATAGTAATATAGGGAATAAATAAGTATTTTTTATTTCCAAATGTATATAAGGTAAATCATGTCGTTAATATGTTCGACGAGAATTTACCATGAGGGTTTTCACATATCTAGAATGTGATAACCAAAAGATCCTTTGTGATATATAGGGGTATCAATGTTAATCTTATCACATGAAAATTTTATAATTATTTAGATTATTATCATTTAGAAGATTTATATGGTAAACATTCATTAAAATTTTATGTTAAACTGTAGAGAATGTATCTATGTACATATTTTTTATTTAAAACCCTACATAAAACACTATTTAGTGATTCACCTTATTTTAAAGATAAATAACATATTTTGGAAATTATATTATAATGGTTTTAGAGAAGGACATATTTCATGTAGGGTGACAAAAAATCATCTTTGGAAGGGTTGTGGGTCTCGAACCCATGACCAATGTATGATAAGTATTTGATGCCCATAACTTCTATACACAATATCATGGTTAAATATAATTATTTCTTATGAATAATTATATTTGATGAAACATTGTTATTAATTTTTATTATTAGACATTAACAATACTTATTTTTAATAATAGTTAAACATAGAATTATATCATCAGCTTAAATATCTTCTAAAAGTATATTTTAGTGCATCCATCATTGAAGTAAATTTATGGAAGTCCATTTCATGAAGTAATTGATGAATTTGAGAATGTGAAAAAAAACCAAAGAAGGAAAATTTCACAATAGTAATATATAAACTATGTATATTTCATTCTATCCTTGTTTAATAAAATGAGTAAATAAAAACATATGATAATTATAAAAAATGTTTTCCTAATAAATAAATATTTGTAGAAATGATGACCTTATAAATCATCACAGATTTTTGAATTTGGGGCCCTCATCCTTTCATTGATCATTCATGTATTTTTTATTGATTAACTAAATCACATTCAATATGTATATACAATTATACTCATTTTCAAATAATTACTATCAAACTATGTTCTTCTATGTGGAAACCCATTTATATGTTACTTTGAGTAACCATTATGATTTTAACATTACCTATTAAGTAAAGTTTTAGTATTCATTTTTTACATTGTGGGATTCTCGTAATTAGTGATTCATGTATCTATCCATTGATTACATAGAAATCATTTATGTTGATATTCATTTTTAGGGGGGGTATAATGAGACACCTAATGATTTTTTGAATAATTTTTCATTGTATTAATTTAAACTTTGGGACAGTTTCCATTTTCTATACATGAATCAAGGTTATATTTTTTATTAAATTTGTATGTTGGATTGAATTATACCTAAAATTTTTTGATCATTAAATAAAAACAATATGAATTTTATCATTCTCTACATTAAACAATGTGGTCAAATGTTCCTTGATGTACACCACACACAACACCAGCAAGTGCACGTTACATGAAAAACTGATGTTTCTATGAAGATGGTTTTTACTATAATAATTATTTAAATGAGATAATTATATCATATCAGTTAAACATATTAATAGATAATTTTCAAATTTTTTTTATAATATATTTATCGAAAAATGTAATGAAGTAATTTCATTAAAGACCATATATGTTTAAAAATACAGTTTTCTCAAATAAATTATAGTTGATGTCCATATATAAAACATAATAAATTTTTAATGATACATAAAAAATTTAATTTGATAAAATAACTTAATATTTGAATTTATTATTTTGAAATATTCTTAGGGTGAATTTTTGGGATTTGTTTTATGAAAAACAATTGTGTGAATAGTAAATAGTAGTACATTTTAATTAATAACATCTTTTTCTTCTACATATTAATTAATATTATAATTAATATTAAAAATTTTTTATTGTCACATTAGATCAATTATACATCTTATAATACAATTAAATTCATTTGAATCAATTTAAATTTGAAAATAAATATAAAAATATAATACACTTTTGAACTATGTTCTTCAATAAAAACATGCAATTTTTTCGCACTTGTGGGATTATAATAAATCACAATTCGTCCAATTCGTTGAATAAAATTAAAAAAAAGATTTAAATCATTTTAATCAATATAATATTGAAATTATATTATGTAAAACAAAATTCATGTCTAGAATGATTAGTAAATGTGATTATAACTAATCACATTAGCTAAGGTCAAAATAAACATAATTAGGGACTAATCATTATTTATCAGTGTCCAAATGACATATCTACTTTTACAAAACCCATTATATGGACATCTATCATCCATAACAATTTCAGTATTGATTTATTATGGTTTGGTATTATTTTATTTGTTAATATCATGTGTACACCCTATAGGTTTTCAAAAAATCCATGTGAGTCCTCTAAATTCCCAATAAAAGGCCACCACCTATCCCACATAATAACACCTACAAAACATCTTAGGATCATATCATATCTATCAAATATTCATTCTTACATCCCTCTCTTCAAACTATAATACATATCTTTTGATGATAAAAATCCAATGAATTATTTTAGCATAAACTGAATGGAGTAACTAGTTTAATTGGTAACTTATTCTCTCATTACCATTATTGTATTTTCCTTCTCCACCAACACACATATCATAAATATATTCCTATATAATAACACCCAATATAATCATTATTGTAGGTTTATTTCATGATAATGGTTTTTCATACACATAAACAGACCTCTATCTAATGGGTAATGAACATACTATTTACCTGAATGGTGAACAATAAACTCACTAAACAATGATTGATAAATTTTACATACTAAATCTCATTAAATATATTATGACGGGAGCTCTATTTATATATTTTTTCTATTAAATTTATTATTTCGTTATTATTTTTTATTATTTTATTTAAAAAATATTTTGACCTTCTATTTGGTGTAAGCATGATATCATTATTTGTGGAAGTGTGGACTACTGCCCCTTTAGAGTGATGTGATTTGTTCACACACTACATGAAATGTAATACAGATGGTTTTAGTGAAATTATATAATAATTATGATCAATAATTATACCATAATGATTATATGTATATATAAATATATATATATATATATTCGTATATGTCATTTATATTATTTATTTCAGAATGATAATAAAAATGGTAGCAACGTTCATTCATACGTACAACCTATCGCCTCCATCAATGGGGACTTCTATTTCATAGTAATATATTATATATATTATTATAATAAAAATAAACTATATATACATGATATTTATTTCATTTTATACATTCTAAAATCATTATATGGTATTAATTATAAATAATATAACAATTTAAGACATATACAAATAACAATGGAAATATTGTCCAAAGTGATTCCTTAACATAGGATGGTTAGAAATATAATATGATAAGGTCATTATAAAACCATATATAAAATATTATATACGAATAATTAAATATAATAGGAGAATAATAAATATATATTTATTATAAAGGTATTTTGAATGATTATGAAGATTCTAAAGACACAAGGAATGCAGATTTCATCTGAAAATTTATTTATGTGAGATAAATAAATGTTCTCCACTCTTTCATTTTATGTGGTGTATCTAGTATCCATGACAGTATTATATTTTTCTCATAAATATATTTATGGTTAATAACATACCCATCTTATGATATTATATTCATGGATTTATTTTTCCAATCTTATCATATCGGTAAAATAGATTTGCCTCAATTTTTATGTTTTATTGTCCGCCAAAATTCTATTTCATGGTGCATATACATTAAATTTACATGTTATATTATGAATTTAATTTATTTAATGATATTTTTATCTTAATATAGTATCTATTTCATATATTGATAGCATGATCCCATGGGAACATGTTATAAGAGTTTTTCAATAAAATATAATCTATTTTCGTGATTGTATATGTTTTTTCTTCAATTACTGAAATATTAAAATTAGTATCTCAAGATAAATAAAGATTTTCCTTATCCTGTATTTATTCAATATATATCAACATATTAGTATCAATTTAACACAATTTTTTAGGAAGATAATGATTTTAAGAAAAATATTATTGTTGCTCTCACCGGCAGTGAATCAATTTTATTCAAAAAAATTGTTATCCGAAATTGTTTAAAAAATATTTTCAAAAGATTATTGAAGTAAATTATCAAGGAAAATGGATTTTAAAATGGACTAATTTGTTTCAATGATTCCTTTATGGTATTCAATTTTTTTTAAAATTGAAATTTGTTTCAAATGTATTTATGTTTTAAAAATATTGTTTTACTACATTAAATATTTATTCTTCAAGAAATGTATTTTCAAGATATTTATAAATTATTTACCATAAAAGATAACATCCACTAGTGATATTAAATTTTTAGGATAATTATTCAAATTATAAATTCATAATTTTATCTACAAGGATTTTTTAATTCGATGATGTTTATAAAACCAGTTTCTCATACATGAGTTTTATTTTTTTGAAACCAACTTCTTTTCACAAGATTGTCTTTTGATGAAATGATTATAAATAATTTATAATTTTCACATGTTATGATATGATAACATGTTTATGATACACATTTCAATTCATGGGTTATTATATGATTATTTAATATTTGGTGGAACATGATTATCTGATTCCATTATGAGAGTTTGGTAAATATACCCCCTATAGTTCATTGGGTAGTGATTTATATCTCATGATATAGAAATAGATGGTATGAAATATGAATTCACTTTATTATTATATAGTTCGAACTATAAATGTAATTTTTTCAGTATTGTCAGGATGGAAATGGGAGTGAACACTATTCAATGATATAATTTTGGAATAGGGTATGAACCAAATTCATCAAATGACTTTTCCCACAAATATGGTCTTGGAAAAAATGATTTCACTACTAGTGAAATCATTATAAATTCTTTAGTGATTTCAATAATTCCATGTTTTATTCCTATTTAATGCTTTTATGGATTATGTTATTTATTTATATATGACTAATGTCATATGAACTACCATTCTTTGACCCATTAATAATTTATATGATCTTTGATATACGGGGTATGTTCTTTTCTTTTCATGATCATTCTCTCATTACATTATGAAAATAATCATGCTTATATTTCTATCTTATTTACCCATCCTAAGAATTTCTATTCGCCTCTTTCTAACATTTCTGATCCATAAGATATTAAGGATGTTTTTTGGTAGATGTTCTAAAGGTGGGGGTATTAATGGGAGATATTTAGGATATTACATTATTGAAAAATATTTTGTTTCCATGTTTTAAAATACACTAAACTATTACAATCCCTAATATTGTTTTTTACAATTTTCAAAATACTCATCTAAATAGATCTAAAATGAATGTATTACATATCAGGGTCTTAATAACTATCTCCCCATGATTGGCATATCATACCCTCACAAATGATCTATCTCCTCAAGAGTATTAGGGAAGGCATGAGGTCTTCTGGAGAACTCGATCATGGAACGAATTCCTATCACTTGAGTCAGGTTTCTACAATGTTGTATCATAGGTGCATCTTTCATATGTTATTTTTAATTCATAATATTTTGAAGTGGAATGTATGATATTATAATGATTCATAGTATTGGTAGTGGGATTATGCATGGGAGTTTCAAACCCATGTATGAGGGAAAACTCAAGTACTCGGGAGTTATGTTTGTCATTAATGTCTTCTATGACAATTGAATATTATTTCACCCTACATGACACACATATTATGTAATGTTGAAATTGTAATTGAAATATTATGAAAATTGATTCATGGAATATATTTTAATAGGAGTTGAGTTTTCATGATTCATAATAGTAAATAAGTATTATTTTGTGACATGAATCATTTTAGAAACACAAGGTTAAATGGGTTATGGGTTAGTTGTTCAACATTGACTATTTCCCATATTTGACAAATTTAATTGAAAATAGTTTGTAATATGAAATTGTGAATGGTAATTTATAAAAAAACATGAATATATGGGTGTCAAAAAAGAAACATGATAAATGAAAATGTGTTTACCCTTGTTACCTAGGTTCTAGGTTTTTAATGGTAAATGTTTGTAAACAAGCCTCGGTTTGGACTATGCAGTATGGTTTGGGAAAATAATTTTTGTTGATGGTTGTGTTTCCCTATTTAAAAAGTGTGTTTGTTGTTGACATATTACTAAGATGTATTTTCAGACTTGTACTGATATGTCTCCATAATGATGCTTATTAAGTTAATGAACAGAGGGCATGCGATGTAATAAAACTCTAGTGATGTAACTTGAAGGACCGATAGTGATGGGTGAGGAAGCAGTGGAGTAGTTCCAAGATAATTTCACTAACATAAAAAAATTCATGGAATGTTACATAGGATGGGTTGAAAATATCTTTCATGATATGAAAAGGGAGATTCAGTTACAACATTGTAATACTTTTACTAGAGAGTATGTAACCGAAGGAGATGAGTTCTAGATCGACACCATCCAGACTATAAGAGAGAACATGGAGACTCCTACATAGTGGGTGGGGGGTCAAATTAGAGGTGTGCATGTTACGTGGAAAATTGAAGAATGGGTCAAGAACTAAGACCTGGGCTGGACATATGGAGACTATGGATTGAAAAGAAATTCATGACATATTATTTTAGAAATTTTATCTTGAAACTATCAGACATGAAATAGTAACTATGTTCATAATATTGACTTAGGGAAACATTTTTATGACAGATTATGATGGAAACATTACATATTTGAAGTGAATTTATATATTTTTTATGGAAGAGGATTCTATACATTAATATTAGTCTTAATATTGGAATAAATGTGTGATTAATTCATCAGTTAATACCGTTGGGATGATATAGTTCATAGAAGTAGTAAAATAGGATCCCATATCTGAGGGGAACCTAATGATGTATTCTGATATTGGACATGTGGTGTTCATTGGATGATTAGAATGTGAGATTTGTGATATAGAGATCCATAATTACGAGTTCTTTTTCCAGATTAGTGTGAAGAAATGTTTATATTCATAGGGTTCAATTAATAAAGATCTTAATAGATAATTTTTTCATTATTGTGGTTTGTCATGATACATTAATATACATTTTCCCCTACCACCTATAGAGTTCCTAAAATATGTAAATATGGGACATCTAAAAACATTCTGAAGGAAAATGAGACATACAATCAAGGATGGAGGTGTTAAACTAAAGTAGGGTACATGAAGGGTATATTTTCCACCAAAATTTTCTGGGATCTAGAGTTACACTAGTAATGCATGTCGAGGTAGTGGATGTGGGGTTACATGAAATGACCTCTAACCTCATTATATTGGAGGAACATCGTGTATTTATAATGAATCAATGAGAATAGGGAAAGGATAGTTTCATGTGGTGCAACAGACTATTGTGAATAGAGAGTCCAGGACATTGATACAAAAATGTACTATTGTTATAGCTTTTACATTATCATGTGTGTTATTTAAAAATGTTTCCTCTAATTAATTTATTCCCAAAAAATCATTGTAATATTTTTTTCCTCATGTTAGATATTTTTATAGGGACTATGATGACAGATAAACTGTTTTGAGAATAGTCTATATACAATTTTTTCGTACAAGGGGTGTTCTCATGAGATCGGGGAGTATCATTTGAATGGAATCTCAATATCCTTGTCATGTCAGGCTTCAAAATAATAATTTGTATGCACTATCTAGTCACATATATATAAAATATTTATATTAAAAATATGATATGTACCTTCATGTCTTCAAATTCTAAAAACTATAATCACCGGGGGATTGGGATATCTTAGTAGGTCAAGAATAACCAATCACTCAGTAACTAGGATAGGCCGTAGCCCATGATTCTAATCTTTTGAAGAATTATGGGAGTGTGAAACCTGATTTTTCAACCAGTATTGGAATATTATTTGGAATATTTTCTTGATGAAATATTAAGGATACCATATTAGAATGATTTTAAATTCATTATTAACCTCATGCATGGGGATGAGCAGATATCTATTCCACCAGACATGATATTACTAATATATCCTCAGGATATCAATATGCAGCTGAAGGAAATGAGAGAAATAGTTCATCTATCTGAGTACATCACCATGGGTATCAGGTGTGTTAATTGAAAAGACGACTCACAAGAGGTGGCACATACCTTTTCATTCCTTGATTTTAAACAAGATTGATGTAAAGATAATATTTCACATCCAGTGAATCAATAATCATTCCCCCATATGGAAGGGATCTTGAGTGTTCTTGAATTTTGATTTGAATTTAGGCTATCGTCTGCTAAGTTCTTTGGCTTCTTATAGACCAATGATTAGTTTTTGAGTAAGGTATATCTTATATGATTTTTTATTAATGATTTTTTTGGTTGAAAATGCATCATAAGTATTCATGTCCATGGTGGACATAATCTTCTATCATTACATTGATCAATATGGGTTAGTGTTCATAGATGTAATATTAGTGTACTCAAATACTCATGATGATCACTCCCACCATCTAAAATCATTCAATGTACACTATGAGTTCATCTGCTATATGCCAAGCTATCTAAGTGTAATTTTTTTGATTGACCAGATAAACATCATGGGGCACATCATCTAGGCAGAAGGTGTGTTGGTAGTCCTAGAAAAGGTTCATGTAGTGGTATATTGGGAGCAGCACAAGAATGTATTCAATATCTATATCTCTCCGGGACTTTCTTCAAATTTTCATAATGTCATCATGAAATTTTCACATTTTGTACAACCCCTTTTGGAAATGACCACGAAGGGGATAAATGTTTAACAGTTGGAATCATGTGATAAATATATGAAATAGTTAAATAAGAACTTCAAATAAGTAAAAATCATTATCCTACATCAAACTGCTGAGGAGTACATGGTGAATTAGGACAATTACGGTATATTACACATATTAGTGTTGTTACTGGGAGATATAGATATGGTGTATAGGTCTTGGAAGGTCAATTCTCATGAATGTGACTACCTTACACACGACCATGAGTGAAAATATTGGTTTATGACCTAAAGGGTTGTTGGAATTACCTTTTGAGAGAAATTATTATTTTGTATAAGTCCCAAAATATATGAACTATATCATTTAATAACATGATTTTAATATGTAGTAGGGGAGATGGGTTGATATTATTTAATCTATTGATTTTAAGGTAGCATATATTTTTGGCAAAGGAATCATTCAAGTTGGTTTTTTGTGCATGAAAACTCTGCCTAAAATGGTTTAGTAGTATACTTCGGAGTGTAAAATGAACACTTTTCTAGATGACATGCACGTTGTGGTTCGAGAGAGTCATGATAAGATGTTTCTCCTATTAATTTCATTCGATTAGACTATTTTGAGATATATTATAAATTATATGAATGAGGATATGTTTTATATGACCTTGAGGGTATGTCGTAATTATGGGGAGAATCATTCATATTAGAGCATATATGAGAGTGAGATCATCAAAGTCATATAACATGGTTGTGGTTTCTATTAGTATATTAGAAGATATGATGTTAGAATTTTATTCCTCAAATGGGGCAGTACATCCATGTGTAAAAAAAACTAACCATGTCTTTAGGGTACTATTTTGGTGTCCTGTAATGTTAAAAAAGTAGACATCAGGGTTCATGACATGATGCTAGACCTGTCAGTTGGTGAATATAGAGAATGAAATTCCTGGTGGTTTTTTTGAAGGTGCTTCTCATTCTAGAATGGTAGAGGGACAAGGGGATATTGTATTTTGTGGTGGGTCTTTTGAATATTCTTGTTAATACTGATAATATATAAGATATTGTGGATCGATTGAAAAAAATAGCACAATCCAGGAATATTAAGTATAATTTCATAGTGAATCAACTAGGAGATTTTTAGAATCGATAGATTTGTTGATTTCATGGGAGACATAAGCTATTGTATCAGACTACAGTTCAAATTTTACACAATATATCTAGAAGGACTTACATATGGTTTTTAAACATAGATTTGTTATATATATTTTTCCCCAATAATCATATGAGGAGTTTTAGAGTACTATACATGTGCATGAGGGAATGTTTTAGGCATAATTTCATACATTAGGTGGGGCTTGGGAGAAGAAAATATATTTAGTGGAGTTATCCTATAATAATAGTTAATAGGAAAATATACCAATTTCACCATATATTAAAATTTGTGGTAGTCCATGCATATCACATCTATGCTGAATGGAGGTGGGTGGGTCAAAGTTGTTGGGATTGAGCCTCATGTAGGATATGTTAGAGTATGATCAGCTGATTTGGAAACGTATGGCTATGAATCAATGTAATATGAAGTAATATGACGATATAAATAAATATCCCCAAGAGTTTATAGTGGGCGATCGTTTAATCATTCATGTGTCTCATACGATGAGCCGCCGTTTTATAAGGAGGTAGGGATAGTTTGTGCTCGAGTAGTTGGACCTTTTGATGTAGTGGAGAGAATCAAGACAGTGGAATAATATTTGGATGATCCACACAAATTTTATTCTCTGATGGAAATTTTCAAATTATCACAACTTCAGAAGTATCATTGCATCTCTTCTCATGTGATTGATTTTGATGATGTTCACTCGGATGCTTGTGCATCGTTTGGTGAACATATGATTCGTGTGTTAGTTTTTAGTGTGAATGTGTTTAAGGGATATAATTCATTGATTCTTCTTGTATTGTGGAAACATATGAATCTTCATGAAAGAACATGGGAAACATAAACATATTTGAGGTCATAGGGGCTTATGTTTTTTGGCTCAAAATCAAAGAAAATCATGGGGGTACAACACGAGGTATAGTTATTATATGGTGGAAATATTATAATATACTGACATTTTTTAGAGTGGAATCTCAGATGAATTCATGTATATTTTTTTTATTTATGTAACATTCAATTAAGATATAACATGGTCTTTGTTCGGGTAAAAATTCAGAAAAATTGTTAAAAAAATGGGATGTGAATTGTTGGTGAATATTTAGAAAAAACAGTTCCCCATGGCCGAGAAACTATATAGACTCAGAAAGTGGGGTTTTGCATGACTAGTTCCTAGTTTTCAATCTGTGCACCCAAAAAAATTACAGGTGCGTGGTTGGATTCTGGTTTTGAAAAACTATGCTCCCATTCCCATGAAACAATGCATTGCAATTATAATTATTGGAATTTTTTTAAAAAAAAATTCTATAAACCCCCAATCCATTATCTAGTTGACCTAAGAACATACCAATAGGATTTGGGGTATTTCATAACATTCAAGAGGGATTCCAAGGAAATCTGACCACATTTATTCATGATTCAAAGCCTTAATTTTCGATCTGTTTCTCTCCTAGTAAGGGGATGTCATATCGATCCTTCCACATTAATCCTAATTACACCCCTCATTTTTAGGATTAATCTTTTCAACTATCTTGTTATATGTATATCAATTTGGGGACTTCTATATCTATCATTTTAAATCTAGATCCCATTTAGAAATATCTAGATTCCATTAATCTTGAGTTATGGTTGTGAAATGATAATCTAAATCTACAACTCTTTGTTACCAAAATTTGGTGATATCTATTAGGTAACCATCTTAAATGAATCTTGTTATGTGTTATATTAAAAAATTTCATTGTGTGTATATTTATTATGTGTTTTTATTATATAATTAATTAGGTTTTAGTGTATATATATTTTTTCTAATGTAGATTTAATTAATGTGGTCAATTAATTAATTTGGGAAACCAATACTTTATTGATTAATGAAATCAGGGATTTATGATAATTAATAAACTAGTTAATCAAAATTATATTTTAATGGAAATGAAAATAATAAAATTTAAAATTAATTATTAGTATGATAATATTTTTGTAATTTTATGGAACTGATTATTTAATGTTCGAATTAATAAATAATAATGATATTAGTAATTAATTTTTGAAATAATTAATTATATGAATGTCTGTAATTTATTCACGAATTAATTAATGTGATTGAAATGATTAATTATTTATAGAACTAATTAATGTGATGAAATGGATTAATTAATTATTGAACTAATTAATGGGAAATATAAAGATAATATGATTAAAAATTATTAGTCTCGAATGAGATGATATAGTGAAACTTGTGATATTATGGTCCATGTGAATGAATGTTATATCTATATGGGTCACCGAATGATTTACTAAATAACCATGTGAAATTGATAAAAAAATGAGTGTGGGACATCAAATGATGCTCCAAATACCCAGAGAATGAATAATTTAATACCTTCAAATATATTTTTTTTGAAATGTACTGATTCTCGAAATACGTATGGGGTGTGGTACATGTACAGGAGCTAAAAATAACAATGGGGTTTAGAAATGACTATCTACACTTGTGATATTTAATGTGGATACGGTATCCAATTAATGGTAATAGTAAAATGTTATGATATGGATAACAAATTCAATTTTATTAGATTACCTTATAATTGATAAAATTTAATGAATCGTTCCTCGGAATATGATGGACCATGTATTGTGTTTTGGTTGTCCATGAAAACCTGGTTGTTTAAATATTTAAATATGATTTCATTTATAATGTGATAAAACATTACTTATGAATTTTAATAATTTCACTATAGAACTGAATACACTTTTATTGAGTGGATATTGTTTAATAACTCATTGTTGGTGGCTTAATGAGTTGTACTCACACACTGCTCGGGATGCTATATTTTTACCAGAATAGACAATATTGATTAAAAATAGGTTAAGGGAATGAGGTCTGTATTTTATGGATGATTTGAGAGAGTCTATTGTTTCAGGAACCAAATTGGGTTTAGGACCCTTTTTTGAGACGTCAGTGTCTTTATTTTTTTCTAACTTATGAACTTTACATATAAGGACCCAGACATAAACAAAAATTATTCTTCAATTATGTTAATAATTCACATTAGTGATCTATTCAGGATTATAGTTTTAGATAATTAGGCCATAACGGTTACATTAAATCTCAAATAATACATTGTAGACACTTCTAATATGTTTCCATTTTATTTATAAATTAAAAAATCATGAAAAAAATTATAATGTCTAGTTCCATGTTTTGGACCACATGACATTTCCATTATCCCATCCTTGACCATATTCATCATTATGTCCATTGAAAAAAAAATTACAAATAACCTGGGATGAGAAAAAAAAGGACGTTTAGGGTTATAAAATAAGAAACAATAACATTAGTCCACCAATACATAAAAGTAAATTAAATCATACTTTTCAATATTTAACATACAGTATAAATTCATAATATTTATGAATATGACATGAAAAAAAACCATAACGTTAACCTGTGGAATCCATAACGTACATACATTATATCTTTCACATCTACATAGGGAGTTACATTTGGAATACTCATCACAATATATTCCCTAAATCTCATATTTGAAACATTAGAATTTACCACTATCATGTTACCCAATTCATTTGAGAGCTATCTCGGGATCAACCACGCTAGGTTTATCAAGGAACAACCTGTATATGTAAAAAATACCCAAGAACCATAATATAATCATAACACATGATCCAGCATAAAAGAGAGATAACATTTAAAATTACAACAAGAATATATCTTTTCAATATATTGAAAAAAGAAATCCATTCCAAAAACCATTTTAAATACCATTATACGTTAAAAGATAATATGGTATTTATTTCCCTTTTACAAATATTTGAACTTGTTATGGAACACAAATATGAAATATTGTTGGCGGTGGAAGAAAGGTCATTTTCAACACGTACGTTACAAAGAAACATTCACATTATCATTTAGATAAACCCTACATATAAAAAGATTCAATTAGAATGAAATTAAATTTCAATGTAGATTATACACCATATAAATGAATTTCATGTATAAATAAATATATGCCTAAATGAAAAGTGATTTAAATGAAGTCCATTACAAATATCATTATGTAAATAAAATAGATTGATTAGGTGTATTCACTATAAGAAAATGTAAGCATGTATAAATTCATGATATTATATAAAAATTCATTTCTCACATAATCGAATAATAACATAAACAAGAAAGGGATGATCAACCCAATGAATGAAAATTGGGTTATGAAGTTCCTCAATCTTATGTCTATCACAACACGTTCATTATTTCATCTCCTAAATGATAATATAAATTAAATTTGTAAATTATTAAGAAATTTTTGTAAATTTTTTATTAATTTTATATTACTTATTATCATGATATAAACATTATATAATCATTTAAGTTAATAACTGTCATTTTGTCAATATTTGGTACTTGATTCCAAAATGAACATCTTATAATTACACGTTGTCTATGTTCCCAAAAGTACAGTATTGCCAGAATTATATTAATGATTTGTATCTCATATATATCATATATTTCTATTTTATATATGTATTTATTATATCCCAATACATTTAGAGAAATGAAATGAAATGCATCGTTCATGGAGATGTTAAGTCGTACGTACGCATGAACTCTACTTAAATTTATATTTAAAATTTAATGGAATTAAAACATAATTATTCTTATTTCTATTATAATTGAATTATAATATAATATAAAATTTCTGTAACTCCATATTTCTCACATTCCATGTATGGAATGAATGAGTGATATCACATTCAGAGGGCGGTGGTCGGCATTTCCTCAAATGAAATTATAGTTTTTTCCAATTATGGAAACCATAAATGTATGAAATTAATGAAAAATAAAGAAACATGGATACAATATAAATATAATATATATCCCATATAAATATATTTCCATCAAAATGGCCACCATGAGAGGCGGTAGTAGATAATGAAACAATCATCATTTAGTGAGGCTATAGTTCACCGTACATAGAATCAATATATTCGTATCCATTATATGGAGGTTTGTGTAAGTTTAGTTTGAATAATTCACATAACAAAAAGCTATAATATTTAAGATACATGTTTTTTATGTAAACAATGAATAATAATATCATATGTAGTGATGATGTAAAATAAAATAAGAGAACTTGATAGAAGATGGTACCTTTAAATCATTTAACTCCATTTTGATTGAATAAAAAACCTTTCTTGAAGTGATTTTTTCCTAAGGTAAGTCTTCTAGGAGGAAGAAATGGATTTTGATAGATTATTTGGGTAGTGATTGGATGAAAAACTTCGTCAGGATTGGTGTGAGTATGGGTTATTTTTTATCTCATTTTATATGGTGGAGGAGGGGCTCTTTAGGAATGATTGAAAATATTATTTTATTATATAATTTTAATGAGGTTTTAAAGGTCAAAAACATATTAAATTATAAGATAACGAGTATATATGTCTAATTGAAATAATATTATTATAATTGGAATGGTATTGGATATTTTTTGAATCTTATCTTTTATTATTTAACCCTTTGTTAACTTATTTTACTTTTACCATGTCCTCTTAAATATTAATACTGTAAGGTCAATATATTTAATATAAACATCCAAGATACCCAACATGGATCATTAATAACATTTTTAACATCATATAGGTCCTTTGGATGAATATATTAATTTTAGGATTAGTTTATCATTTAATAAAATATTTATTGGTTTTAATACTAATTTATGTCAATTTTAGTACTATTTATATCATAACTATTCCAAATAATCCAAAACGAAATTGATTCATTCGATAAACAATCATTCAATATAGGGTAACAAGTCATAATAATCTATAAAAATTACTTTATGGAAATAAAAGGTTCAAAATAAATATATTTTAATATTTATAATATTATTTTTTAAATTCCTTTCTTGATGAAGAAATTACAGCATCACCATTGTGTCATAATTAAATATGTATATCTAATTTTAAAATATTAAAAAAAATTGATGTAGCAAATAATTTTTTATTTCCAAATAATATTTATAGTCAAATATATTTCTTATGTAATCCCTTATAAAAAAATTAAGTAAAAAGATTCATTTTTATGTTATATTTTACCATACATTAAATAAATTAATATAATGTGTTATTATCACTCTCATGTGGCTCTATGGGGTCCCAAAATCGATCCAAGGATTCCCATTGTTAGAAATGTATCCAAAATAGGGTTAGTACAATTTTATTTTAAATTTAATATTATTATAATATTATTTTTCACCATTATTTACAAGATATAACCTTTAACCACGGTAAATAAAATATTTACTGAAGTTAATATTCATAATATATAAAAATAAATATATACTATTAAAACAATTTGGACCTCATGATTCCAAATATGGAATCCATTTTTTCAAATTAAAATCATTAAATTAAAAATAATTAATTTCAAATTAATTCATGTTGTCAAAACTAAAAAAGTGTTTTATAAAATTATTAACTCTAATAAGATTTAACTTTTTAGAACCAAATTAAGTGTGAAATTACTTCCAATGACCATACATGGATTAAACGATATAAATAAAATCCAATTACACATTAAAACAAATTTACGGAATAATATAACCATATAAATATATTTTATTAAATGGAATCATTAAGTTAACAAGCAATATTTTCCACTATTAATTAAAAATTGTATATTTTCAGAAAAAAAAACAGAATCTCATACAATGTAAATTTTGATATCCCAGTTCTAAATTAGAATTTTATTTTTTCAAATAGAACTTATAAAATTGAAAATAACAAGATTTAAAAAAGGGATTTCAATCAAAATGTGGTAAATCGACCTTTTAATGAATATTAGAGTGTTTATGCTCAAAATTGGATTCATTAACATTTTAAGCTATTCACAATTATTGGATAAATGTAAATATAATTATAAAACTTGTGTAAAAATATTTTATATAGTTATTTTCATTCATGACAATACAAAGACAATGTGTAAACTACCATTTAAAATAATAATAATAATATTTTATTTTTCAGTATAAGTCATCATTGTGTGCAACATAAGATTTCATAGGAACACATTGTTTTGTGAATGGTCCCCCAAAAAAATAGATTCGCATTAAAAGTAAAATTAATATTTAATTAAAAAAATTTAATAAATAAAAAAATATGCCACTTTTTTATTTACCTAGAATGTTACTACCATCCCCCTTTTGGAAATTTCGTTCTCACAATTTTATTCACTTATCAAATAAATGTTGGTAGTTTTACCTCATAGTATTCTCATATTTTCATGTTACATCTTCAAACATATGGATTTTTCCACAAATCCTACACTTTATGAATTAACTTATTCCACAACAATAGCTCTCTTCGGTCATGAATCTGGGCTGATTGTTCTTTATAAGAAATATTGTCTTCCAACTAAACTACTTTTGAACTCAAAATATGATATGGATCCTCTATATAGTTTTTCCAAATTAAAACATGAAAAAATTATGAGCCCAGGATAAACATTGAGGTAATGAAACTCTGTATGAAAGAGATCCAACTAAATCCATGATTTCATAGGGTCCAATGAACCTTGGACATAGCTTCCCATTCATTCAAAAAAACATCACATTTTTTCCATGGAGAAACAATTAGAAAGACATTATAACCTACCTCAATTGAATGATCCTCACTCTGGTTATCCCCTCAATTTTTCTACCTTCTCTGAGCTGTTGTCATGTGCTTCTAAATCAATTGATCTTTTTTCCATCCCTTATACCAATACTGGTCCCATCAGCATCCTTTCACCTACTTCATCCCAAAAAGTTGTAGTACGACAATGAATCTAATAGAATACATCATATGGGTCCATCATTATACTATGATAAAAACTCTTATTATAATAATATTCCACCAAGGAATGATGTTGGTCCCTTCCTCCATGGAAATCCATTGAGCATGGATGTTTCAAATCATACATGGTCTGAATTTATTGTTCTAATAGCCAATCCGATTGGGGATGAAATACTGTACTAAAATATAATTAAATACAAAATAATGTCTGAAGCCATTTTTAAAATATATATGTAAACCTGGGATCGTGATTAGATACAATAAAGAGGGTACCTCCATGCAACATGACCGTCTCTTTAACATACTACTATGAATATTAATCTAGAGTAAATATATCTCTTCGATGAAATTAATGGGCCGATTTAGTAAATCTATCGACAATAACCCATATTGCATTATTACCTAATGATGTCTGTTGTAATATGATGTTGAAATCCATGGAAATTTTATTCCATTTCCACTTTGGCACCGGTAAAGGCCCAAGCATCTCATATGGTAAACATCGCTCTGTTTTAACTTATTGACAATTCATACACTGCATAGTAAAGTCAACAATATCTCTTTTCATTATATCCAACTAGTAATACTCTTGAAGATCACTGCACATCATAGTACTATTGGATTAAAATGAAAACAGAGAACAATGAGGTTCAAATAATAACTCTTTCTTCAACTACGACTCACATGGAACACATAAACTCTTCCCAATCTTCATAACATAATCATTATAATTGATATAATTAGGCAACATATCCTTCAGGATCGAAATCTATCTTTTTTTTGAAACTCGTCGTCTTCTTTATATTTTTTCTTAATTATGTCAGCTTGGGATGATTTAACATACACTTGAAACAAAACAAGAGAAGTTCCTATACAAAAAACTTCTCTACCAAAGATCATCAAAAATGTAATTAATGGATCTTCTTCCAAATGTAACATTTTTAATGTCGCAATACATTTATGACTCAACGCATCAGCCAGATTATTTGATTTTTCAAGATGGTAATGGATCGCCCAATGATAATTGTAAGAACCCGGACCTTCTTTTCACGTATGTTTTCCTTTTATGACCGTTTTTTGAGTAAAAGTGGAGAATCTGGAAATTTTGTAATTAAACACCATGTACCTTACAAGTACATGCCGTGTACTTTTCATCTGCTTGACGCCGGGTGCTGGCCGTGTCCGGGCCAGTCACACGGGGTGTAGCGATGAGGTAGAGTCTGATTAATACGGCGTACGGAAAATGGGAGTACACGTCGTGTACTCAAGAATTACACGCCGTGTAATTTTATTTTATTTCATTAATCAGACCGCGGTCGTACCAAATTCATGTTTCCATCTTCTTCTTCGCCTAATTACATCCAGAGCGACCATGAGTGCCGATTCTTCTCCGAGCCACCGATCCTTCACATGTTGTCTGAATCGAATGTCGTCGGGTGAAATAGAATCGCAGCGGCGATTTCTAGGTTCTTCTTTGGCCATGTTTCTTGTTTCCATCTCTTGTTAGAGTTATCTGAGGTTGAACATTTTAGACTTTTTTGCAGATTTACTCCGTTCAAGGCCGATTCAAAGTCCGATCATCAAAAGTATCAATATCATAGGATTGAGGTAGGTGGTTTGTTGCCCTACGTTGAATGTCTTTGAGTTTTGGTGAAAAAGTGTCGGATACCTATGTATCTGGTATCTCGGGTTAGTGTTTTGATCCTATTTTGTTATCTTCCTTATATTGATTGTATTCTTCAGGTTATTAGATGAATAATAATTGCTTGTTAGCATGTTCAGAATCACCCCACGGGTGTTTTCCCTTGTTTTGGCTGTTAACTTCCGTTTGGCAGGGTTTTCCTATGAGGCAACCCTTCTTCAAATTGCCAGTATGCATGTTGACTTGCTTTCATGTATTCCCTAATGTTTATATGATTTTGGATGCATTTGTAGCTATTAGCCAAGTTGTTTTTGAATTTACATAGGCTGCTAACAGTCGATTACACACGACTAAACTACTTAGGGCTGAGTGAACCAGGTGTGGTAGACTAAAGGGGGAATTGACGATTAGGGCTTCCTGGAGAGTCTGTTATAATTAGTATCGATCACAGGACCTATGGGAATTGGAATTTGTGCTTCCTCAAAGGGTCCTTAGTTACTTAGTGAGACTATAGGGGGAATTAGACGTAAGTGCTTCCTTAGAGAGACTATATCTTTTGTTGCAAGACCACAGGGGAATTGACGGTGAGAGCTTCCTAGAGTGTCTGTGCCTTTGTACATTTACATGACTAGAGGGGTTATCTAGTAGGATCCTCCCAGAGAGTTAGTGCTTTATTTGTTGGTTGGTTGTGAGGAGTCCACCAAGCCAAAGAACAATATTGAGTTTGTATTGCTTGCTGTTTAGGTAGACTACTTAGTTACCTGTTGTGATTACCTGATTTCTTTGGGGGAATAGAGTTGTTTCTAGGTTCCTTGGATGATAGATAAAGTATTGTACTGAACTGTTAAATAAATGTCAATGGAGATTGGTACGACGGTTTACTTTAGTGTATTTATTCTTCTCTTCTACATTTATTTCCTTTACTTTTTCTATATTACTCACTGACCGTAGGGCACAGACCTCGTGGTGATTGCCTACTGGGATTAGTCTCACACACTGTTTGGGTCCTTCTTTTCGTCCCAAATAGGTTATATGGTAGCAGGTGTGGATAGGGATTGTGGACCTTCTACATCGGGTACGTGATTGCTGGTTAGAGCTGGAGTGCATATGACCGAGTTTAATGTTGTGATGCTGTTGGAGTTGCTGTTACATTCGTACTTTGTTTTCAGTAGTATTTCATCATGTTGTTGTGTTTCCAACATTCCTTAGATACTTGTACCTGCTGCATCATTATCATCATTATCATATGTTCATTGCTTCCGCTGTTTAGTTCCAGTGTTTGAATGTTGTTTACTGCTTCCTCCATTGATAGTTGTTTCTTTTCTTGTATACCATACTGAATGACGGGATAGTTTACCCAATAACTTACCAAGGCCCTCGCTTCTAGTCAGCAGCCTCTGGAGTTCGGGGATATGCGCCTGAGGTTATGTGGAGAACCGGGTACAGGGCACCAGTGCAAGGGATCCATATTCAGATCGTTACAAAGTGGTATTAGAGGAGTTCATTACCTTTTTATTGACTTATTGTTTAGTGACATTAGACAGGGATAAGACGAAATAGGTGAATGGTAAATAGTTGTGCCCGGGAGTTCTAGAACCCATGTATTGGGAAAAATCCATATTACCTCGATTGTTGAATGTTTTGAGTTTTTTGAATGTTACAGTTTAATTGATTTCACCATTGGGTGATGTACTTGTTTTGTTATGTTACTGTTTATATGATTGTGGTTCTATTTTGTTAAAACCCGCTGAGATGAGGGTATGTCATCTCAGGCATCATATAGGCATAGGTTAGAAGATCACATTCCATGCATATTTCCATGCCATCTAGGTTGCATTAGCGATTTCATGCTATTTTGATAGGATTTTTGATAGACAATGCCTGTTGTTGTGATAGATGTTGTGATAGAATACCTGCTATGTTGATAGGGTATCGTTGTTTGGAAGCTTTCTTATCACGGATGCCAAACATTGATATTAGAGGTGTTATGGGCCCTCGAGGATCATAATTTGGTGGGTCATGAGTTATTGTATTGTTTTCCTGTTATATGAATTATTAGGATGCCAAGATTTGATTCGCGGTGAGTATAGCCCCCCACGGATAAGAATTTGGCACCGTAAACCTTGTTTTTCTATGTTTTCTGGGCTCCAATGTAGTTCTGAGGCTACTACCTGGAAAAACCTCGAATACACGGTGTGTAATTTATATATTCATGCCGTGTAGTTTTTGGCTGTGTCACTGACCGTGTGGATAGGGACACAGAGCTGTAAATGGTTCTCAGGAACACGCCGTGTACGGTAGGTACATGCCATGTTGAGTTTAACTCGGAGCTCACCATGTAACTAAAAACACGGACCAGTTAATACATGTTTAGTACACGCCGTGTTCGATATGAACATGTAGTGTATCTTTTACTAGGTACCCGTCCGTTTCAGGAAATACACGGGTCAGTGTTATCATCTCCTATACACACCGTGTTTGTTCGAAACATGCCGTGTAAGGATCACCCGAGTACTCGGCCGTGTCACAAACAACACGGGCCGAGGTTACCCTACAAGTGCATGTCGTGTCTCGTAAGAACATGTCGTGTAGTGTCGACTGTGTGTCAGGTCGTGTCGCTAACCACACGGGCCAGGTAAGGTGTGTCCAGCACACGCCATGTCTGCCTCATAGCACGCCGTGTAGTCCTCGACTGGGACAGTCTGTGTGACTTAGTCATGTTGGAGTAACCAGGAATGAAAAATGGGGGTAAGTACACGTCGTGTAGTTTAAGAACACGTCGTGTATCTGTGTAGTTTACACAGCCATGTATATCCAATGTACATGCCATGGGTAATCATTTAAGAAACACGTCGTGTAGTTATGTTTTTTCCAGATTAAAAGGGTTTTCCCTTCTGTTCCGTTTTACTCTCCTATATTGGAACTGTGTTCATCATTAATAATGGTGTGTTTTGTTCTTTTAGGGATATGGCACCGAGACGTCCTCCCGTTGCACGCCATGAACTAGGCAGTGATCGTACGCCTGATACGACCGATCAAGGACTGCCAGTAGTTGCGCCCAACATTCCGGACATGGCACCAGCAGTGATTCCAAACATTGGTGATGAAGCTCTATTCAGAGAGGGTTTCATTAGATTCATGAAGACCTTCCAGGGAGTTCATCATCCTTCCCCGAATATGGAAGAGATGACGCGGGTCTTCCAGCTGTAGCATCCACCCACTTTCACAGGAGATGGAGGGCCTCAGGCTGCAGAGGCATGGTTGGAAGCCATGTTGTCCATATTCGAGCATCTGGAGACACCTCTAGAGAAGAGGTTGATGCTCGCAACGTATATGCTGTTAGATTCTGCCAAGAGACGGTGGGACGTAGTATCTCAGATAGGGCGCCATCAGGCTATGGCTTGGGAGGAGTTTCAACATACGTTTTACGACTAGTTCTACCCAATGACGTTGAGGGCTAATAGAGTGAGGGAGTTCAAGAGCCTGCAACAGGGTAATCTCTCAGTTATGGGGTATTCTTACCGCTACACTGAGTTACAATGATTCACTCCCGTAATGGGTATTGACGAGCTGTTTCTAGCAAGGATGTTTGAGGAAGGACTCAGACCGGAGATCAGATCGTAGGAGAATGTCTTTAAGATGACTTCTATTACTCTGATAGTCATCCAGACACTAATCACTGAGAGGAACCTAAGGGATACTGGAGCTATGGACCAGGGCGGTACAACATCCAATGTTGATTCCCTCCAGACAGACAGCATGAAATGCCACCAATAGTCTACCCGAGGCGACCCGAGGAAGCGAGGTTTTTCTTCTGGTAGACGTGATGCCCAATATGGCACCCATGTGTTGTGTTATCAGTGTGGGAGGAACGGGCATAAGAAGCCCCAGTGCCCAAGGGACCAAGCGGAGTGTTGGTCCCGTGGAAAGATGGCTCACATGCAGAGTATCTGCAAGGTTCCCCTTCCAGTGGCTACTGAAGGAGGATCAGTTTCGATACCGTGTACAGGAGAAGTATTTCCAGCTCCATAGCAGACTGGGGGCTGGGGTTCTGCAGGAATATCAGTTTAGGGTAGAGGCCGCGGACATAGTGGTCACCCTCAGGGAGGAGCATCTCAGGGTTTTCAGGCAGCTACATAGGGCCACGGTACAAGCCAGACATTTGCTGTAGAGAAGATTCATCAAGAGCTGGATCCCGGACCACCTACAGTTTGAGGTATAATCATAGTAGCCTCAGTTTTATCTTCAGCCCTTTTTCATACTGGTGCTTCACATATCCTTTTTTCTATTGTTGTCGTGGAAAGCCTTGAGCACTGTGTCTTTACGTCTGCTGGCATATTGACTCTCGACACACCCTTGTGAACGAGGACATCTAGCATACGTCAGTGCAAGGGGTTACCTCTCGAGGTTTTAGGGTATCGTCTCTTATGGGACCTCTATGTCCAGGAGATGACAGGCTATGACATCATTATCAGTATCGACTTGTTGTTTTCCATCCTGGCAGTCATCGATTGCTATTTTCGTAGGGTGAGTTTCATATCACTAGAGGGTGAATTGTTCCTTTATAAAGGCGAGTGGTATGTTCAGGCGAGTCGATCCGGAATCGAGAATCATGGGCTTGGAGGAGTTACAGCCCATATTTCTAGTCATTATCTGGACGAACAGGGGACTCTTCAGTTAGATTTTCCTTCAGTGGTTCATCGCTTTCCAGATGTCTTTCCAGAAGACTTTTCAGGTTGTCCTCCGGAACATGAGGTAGAATTCTTGATTGAGCTCATTCCAGGAGCGGCAACGGTGTCCATTCGTCCTTATAGGATGGATACACCTGAGTTGCGGGAGCTCATGAAGCAGTTGGAGGAGTTGTAGGTAAGGGTTTTCATCTGACCCAGTACTTCTCCTTGGGGTTCACCTATCTTGTTCGCGAAGAAGGCTGACGGTACCCTTAGCCTTTGCGTGGATTATCAGAAGTTGAACAAGTTGACGGTCAAGAACCAATATCACTTACCGAGAATTGGTTATCTCTTTGATTTGCTTCATGTATCTCGAGTGACCTCGAATATCTATTTGAGGTTTGTTTATCATCAGCTGCACGTTAGGCTTTCAGATATACATCTGACAGCCTTCAAGAGCAGGTATGGCCTCTATGAGTATATGGTTATTCCGTTCGGTCTTACGAATATGCGAGCCGTTTCCATGGCGCTAATTAACCTAGTGTTCCATCCTTACTTGGATTCCTTCATCGTGGTCTTCGTTGATGATACCTTGGTGTACTCTCACACACGACACGACCATGCAACCCATCTTGAGATCGTTTTGAGTACATTAAGGGAGCATCAACATTATGCTAAGCTCTCAAAGTGCCACTTTTGGATGGACGAGATTCACTTCCTGGGACATTTCATTTTAGAGAGAGGAGTATCAGTTGATCCACATAAGGTGAGAGCAGTAGTTTCTTGGGAGCAGCTGAAGAACATCTTTGAGGTTTGGAGCTTCTTGGGGAAGGCTCGTTACTACAGGTGGTTTATACAGGACTTATCATTCCTAACAGCACCACTAATAGGCTATACTAAAAAGGGGGTGAAGTTTGTTTGGTAAGAAGCCTAAGAATCAGCCTTCCAGGAGCTGAAGGGGATATTGAATTCAGCACAGATCCAAGTTTTGCTGGAGCCGGGAAAGAGTTATACAGTTTACTGTTATTCATCTGTCATCGGACTTGGAGTAGTTCTTATGCAGGAGGATCGAGTGGTTTCGTATGGATCTCAGAAGTTGAGGCCTCACGAGAAGAAGTATCCTACACATGAATTGGAGTAGGCTGCAGTTGTTCATGCTTTACGTTTCTAGATACATTCCTTATGTGATAACATTTTGTGTTATACACTGACCAGAAGATTCTAAAGTAAAACTTAACGCAGTGTGACGTGAATCTGAGACAGTGGAGGTCGGTTGAGTATCTTCATTCCTTCAATTTCGAGCATGCCTATATGCCTGGGAAGGGCAACGTAGTGGCTGATGCACTGAGTAGGAGAACACAAATACAGGCAGTTCAAGAGGCCAGCAGTGAGTGGAAACTGAAGTCTCTATTCTCGGAGATGCATTTGGATGTGCACGACAGGAAGAAGACTGTGCTATCTTCTATGGCTGTAACCTCTGCACTTTTGGACCGAGTTCGAATGAGGTAGCTGGTAGATTCAGAAGGGCTAGTCCTACGGGAAAGCATGTCAGGAGAGTACCCTCTTCCCGGGTAGACCTTTGGCGAGGTTGAGATCTTGCATTTTCAGGGAAATGTATGGGTGCTAGCTAATGTACGCTAGGAGCCGATGCGAGACTTCCATTCCTTAGTTTGTGCAGTTCATCCTAGCATCACCATGATGTACCGTTATTTTCACTGCCCGTACTGGTGTCCATGTATGAAGAGAGATGTGGATGGTTTTTTCACGAGATATTCCACCTATCAGCAGGTGAAGACGGATCACCAGTGGCCAATAGGGCTTCTGAAGCAGCTGCCCATTCCAGAGTGGAAGTGGAACAATGATGTGATGGACTTCATGACAGGGTTACCGAGATCGTTTATAGGAAATGATGTGGTGTGGGTTGTCATTTATAGGATTACAAAGGCTGCTCACTTCTTGACGATAAAGGAGACCTTCGGTGTTGATGGGATGGAATGACTATACAAGAGAGAGATCATTCGTCTGCATGGAGTTCCACGCTCTATTGTTTCAGAGAGAGATGTGTGCTTTAACTCTCAATTCGGGTAGGGACTTTAGTAGGACGTGGGTACACAGGTACTTTTGAGTACATCCTACCATCCCTAGACTGATGGCCAGTCTGAGAGCACAATCCAGGTGCTTGAGGATATGCTCCAGTATTGCATCCTTGACTTTGGCGGTTCTTGGGAGAAGCATATTCCTTCTGTGGAGTTCTCCTACAACAAAAGTTTCCAGGTGACCATTCAGATGGAACCTTACCAGGCTTTGTACGGTAGTCTATGCCGATCACCTTTGTGTTGGCTGGAGGTTGGAGAGGAAACATTGCTGGGACCTCATCTTGTTCAGGAGACCTTAGAGCAGATAGAGTTGATTCGGAAGAGGATGGCTATTGCACAACCCAATCAGAAATCTTATGCTGACCAGCAAAGGAGACCTCTATAGTTCGGGGTCGGAGACCAGGTTTTTCTATGTGTTACCCTGAGGTTGGGACACAAGCTGATCAGGAGATAGGGTAATCTTTCACCGAGATATGTCAGGCAGTTCGAAGTTCTGGAAAGAGTCGGGCTGGTTGCTTTTAGGCTGCAGTTACCTCAGAGATATAAGTTTATGCCCGACTTCTTCCATGTTTCTCAGCTTTGACGCTATTTCTCATAATTGTCTCATGTTTTTTGACTTGAGGAGGTTGAGCTGAAGTAGGATGCTTCATTCAAGGAGCACCCTATTAGGATTTTTGATCATAGCGCAAATGTACTATTTGGTCGGCCTGTTCCTATGGTAAGGGTGCTATGGTAGCATGACCCTGTACAGGACGAGACTTGGGAGAGGGAGGCTGATATGTGATCACAATGGCTATATTTGTTCAAGGATTCTTCATCCCCACCTTGTAAGGGAAATTCGGGAACAAATTTCTTTATGGATGGAAGTTTGTAAGAACTTGGATATTTTTTTCAGGGATTTTTTCCTTTTCTGGTCGTTTTTTAGTAAAATAGGAGAGTCAGGAAATTTTATAAGTACATCTGATGTACTTTACAAGTACACGCCGTGTACTTTTCATCCACTCGAGGCCGTGTGTTAGCCGTGTCCGGGACATTCACACGGGGTGTAGCGATGAGGTAGAGTCCGATTAATACGGCGTACAGAAAATGGGAGTACACGCCGTGTACTTTTCTTTTATTTCATTAATCGGATTGGGGTAGGGCCAAATCCCTATATTCATCCTCTTCTATTCCTAATTACTTCCAGAGCAACCTTGATGGCCTATTCTTCTCTGAGCCACATATCCTTCACCGGTTTTCCGAATTGAATGTCGTCGGGTGCAATAGAATCACAGCGGTGAGTTCTCGGTTCTTCTTAGGCCATGTTTCATGTTTCCTTCTATTATTAGAGTTATCTGAGCTTGAATGTTTTAGATGTTTTTGTAGATTTACTCAATTCAAGGCCAATTCACATGAATAGGTTCAAGAGTATCAATCTTCTTAGGATTGAGGTAGGTGGTTTGTTTCCCTATGTTGAATGTCTTTGAGTTTTGGTGAAAAAGTGTCAGATACCCATGTATCGGGTATCTCGTGTTAGGGTTTTGATCTTGTTTTGTTATCTTCCTTAGATTCCTTGTATTCTTGAGGTTATTATATGATTAGTAATTGGTTGTTAGCCTATTGAGAATCACCCCACATGTGTTTTCCCTTGTTTTGGATGTTGATTGCATTTTGGCATGGTTTGCCTACGAGGAAACCCTTTTTCACATTGCCAGTATGCCTATTGACTTGATTTCATGTATTGGATGTTGTTTATATTATTGTGGATGCATTTTTATCTATTAGCTAAGTAGTTGTTGAACTTATATAGGCTGCTAACAGTCGATTACACACGACTAAGCTACTCCGGGCGGAGTGAACATGTTGTGGTAGACTAAAGGGGGAATTGACAATTATGGATTCCCTAAAGAGTCTGTTATAATTAGTATCAATCGCAGAAACTATGTTAATTGGTCTTTGTGCTTCCTAAAAGTATCCTTAGTTAATAATAGTGACTATAGGGGGAATTAGACATAAGTTCTTCCTCAGAGAGTATATATCATTCGTTGCAAGACCACAAGGGAATTGATGGTGACAACTTCTCAGAGTGTATGTGCCATTGTACGTTTACTTGACTAGTGGGGTTGGCTAGTAGGAGCCACCCAGAGAGTCATTGATTTATATGTTGGTTGGTTGTGACAAGTCTACCAAGCCAATGAACAAGCTTGGGTTTGTACTGATTGCTGTTTAGGTAGAATTACGAGTTACCTGTTATGATTACATGCTTGCCATGGGAGTATGGAGCTATTGCGAGGTTTCTTGGTTGATAGCTAAATGATTGTACCAAACTATTAAATAAATGTTAATAGAGATTGGTAGGATTGTATACTTTACTGTATTTTTTCTTCTTTGCTGCATTTATTTCTTTTACTTTTTTTATATTACTCACTGACAGAAGGGCACAAATCTTGTGGTGATTGCCTACTGGGATTAATCTCACACCCTGTTTGGGTCCTGCATTTCAGCACAAACAGGTTTTATGGTTGCTGGTGTGGATAGGGATTGTGGCCCTTCTACTTCGGGTATGTGATTGCTGGTTGTAGCTGGAGAGCATAGGACCAAGTTTAGGATTGTGATGCTGTTGGAGTTGATTTTACATTCATAATTTTTTTTCCTTAGTATTTCATCACGATGTTGTGTTTGCTGCTTTCTATAGATATTTGTACCCGCTGCATCATTATCATCATTATCATATGTTCATGCTTCCGTTTTTTAGTTATAGTGTTTTTATGTTGTTTATTTCTTCCACCATTGAAAGTTGTTTCTTTCCTTGTATACCTTACGAAATGAATGCATAGTTTCTCCAATAACATACCAAGGCCCTCGCTACTAGTCGGCAGCCTCTGGAATTTGGGAACATGCACCGGAGATTATGTGGAGAACCGGGTACAGGGCACCAGTGGAAGTGCTTCGGATTCGGGTCGTTACAATAATCCTTGATTAATTCTATCCATCTACTATATCATATTTTCAATTCATTCAGAGTAAATATATACTTCATACTTTTGTGGTCAGAATATATTTCACATTTTACACCATACAGACGATGCCTTTAAATTTTATAATAAAAAAAAATTAGCTAATTCCAAATCATGTGTAGGGTAAATTAACTCCTGAGAGTTAAGACGACATGAAGAAAAAGAAATTACTTGATCATTATGTATTTGGAAACAATAGTTTCCTTTCAATGATACATAAATGTAGAAAAAAATTCACCATTTATAGAAGGCAGTGCAAAAACTACACCATTCAACAATCATTATTTCAATTTCTGATTCAACTGATCCATCACTACAAAAAACTATTAAATTTTGATTATAACAATCTAAGGATGCTCATTTTGAAGGAAACATCAATATGTATTCCTTCCTTGTACAGTTACCCCATTTCCTTTACGAAAAATTATTCTAATCAAAAAAATATCTTGGGCGAAGCTGTCACGACCCATCCTCGGGACCCGTGTCGTGACTACCCGAAGCCTGCCTTCCATAGACCAGGGGTTGGAAACTAGCACTAAAGGCATAAATCCCAATAAAATGGAAGGCCTTGCCTTCATATAAGAAATCAAACAACACAGATTAGGTATGCTAAAGTAAAAAATAAGTAAACTGAGTACAAATGTAAGTGTTGAAAAGTAAATGGGCCAGAATACAAACCCAACTGAAAGTAAAATACAATTGAAAAGGAAGTACAACAGCAGTAAAGTAATTAGCATCCACCGAGTCATTCTCCAGCTATCCCAACTAAAGGGTTGGTACAGATTTTCTCCTCAACTCCTCGGGTCCGGAAATCCTCTCCGTGTATGTCCCGACTAATAGTCCACCTCCGAGTACCGTCACACTCCACCAGCCTCAACCACGTTCAGCGCTATACATCGTATGAAAAAAACACAACATAGTGCGGGCATAACCCGTGCATGGGTGAGTATACGACACTTAGTAGGGACCCTGAGACCCCTGACGGTATCCTATATTCAACAAAGGATAAACCAAAAAGGAAGGATACAAATATGAAGTATCAACCGACACTACTTAGGTATATTCCCATACATATTCCTATGTCATCAATTCCAGTTCGTCTCCAACTTCCGATCCCATGTTCAACACAGTCCACACAGGAAACTACAACCCAATCCACACAGGAATGCACAACCGAATCCACACAGGAAAGCAAGTCAATTATATCGAAGATAATGGTTGAAAGTTTGGACTCATCTCACACAGGTATACTAATCATGAAGAGGGGTGTACATGATTAGATGTAACCTCTAAATTATCTCCTTTGTTGAACCCACATAGGATCCAAGTACAGAAGTCATCGCTGCCGAACCCATGTAAGATCCTAGTATAGTAACCATCACTGTCGAACCCACGTAGGATCCAGGTACAGTCTTCCCCACTATCGAACCCACATAGGATCAAAGTACAGTCGTCCTCGTTGCTGAACCCATGTAGGATTCATGTATAGTCGTCCTCGTCATCGTAGTCGCATCCAAATCTAGGGTTCCCGCACACAACACGATTGATTCTAGGAGGGTACGCTCCTCGAGTAAAAGATCGGTACATCAACCATCACGATGACCAGAGTTGATGTATCCCTTAATTCTTTACCACGTCATAGGGGGCTAATCCAACAATACATATCCATGATACTATGTACAAAATTAACAAGACTTTTACCAAAAAGTACACGATGTGTAGGTATATGGAACACACTGTGTATTCTGTTATCGGGTATTGCATGTGTCCAATGGCCCGTTTCGAAAGGATGTAATGTAGGAAGTAAGTACACAGAGTGTGGTATGGTCACACATTGTGTCCATGCAAATGGGTCAGCTCCGTGTATGCTGGCCATGTGCCTATACACAGCCTCAACTCGTGTTCGCAAAACCGTGTAACTGGTACATGGGGTAACCTGTGCCATTGGTCGTGCCAGGCCGTGTGGTGGAGTACATGACCGTGTACTCTACCCCGTGTCTGTGTATCCCCGGGATACATGCTGAGTCCCACAAAGCCACTTCTTCCCTTCTGTGAAGAGAATACACATCGTGCCTCTAGGTCGTGTATTGCTACTCGTGTATTTGTATTTCCCTAACACACTCCAAGTCTTGCGAAGCTTATTCTGCCATGGTGTCGATAGTACATACCATGACTCGTGGACATGTGGTTCTTCCAGTTTCCATGTATGTCTTGGATTGCATGCTGAGCCTCGCGAATCCACTTATGCCTTTCAAAGTCGAAAATCCACACCGTGCCTCATGGCCATGTATTTCTGTCTGTGCCCGTGTATTTCCCTTGAATACAAGCCATGTCCATAGAAGTCTCTTCTATCAAACTGTGTGGACAGTACATGCCATGTGACCGGTGTCACATGTTGTGTGTCACTTCTTCTGATGTCTGTTACTTCTGCCACTGAACACTTGTACTAAACGGCGTGCGCTTTGGAAGTACGCACCGTGTATTCTATAATTTTCCAGAAACGACGCCTCTGGCCAGCATGCCTCTCGAGGCATCCATCCTTCATTCCAATTATATTTTTTCTACAAAACATTCTCTCCTAAGTCGTCCCGATGTTCCGAGGCTGTTTTCGATGATTTCGGACCTCCGATCGGCTACGAAAACATGCCTTGATTAACCGCTCGAGAATGGTAGGATAACACCATACAACAAGAACGGTTGAGGAATCAAACTGTGTTAGATTGGTCTAGTTCCTTCCGCATTAATTTGATAGTAAATGTTTTAGATAGAACAAGTAACATTGAAGGAAAAAAAACGTTTCTCATTCATAAAAACACCAATAACTCGAAGGATGTTCGCCATTTTCAAGCTCCAGAGATGATGGCGTCGATTTCATCGTCGTTGGTGTCTCCTCCCTTACTACGGAGGAAGAAGAGGATAAAGAAACCAGGGCCTCCGAATCAACGATCTTTATCCGAGAGTTAGCATTCTTCATTGAAGTGGAGACGTTCTTCGAGGGAAGATGAAGATCTTCAAAAACTAGATCCCTCTCTCCTCCAACTCACAACACAACAAGCTAGCCAAAATAAAATAAGGACTTCCCTTATTTTATTATTTCTCCAAGAATTTCAAATTTCCAAAATTAAAACACATCATTCAATTAATTAAATTATTGTTTGTTGTCATTAAATTAATGTGAGGAGAGGTGAAGTCACCCAATTAATGGTGAAAAATTTAACCAAGTTAAGATGAGTTACAGAACATATGAGGGGGGGGGTTATAGGATTTAGGGAATGTAAAGGGTTGGGCTAGTTTGGGCCCCACCCCGCATTTATCCTCTCATTGGTAGTTAGTAACTAGTGGGTACCACCCCAACTCCCACTCCTAGGATAAATCACATAAGTTAGGAATAAAATATGTACCACAAATTTTATTCAATTTATTATTAATCCCCATATTTTTAACAACTCCTCCCGAGAAAACACACCTTTGGTAAAGGACCTCTTATGAAATTACCGCCATTGTGGTTTCATCGGTGCTCTTAGATTTCGATTCCGAGCACCGGTTCAAAAGTTAGAATATCCCGCTCGTTCGTTCACTGAACGTACCCGAGCTAAACTTCGGAAATTGATTCTGGGAACTCCGGGCCATAGAATCAGGTGTTGTCAGAAACAACATACTCGTAAAATCCCCAAGCATTTATGAAAAAAGTTTCCTTGAAATTGATGGGTGTTTACCTTACTCCCACATTAGGGATTTACATCCCCATAAAGCTACATAAAAAAACTAGGGAAACTAATAAGGGTGTTCTGCACGCATCTGAGCCTCCCGCTCCCATGTGATCTAGTGGAGGTACATGCATTGTCACTTGATGCGCACTAGAAGAATTTACCATCCATGTAGGACCATCTCCTATAGATCCTCGATCTCAACCGGGACCTCCGCAAATGTCTCCCTGTCATCGATTTCCATCTCCCTGTGATCAATGATATGTGTCTGGTTTTGCGTGTATCTCCACAGCTAAGATACGTGGAAGACATCGTGCATCCTATGCAACTGAGGTAGAAGAGCCAGGCAATATGAAACCTCGCCTATCCTGATGAGAACCTGGAATGGTCTGATGAAGTGCGGAGATAACATGTCACCCCTGCAGAATCTCTGAAATCCACGTCGAGATGAGACCCATAAGAAAACATGGTCATCATCCTTGAACTCTGGTTGTATATGCCTCTTATCAGCATAAGACTTTTGTCAGCTCTAAGCAGTCCTCATCTACTCCTGGATGATCTATACCTTTTTCATCGTGGCCTGGACTATCTCGGGTCCTACAAGTGTTGAATCCCCAAGGATTGTCCCACATAGAGGTGATCTGCAAGGTCGGTCGTACAATGCCTTGTATGGTTTCATCCCGATGGTGGAGAGATAGCGGTTGTTGTATGAAAACTCCACCAAGGGTAGGTTATCCTCCTATCAGTGACCAAATTCCGGGACACATGCACAGAACATGTCCTCGAGAGTCTGAATGGTCCTCTCTGTCTGACCATCCGTCTAAGGGTGAAAGGAGGTGCTCAGGCGTAGCTGCATTCCAAATGCCTCCTAAAACCCCTTCCAAATCCAGGAAGTAAAGTGAGTTTCTCAATCGGAGATGATAGACGATGGCACACCATGAAGCTGTATGATCTCATGAACGTAGAGGCATTCCAAGCTCTCTATTGAGCCCTTCTCTCTGGTGGGTAAGAAGTGGTCCATCTTGGTGAGTCGGTCTACGATCACCCAGATAGAGTCATGTCCTCTAGAAGTACGTGGAAGACCTGTCACAAAATACATAGATATCTCATCCCACTCCCACTTCAGGACTTCCAAGGGCTGTAATAAGCCTGCTGGTACCTGGTTCTCCGCCTTCACCTGCTGGCTTGTAAGTCATCATGATATGAACTCTGCCACAACCTTCTTCATACCTGGAGAACAGTGCTGTCATCTGAGATCCAGGTTCATCTTCGATACTCCTAGATGTACCACCAAAGGGGAAGTGTGAAACTCTTTCAGAACCTCCTCTTGTATGGAAACTGGTATCAAGGTACGTCCTCTGAAAATGATGATGTGCTCTCCTCCTATAGAAAATCCATCAATTGCATGTCCTGTGGATATCTGTTCACGTCGCGTCTCACTATCAACGTCCTCACGTTGTGCCTCTCAGACCCTCTAAAGAAGTGTAGGAGTGAATGTGAGTGAGTGTAGAAAGGCTTCCCCATCTCTATCCACGAAGGATATCTAAAACATGGCTAGCTGCTCCATCCCCTCTCCAAGCAGCTGGATGCCTGACCTCCTGTTGAGAGCATCAGCTACTACGTTCCCCTTCCCAGGAGTGTATAATATCTCAATTTCATAGTCCAGGAGTATATCAATCCATCATCGTTGTCTTAGGTTCAGGTACTTCTGCAAGTTGATCTACCTGAGACTCTGGTGGTCAGAGTAGACTATAAAGCGCACACCCATTATATAGTGCCGCCACATTTTTAAGGCGAAGACCACTGCTGATAAATTCAGGTCATGGGTAGCGTAGTTCTGCTCATGCTACCTCAACTATCATGAACCATAGGTGATCTTTGCTGCTCTTGGATCAGGACACAACCGAGTCCGGTCCCTGATGCATCATAGTAAATTACGTACCCTGCTCTCTCCTATGGTAGCCTCGTGATGGGTGCAGTGGTCAATCTCTATCTCGACTTCTGGATGCTCTGCTGACATCTACATTACCACCCGAAGAGTTTCCCCTTCTTATTCAAATCTAACAGTGTTGCTGAAACTCTAGAGATGTCTGGAACAATTCTCTGATTGTACCCAGCCATACCTAGGAAACTCTGCATCTCTGTCATGCTCCTCGGTGGCTCCCATGCTAGAACTACCTCGATCATCGCAGGATCCACCGCAACTCCCACCTCAGAGATGAAGTGCCCCATGATGTGGAACTCTTGAATCTAGAACTCACACTTAGATATCATACAATATTTTTGGTACTCTCAGAGTGTGTCCAGTACAACCCGCAAGTGGTAGGCGTGCTCCTTCTCAGTAGTCGAGTAAATCAAGATGTCGCCGGTGAAGACTACGACCAATCAATCGGGGTAAGGATGGAAGATCATGTTCATGTGACTCATGAACATTGACAAAGTGTTGCTTATTCCGAAAGGCAAACCCAAGAACTCATAGTGGCCATACCGACACCTGATGTTCGTCTTCTGCACATCCTCATCTCAAACTCTGAGCTGATGATAGCCCGATATGAGGTCTATCTTCGAGAACCATCATGCTCCCTTAAGCTGATCTAAGAGGTCGTCAATCCTTGGAAGTGGATACTTGTTATTCACATTCACCAGATTCAGGTGACGGTAGTCGACACAGAGTCTCAAGCTCTTCTCCGCCTACTTGGTGAACTAAATCGGGGAAGCCCACGGTGAAACACTGGGTTGAATGAATACCTTGCCCTGCAAGTCCTCCAGCTGTACCTGTAGCTCTCGAAGCTCAGCGGGAGACATCTGATATGTTGTAGTAGATATCGGGGATGTCCTGGGGTACAGGTCAATATAGAAGTCTACCTCTCTGTGAGGGGGTCATCCTAGAATGTCTTCAGGAAAAATTTCTGCATACTGATCCACCACAATAAGAAAACTCGGACTCCGCACATCAACTGCTCCTAGGATGAGACTAGCCAACTGATTGGTGAAAGGATGTCCTCACCACTTTGTGAGTCAATCATGTGCTGAAAAGGCTCCCTTCTCTTCGGTGAAGGTGAACCTATTCCCGTCGGTGCAGACACATCTCACCTTGTGCCTAATATAGTCGATCTGAGAATGGACCATAGATAACCAATCCATGCCCAAGATGCCGGCTTAAGGCAAAAACGCTGTTACAAAAAGATCCCAGCCGAAGCTCTCATCCACTAGAGTAAGCTCACACTACCGGAAACAGTGCGTAATCGTCGACTCTTCTATCGTATGAGTCTCTAGATGTAATGATCGGCCCAACGACTCCGTCGGAATCTCCGAGATCCGAACAAGGGCAGTGACAATGAAAGAATGACCCGCTTTTTTGTCTATAAGATCTGCAGCAAGGGTAGACTAGACATAGATAGTTTTTCAAATCATCTCATGTGTGACGTGGTCGTAGGCCTCAACTGCCTAAATCTAAGCATGCCTCTGTCCTCCAGCTCCCTGTGGTCGGGGTGGACCTCCTGGTGGTGGTGGTGGTGGTAGAGCCTAAAAGCATCGCCCACCACCCGCTACTCGGCCAGCTCCTCTCCCTCATCCGCCTGCACCCTGCGGACCACCATGGTCGAACCTCTGCCTCTGCCTAGGTGGTCCCTCAACTGTCTGATGGTACTCTGCATGGCGGGTCGGGCAGTAACGAGCCATGTTGCCATGCCCACCACATCCATAGCACTGTCTGCCTCTCGAATGACTAGCTCTGCTGTGTGTGCCCCGCATCTCTGAAACAGTATCCTGAGGTCCGCTACTAGATAGTCTGGTCTTCTTGGACCTCTGCGACATCTGTCTACTACCGGCTGCAAAAAACACTGCTATGTGCCACCCTACGGTAGGTCCCACTACTGGTGTAGGCTCAACAAGAATGCTCTCTATAAGAAGGGATCGCTTCAGTACTCCTTCCTGCGTAGGAATGATGAGGGAGATCATCGATGCCCTGATATCATGCCTCAGTCCCTACTCGAAGGTCTCCGCCATGAAGAATGGGTCTCATTCCATGTTTTTGGAGTAGCATGAGAGATCGACAATCCTCGTAGAGTATTGGGCTAATGTCATGATTCCCTACCGCAGCTGTAGAAACTCTTGAATGCGCACCACACAGAGGGTGGCTGGAATGAACTCCGAGCGGAAAAGGCTCTTGAAGTCCAACAAAAGAAGAGATTCCTCGGCATGCACCTTGATCATCAAGATCTAACTCTACCTACTGCCATGTGCATGAGACTCACCGCAAGGATCACCATAAGATATGATGGTGTCCATACTAATCTAAAGACTCAAATAACAGCCTTCGGGCATTCCTCGAATACCTGAGGGTCTGTCTCTCCATAGAACCTGGGTGGCCTCTGATGCTGAAACTCATGCAGTGCACTCAGGCGACATGCACTCTCACCTGTTGGGGCTGGTGGGATCGGTGGCACGGAGGGTAGAGGTACCGCCGGTGCCTCCGCTGTAATGGGGCCCTACACCGAGGCCTCGTCAATCGATGGGCTTCCGTCTCGCTCAAATCTCGGAACCCTAGTTGGCTCTTATCTTGGGGACATCCTGAAAAGAATTATGTGTTCCACGGTTAATACAGTATACCTGGTGAGCTGACACAAAGTAATCACAATGAAAACATTGAAACAAACATGTAATCATTTTTTTTGCACTGAGTCGGAAATTAGAAGTCAGGGTCCTTGTGAATGGATACGCTTGTCGCCGCACCAACACTGGAATCCCTGGTCTGATAACCACACTCAATACCCAAAAAACTATTGCTTCACATGGAAGAAATTATCAAAGTCTTGAGTTCTGCGGTAGAACCGACTCCTCTGATACCAATTTGTCATTAACCGTCTTCGGGGCTTGTGTTGTGACTACCCCAATACCGCCTATCATAGGATATGGGCTGGCGACTAGCACCAAAGGCGTAAATCCCGAAAAAAGGGATGGAATTTCATTTATATAAGAAAAAAAACACCACAGTGTACACAAGATAAATTAAACACTATGTAAACTGAGTACAAAAGTAAGTGCTAAAAAGTAAATGGGCCAAAATGATAACCCAACAGAAAGTACAGTACAACTGAAAAGGAAGTACAAAAACAGTAAAGTAATCAGCAACCACTGAGTTGTTCTCCCACTATCCCACCAGAAGGGTGGGTACAGATGGTCTCCTCATCTCCTCGGGTCCGTCCGTCCGCTCCGTGTATGTCCCTCATGGTAGTCCACCTCCGGGTACCGTCAAGCTCCACAAGCCTCATCCACATTCAGTGTTGTCTATCGTCTGCAAAAAACACAACGTATTGCGGGCATAGACCATGCATGGGTGAGTATACGATACTCAGTAGGGACCCCGAGACCCCCGAAGGTCTCCCAGAATCTGCAAAGGATAAACCAAAAAATAAGGATAAAAATATGAAGTATCAACCAACACTACTTAGGTATATTCCCATACATATACCTAAGTCATCAATTCCAGTTCGGCTCCAACATCCGAGCCCATGTTCAACCCTGTCCACACTGGAAAGTACAACCCAATTCACACAGGAATGCACAACCCAATCCATAGAGGAATGAAAGTCAACAATACAGAAGATAATTATTGAAAGTCAATACTCATCTCACACAGGTATACTACTCAAGAAGAGGGGTGGAGATGATTAGATGTAGCCTCTAAATCAACTCCTCTACCGAACCCACATAGGATCCAAGTACAGAAGTCATCACTGCCGAACCCACGTAGGATCCTAGTATAGTAACCATCGCTACCAAACCCACGTAGGATCCTAGTACAGTCGTCCTCACTACCGAACCCATATAGTATCCAAGTACAATCATCCTCATTATCGAACCCACGTAGGATCCAAGTACAGTTGTCCTTGTCGTCATATTTGCAGCCAGCTCTAGGGTTCCCCCACACAGCACGCTCGATTCTGGGAGGGTCCGCTCCTCGAGTCAAAAACATGTCCATCAACTGTCATGAAGACTAGATTTGTTGTATACTACAATTATTTCACATGTTATAGGGTGATAATCCAAACAATACTTATCCATAATAATGATTAAAAAATGACCATGACTTTTACCAAAAAGTACACGGCGTGTAGGTATACGGTACACACTGTGTAGTCAGTTCTCGGGTACTACCCATAACCATCAACCCATTTGGAAAGGATGTTATGTAGGAATTTAGTAAATGGTGTGCGGTATGGTTACACACTGTGTCCATGAAACTGGGTCAGCTCTGTGTATGCTGACCATGTGCCCGTACACAACCTTAACTCTTGTTCGCAAAACTGTGTAACTGGTACACGGGGTATCCCGAGCCACTGGCCATGCCTGGCCGTGTGGTGGAGTACATGCCTGTGTACTCCACCCCATGTCCGGGTATCCCCAGGATACACGCTGAGTCCCGTGAAGTTGCTTCTTCCCTTCTGTGAAGAGAATACACGATGTTCCTCTTGGCCGTGTATTGCTGCTTGTGTCCTTGTATTTCCCAGAATACATGACATGTGTCGCGAAGTTTCTTCTTCAATGGTGGTGGTAGTACACGCCATGCCTCATGGCTGTGTGGTTCTACCCGTGTCCGTGTATCTCCCAGATTACACGCCGAGCCCCGTGAAGCCTCTTTTTTCCTATCAAAGAAGATAATACATGACGTGCCTCCTGGCTGTTTATTTCTGTCCATGTCTGTGTATTTCCCTTGAATATATCCATGCCCATCGAAGTCGCCTCTATCAAACTCTGTCGACAGTACATGCTGTGTGACCGGTGTCACACGCCGTGTGTCACTTCTTCTGATGTTCGTTACTTCTGCCACTGAAAGCTTGTACTACACAGTGTGTACTTTGGAAGGACACACAGTGTTTCCTAGAATTTTCCAGAAATGATGCCATTGGCCAGCACGCCTCCCAAGGCATCCGTCCTTCGTTCCTATGATTCGTATACTACAAAACTACCGCTCCTAGGTCGTCCTGATGTACTGAGGTAGTTTTCCGATGTTTTCGGGCCTCTGATCGGCTCTAAAAACATGCATGGATTCACCGCTCGAGAATAGTAGGAGAACACCATACAACAAGAACAGCTGAGGAATCAGACCGTTTTAGTTTTTTCCATTTCCTCCCGCATTAATTCGATAGAAAATGGTTTAGATAGGACCAATATCATGAAAGGAAAAACATTGTTGCTCATTCATGAACACACACCTACCTTGAAGGATGTTCGCAGTTGTCAAGCGCAGTAGAGGATGGCGTCGATTTCATCGTCGTCGGTGACTCCATCCTTGTCGCGGAGGAAGAAGAGGATAAAGAAATTGGGGCCATCCAATCAACGATATTCATCAGAGAGTTAGCGTTATACGTTAAAGTGGTGACGTTTTTCCTAGTAATATGAAGTTCTTCAAATACTAGAGCTCTCTCTCATCCAATTCCCAACACAACAAACTAGCCAAAATAAATTAAGGCCTTCCCTTATTATATTATTTTTCCAAGAATTTCAAATTTCCAAAATTCAAACACATCATTCAATTAATTAAATTAGTGTGTGTTGGCATTAAATTAATGTGAAGAGATGAGAAGTCACCCAATTAATCGGGAAAAATTAAACCAAGTTCAGATGAGTTACAAAATTTTAGAGGGGGGTTTAGAGGAGTTCGGGAATGTGAAGGGTTGGGCTCATTCGGGCCCCACTACACCTTTATCCTCTCATGGGTAGTTAGTAACTAGTGGGTCCCACCCAAACTCACACTCCTAGGATAAAACCACTAAATCTAGAAATAAAATATGTATCACAAATTTTATTCAATTCTTTATTAATCCCCATATTTTTTAACAACTCTTCCAGAGAAAACACACCTTCGGTAAATGTCCTCTTACGCAATTACCGCCAATGCGGTTTCATCGGTGCCCTCATATTTCGATTCCGAGCATTGGTTCAAAAGATAGAAAAACCCGGTCGTTCATTTACTGAACGTACCCGAGATAAACTTTGGAAATTGATTCTGGGCTTTCCAGGCCTCCGAATCAGGTGCTGTTAGAAACTGTGTACTTGTAAAATACCCAAGAATTTAATAAAAAAATTCCCTTGAAATTTACGAGTCTTTACAGAAGCAATATGGTAATCTGTAAATGTTGTATCATTCCAATATGAACATAAATTAATTTATAGATATTATTTTAACAATACCCTAACTCCTATAGTTGTCTAACCTGACCTCTGATACCAACAATAAGGACCGAGACATAAAAAATACATAATTTTTAATTAAAAACATAAAAATAACAAAATTATGTTAATTTTTTTTGGTATAAATTAATGCTAATATCTACCAACAAAACTCCTCAAAATATTTTTTTAATGTATGTCTATGAATAAAAATGTTTAATTATCATTTCCTTACAAGTTAATATCCTATTTAAATGCTAATTTATTTTATTTAATATATTATCTAAACATTTATTAAAAAAATAAAAAATACTAATTAGATTTAATTTATTTTCGTAAACACACAATCATAGAAAAATAGTTTTCTAAATAAATCCTTTTAAAACCACCATATAAATATTTCACCATTATCACCCATTACGTATTCATTTTCATAATAGCTAATTATTTTACAAAACATTTATCATATATTTTTCAATATTTTTAGTAATCAAAATAAAATAATTTTTAATTTAAATAATTCTTATATAATAAATAATTTTCATAAAAACATCCATCAATTAAAAAAAAAATCCATATCATTTATCAAAAATTTCATGACCGACAATACATCGTTTTAATATATTTATTTTATAATTTTTTAAAATATCTATTAATGTGTCAACCATAAAATTTTCATATGTTTTAATCAACTTATACTAGTGGTATATTAATCAAAATAAATCAATAAAATTGATCTTTTCGAAGATATATATTCTAAAATCAATGGGTGTTAAAATATCCACCATTGTGGTGAAATTATATCTATCATGGGTTAAAATTTTTATATAAAATTATAATTATATAGAAAAATCGTTAGTATATTAAATGAAATTGTATAATTATTTATCATATATATGTCAACATTACATATCTCCTTCTCTATAATCTTTTTTTTCACACAAATTTAAAATCCTTAAAATTTGAAATGAAAATAGTTCGTCATATTCAATTCAAGTAAAACATTAATTATGAATCATATGAAAGAACATTAATCTATAAATATATAATTGAATAATTCATGAAACCTTCCATATATCGACTATCTATAACTCAAAAGAACTAATAGAGATCTATTGGGATCATTGTCATCCATCCGTACCATTTTCTCAATTGGAATCATCATTCATGATTTGTTATTCTCATATGGGTTAAAAAATTCTATATTCATATAAAACACTCCTAATGGTATTCAAATAATTCATGGGGTTCCTATAAATCCATTTTCGTATATTTAATTATAGTACATACCACACCACAAATATCTATGACCTTGTATTCCACTACTATATCATTATCCCCTTTACAGAATATCCACATTGGGTTATATATGATGTTCAAACTCAGCAAATTATAACCAAATTCATTATATACATATACTAAAAATATATCTTTTATTAAGTGTATATAAATCTATGCTATATTCCATTTTTAAATAATTAATTTCCATGTTATTTTTTTCAATATCTACTATAAATATGTTGTAATCATTCCACAATAAATATTTCAAATAACTTAATTGAAAAATGGCTAATTTATTTCTCTATAATTTATAAGAAATTTAAATTGTCATGTTATTGTATTTTTATATATGTTCTCTATATATTTCATTAAAGAACACCTATTATATCATTGAAATTTATAGAGGTGTCCTCATTATATATTCTCCCATTTTGAATCAATTCTTTCACTATATTAAAAATTACTATGATCCCCTTTTGATATTTATATCGATGATTAATAAATTTATATATTAATCATCACATAAATGATTTATCGATATAATATTCAATATTTAAAATTAATACTTCCATATCCCATTTTGAGCCAAATATTTGTTATATTCAATGATCGGATCCATAAACCACAAGTACATTATAAATTGATCCAATTGAAAATTGGTCAACAATATATAATATTTAATGATACATTAACCGTATTAATAGTTTATATTATTTATAATATATGAAATTTTTCACAATTATTTTTTTATATATTTCTATAAATTTAGACTTTGTATAATAGTTTTCTCAATAAGAAACATCAAAAAAGAAGTCTATAAAGTAATTTATTAATATTATTATGAAATTTTCAAAATATGAAATCTTATTTTAATATTTTTAATGTAATGAATTTGAAATTCATATAATACATTATTTAAGGAACAATACATTTACGTTTTTCTTCATTTATAATTATAATGTCCCCTTAAATATTGTATTTTCTTAAAATTTAAATATTTATCAAATCTATAATTTAAATTTATTAACATTGAATAAATTTTTAAAATCATGAAAAAAATTATCCGAATAAATATTATTATTTTTCACCAAAAAATTATATTTATATGTATATTTAACATTATTTTTGTGGGTAAAATTGAAGTGTTTTTGTATTTATAATGAACTAATATTACCATAAAATGTTGTAAAAATTATCATGTCAAATTTTTAACTTACTAAGTCCAATGAAACATTTAAAAACTATATTATTTCATTATAAAACCAATGAATAAACTTTTATTAGAATAAGTAATTTATTATGTGAATAAAAATGTTTTTAGTCCCATTCTATAATTAAATATTGTGTTTGCAAAATTTTTCTTCCAATTTAACTAAAAAAATAAAATTAATTTTATATGTTATAAATATAATCCTATCATGAAAATTAAATGCATGGGAAATTTTAACGAAATAAAAAAAATTATTCTTAAAATTAATCATTTTCCAAAAATACATTTTTATTGAATTTAATCATTAATAATTAATAATATCTTTCTCTCATGTATAAATTTTACCTCCAAAAAAATATCTCATATATATTATGATTAGATAAAAAAATTCATAAGCTTAATTTATGTTTTTAGAATTTAATGATTGTTAATTGGGTAAAAATTATTTATTATCCAATAAAATTATGAATTATTATTTTTTAAATAAATTTATTTTCTTTTATTTCTTCTAATACACACACCAACATGTTTTAATGAACCATGACATAAAATTAATATTAAAATTTAAACATGTACATTATATCATATCCATTAAAATTTTATGTATTAATGGGAATAAGTTTTTCAAAAATTTAATGGATAATTGATCTCTATAAAGAATCATATTGATAAAAAATACAAATTTTTTTTGTAAATTCAATGTATTTCTAAAAAAATAGTTAAAAAAATATTTTAATCCTAAATTTTTACAATACAAAATTAGTATTAATCCAATTTTAGAAATTTAATTTGAAGAAATAAAATTAATTTTTCACATTTATATTCTAAATTTAACTTTGGGATAATTTTTTATTATATTTGGAAAAGATTAATTCTTTGATGAATAATGAATCATAATAGGTTTTATTCGAAAATAAAATTTCATTTAACGAATTTAAAAAGAAAAGTTATTTTAAAAAAATGATTTAAAATATAGATATGTTCAATTATGTTTCTATTACTTTTATTTAATAAGTTGGAATGAAATTTATGTATTTTGTTGGAATTAATTCATTCAGTACATATAATAATTAAATCCATTTAAATCTATTTTTTCATCGTGTATGTGGATTTATTTTCCAAATAAAAATATTCCCCTTATGTCAATTTATTGAGGAAAAAATGGATTCCGTATTTTTAATCAAAATAATTTATATTACCTAATAATGTGAATTTTTTTGACCATAATGAATAATTAAAAAATTTAAAATAAATTATCAATGTTAAGGTAAAAACGTGAATTCCATCAGTTTAACTATTATAAAAATTGTCTGAAATTACCATAAAATTGTTAATTCGATTTTAATTGTAATATATAGACCATTAATATTATAAGGTTATCGAATTACCTATTTTTGAAAAAATATAATGAGAAATACCACGGTGTATTTCATTGCAATGAAAAATTCCATGTGTGTCCTCTCCCCCACAAATAAAAGAACACACTATATATTATTATCTAGGAACATAAAAATGACTTTTTTTATCAATTTTCTAACCAAATATCATCTATATTTACCTCAACACATCCTAAATTCCTTACATTTTTTATGAATCCATTATGTGAATCATTTAGCTAAATACCTAAATTGGTTATATGATGTTGATGTAAAATGATTAAACATGAATTTTGTTTTCTTTATTCTTCCAAATTCATAAAATATTATTCAAATATGTTGATATAATAAATTAATATCTAAAATATATTAATATTTTATTAATTCAATCATATAACCAATATAAATATCATTTATTATCTAATAGGAAACAAAACCACTTGATGTGTGTACAATAGAAAACCTCCTCATAAACTGATGTAACATATTTTCCATCACCGATTTTCACATATTGATATAATAATAAATATAGTTTATTAATGTGATATTTATAATTTAAATATACATTATATTTATAATTTCATATCTACCTTTATAAATTATATCCTCTTGGGATATAATAATCTTTCTCGTGTATACGGATGACTACATCCTCATTAACTAATGTGATATGTTTTTACCATTTCCATTGAACTATGATGGTAATAATGATATATTAAATGAATATATATAGTATAAATAAAATAATTATAAAAATTTAATTATGATATTAAATATACATTTTTTATTCCATAGGTGATATGATAACGTTGCTCATTTGTACAGTAGACTACATTATCATGAAGCGATGTCAACCGTTTTTCACAAATGCATTACATGGAAGGTAATAATGACACATTAAATGACTATATGTGATATACATGAAAAAATAATTATATTGTTATTTTGATTTCTTATTTTTCATTTCATAATTCCATCCACCGTGTAAATGAAAACATCATTTATGCGCACATACAACCTACCCTCTCCTTGAATGGTGTAATTAATATTTTATCTCAAATATGACATAAATATTCTAAATAAAATGATAATAATAATATATTATATTTATGAAATTTTTAAAATTATGTTCTTTATGTAACCATGATAATTGTAAAATGAAAAAAATATCAAATCAAAATTTCTGTAAATTTTTTTTTTAACATAATACTTTAATTTAACAATGAACCATTCCTAAATGGTTAAAAAATAGTAATAAAAAATATATACTTTATAATATATATAATTATAAATATTTATACAATTATATTTTTTATATATTTATTATACACAATTTACATATTTGTATAAAGGAATTATAGACTTATTTTATTTGATTTCCATTCAAATTTTTCTTCTTTGGGAAACATGTTTAAATTATAAACATATAATAATTTATGATGTTTATAAACTACAAAATTAAAATTTTATATAATGAATTAACTTATTTACATAAAATTTAATTTTCCATTATATTTTATTCATTCATAGGGATTGTAATTGAATGATTTCCAATGTGAGATGGTGTTTTTTCTCCCACTTTTATTTGGGTGGGAAACTTTTTCTATATAACACCTTTTGGGTATATACTAAAAATGATTGTATTTTATTATCATAATCATAATAATTTTAGGATACACATGTATAAATATTTTTATTTCTGTCATCGGGTTTACGATTCAGTATTTAAAAATGTCGTAATGTTTTAATGTAACAATCCCATTATTTATTGGGAATGTTAATGATATACTTCAAATGATGAGATATTATAATATACATATAACAAAACTAATAAAAATTTTAATCCATTTTTTATTACTTGAAAATAATTATGTTATATTTACCTTCCTCTCTTTGTGGATTAATTACATCGGAATAAATTTTATTTAATAAAAATAGTATATATTTCTCTCATTTGTGGAAAACTACAAATATTCTAATTTCCTGTATCCAAAAATCTATTTTGAGGAATTTATTTACTATTAAGGAATGGTATTTTTTATAAAATAATACACATTTATAAATATTTTATGACCATTTAAAAAGTATTTATCTTATTTATTTCAAAAAATTCTTATTTGGATTTTAATTAAAATTTGAAAGTAATATTTATTTTAACTTGTACAACATAAATTATATTTTCAATCATTATGACCATATAGTGTTTTTATTTTTACATTAATTTTTGTAATAAATGTTATTCAATGAAAAATACATCAAAAATATATTATTTATTTCATGTTTTGAAAATTTATTTATGAAAAATGGGTTTTCCATCAAGTAATGTTTTAAATGATTTTTTTCATAAAAACATTGCTTATATGAAAAATTCCATTAAAGAAACTAAATATTATTTGGGGATATAATACATTGATAAAATATTTTTCCATTTTAGGTATTTTTTATGTTTTTGGTGAAAATATATTTCTGAGACTCATTTATTTTATGTGGGATATTCTTTGATAAAAATTTTAATGAGCCCCATCAATTTTCATGGGTTATGACATGATGAATATATTATGAAGCCCGTTAATATTCATGAATTATTATAAAAAGACACTTGTATCATCTTATATCACATTAATGTATGTTTTTTGTTCTGTGATGGGCGAGACCTCTGTATCATGGAAATGGATTTGGTAAAGATCAATATTACATGAGATAACCAGGTTATTAATTGCGAGTGAAACTAGCTTTGTTATGGATATTAAACAGAATCTTAGTCGTGAGTCTTCCCCATGATTAATAAAATGGTTTGATGGTCGAACTCAAACCGTTCATATAGCCTTGTGAATAATGAAATACTACTATTCTAGTTTGGTGAGTGAACCCAATCCCATAATTTATTATAGGTAGTGAACCATTACAAATATTTTGGTTTTGTGAGTAAACACAATACACTATTTTTTGTATTTTAAATGAGCCTTGACTATAATAGAAATTATTTTATATAATTATGTTAATTCCACTTTTCCATTTAATAAGTTAATTTAGAAGTTCAATGGCTTATTTTAATTTATTTTCTTATTTTTCTTGTATTATGATAAATCATGATTTATTCATTGTCACATTTTTATTATCTATAACATAAATCATATGGACATGAAATGTTATTCAAATTTTTGCATACCTTTATGATCCAATTATGCTGATGTATCCATTTTTTACACTTATTTAGAATATTCTATCACCCATTATTATATATCATTTCACTAGAATAAAATGAATACTATTATGTATGATATTCCAAGAAAAGGATCCAATTGTGAAACAATCAGTGGAATATGATGTAGCCCCTTGATAACAATTTATTTTAGGTTTCCATGGTTCTATATGGACTATGTCATTATAGTCTTAATAACTATATTTTTGTATTGTAATGAATATTTATCTATAATGATTGCATATCTATCTATGTAAATTATAGGTAGTTGATGTTTCTGTTAGATGAATTATATATTTATCGATTGGAAATTCTGATTAAAAATCATTATGGAGAACCCTGGGGATAATTATATAACAAAGATAAAATCCTAATATTTTGGAAATGATCAAGAATGATCTAGGTTAAAACTAGGGTGTCATGATTTTGACATATTATAATGTATTTATTGTCAATGACAATCTAATTTAGAAGGAATGATGGTCATGATAACAATTTTAAAAAAATTATTGGAATAAATAAAAAATTCTAATGTTGATGTGTGAACATGTAATCTCAGACATTGAAGTAACCCATTTGAGCTCATTTATTTGTGAATATATATATCATGAAAAGTATATAATGATTTTTCATTTTTCGTCAACATAGATATATATATATTTATATGTTATTATAATTGAAATAAACTAATTGTATGGTGGTCACATAAGAAGTATAAGATTCATCTATTGTTTATTTCCATTGGAATGTGCATCCTAATTTTTTTTATTCTCAATCAAGTTGAATTTGATGACATATTTTCCATGGATATGATTTATATAAAAAATTCAAACATCATTTTATTATTTTGGTAATTGATGTATATATCATGAAAAAACCTAGGATCATCATTAATAGCATTGATAAAATGATTTTCCAATATAAATTTCATCCATTATATCGGTCACAATTTCTATTAAAAAATAGTTTATTTCTGAAGGATGGGGAGAAACTCAACATTGATGTAATGAATATTTTTTTTTGATTATTCTTTAATATTTATAATAATTTTCTATTCTTCTACAACATATAGAAGGTTTTTACAATGTAACTCAAACATAGATTACAATGGTATTTTAATGACTCCCAAGAAATGGAACATGCTGAGTTGTAGGAATTTGATATGAAAATAAAGGAGCATATAAAATAGGGATTCATTTGGCTTATGGTATCACATTTGGGTGCACTAATTCTTTTTATTGAGAAATTATATTGATCAATATGACTATACATTGGATATCAGGAACTAAAAGATAATAAAATTATGAAAATGTATCTTTTATCATTTTATATGTATTATTTGTTCAACTAAATGGATATCAATAAATTTCTATGATTTAACATTGTTCTAGATATCGTCAATTTCTATTCAAGAAGGGGTACATTCAGAAGTTATCAATTCTGAAATGATATAGAATCTATGATTATATAGTTATTTCATCTAGTTTCCTTAATTTCCCCCTCAATAATAATTGTTTTAATGAATAGAGTTTGTATAAAATACCTTACGGTGGGTTTTTAATCATTTGGTTGATATTTTATACATCCAAATTAGAAGATAGATAATGAATATAAGATTAGGAATGTATTGATGAACCTAAAGATGTATAAATTGTATGAGATGTTTACAAATGTGAAATTAAGAAATAAATGGAATAACATTATGGCCATATAATTTTAAGAGAGAGAACATTAGTGGATCCATAAAGGGCTGAATATATTGTCTGATGGACCAAAAAAAATTTCTAAGATATATAGTTTTTTTGTTATAGTATTATCGATGGGTTGTGAAAATTTATCTTGAATATGTAATCTACTAACCATGTAATTTCATAATGTATCGAAGATCCTTTAAACATATGAATGGGAATAAAATTTTAAGCAATGAAATAGAAGGTTTGTTATTCCCCCTATTTTTTTATTATCTTATAGAGTGTAAGATTTATAAATCTATAGTGATTTAGGAAAATAGAGATTGGGATGCATTCTTTTCACAAAATAAATTCTTATTACTTATTCCTAATGAAATTTAAATGTACATGAAAATTACATAAAATTATTTATTTCAAGATCCCTATGTTAATTATTTTTTTAAATATATATATATATATTTTATATTTATAGGTATAAATGTGATATGTATACCTATATCCACTGTTTAAATAATATATTTAAAAAGATGATGTCTGTTATGGACCAGAAATGATTTTTTGACATCATTAAAGATATCAACTACTCAATACATTACCATTAGGGAAAAAACCAGGCGGTTTATGATTTTAGGTAAAAGGATAATTAAAATGTAACCATGATGATGGTTGCAAAAAATCATATATTTATGGACTTATATGGGATAGATCAAGAAATCCATGTGGAATGATTGAAATCATATCATTCTCAAATGAGCATGAAATCATCTATACTAGAGAATATAAAAGATTATTAGGAAAAAGGAGTAACATTGAAGAATAAGAAGAATAAAATTTTCCAGAGATTAACCTTGATTGTGATAGAGTAATATAGTACTATAACCATTTTATGTCCCCTAAATAAAAATTTTGAATAATGATATGTTATTGGAATCTAGGAGCTCTTCATTATCTTTTCATTTTGAATTTTAAATGATATATAATGATTTTAACGTGTATTTCAGGTGGGATTTCATAAATTATATATTGTAATGTTATTATCTCCATGATTGGTATAAAAAACATATGAAAATGATGGATAATTACAAGGTGATGCAACCATCATTAGCCCTACAAGAATGAAATAGTGAAAACACTTCCATGGATATCTTTATTAGACACCATAAAATAAATAATGTTGCAAGGAATTCTAAATTATATGTTATTTGGTTAGGAAAAGTGGTTCGTGTTGATATTATAGTGATGTGTTTTGTTGGATGTGGATTTGATTTATTTCCAAACTGTGTATCACCCTCAGATATATGTAAAAACATATAACCAAAATCAAAATTTTGATTTAATGTAAAGAATTTTTTTTATATATTTCAATGGTGTTTTGGATCAAAACCATCTTTACATTTTGTTTGTATTCAACAACATATTTTACTGGAGCATTCAAATTAATCCTTATAATTCCCTTAATGTAATGAATTTTTAAAATAAAACATTATATGGTTAATTTGGATGATGATATATATATATATAATTGTGATACACAAAAAATGTCATATAATGATATATCCATGGAGAAAAATATAAGGGCAGAAAAAATTCAGATAAAAATTTAGATTAACTATAACCGATGTGATATAGAATTTGAATATGGTGAAATGGTTAATATAGAAATTTATATATGGAAGAATGTAATGATATTTTGATTGTATGGTAAACTATGAAATATGTAAATTGGTTCAATTGAAATTTCCAATCATATCAGAACAATACCTTAATGATGGAAACATCCATTGAACCTCTCTCAATTCTTTGACATTTTCATTGTCTCTCTCTTGAGCATGTAGAAATAGTATCATTCACATATACTAAATAAAATATTTCATAATACTAGAAAAATATCATTATATAATGTTACAACTAGTAGAGATTCTATATTAAGAAGAAAATATTCTACAAAACAATACCATTAACCTAGTCATGGTTTTTTTGGTCAAACCCCTAATTTAGAGAAGATGTTTTGGAGCATGATGATATGATGATATAGTAGTGTCTTAATTTTTATGTAACATTGAAATTAATTTCCAAGGGTATATGTGTTTTATTGGTTATTATTTTAAAAACTTGAGATTCTATGTAATGTATCTTTCAATTAAATTTTATCCTATTAATATATTGTTTTACAAAAAACAATGAGAATAAACGAACCACAACTTTAAATTATTTTTACTATTTAAACATAACCATTATAACATGGACAATAAAAATGTTAGTAAGTATTAGAATAAACACAGTATAAGTATAATTAATAATATTTTTATTAAAACATTAACTTTTGATAGAATTTAATTTAAATTTCTGTAATTACTTTATATGTTTCAAAGAAACTATTTTTACCAAAATTGATCATATTTATTTTTGTGAAAAAAAAATCAAATTTTATAATTTTAAAATTTTTAGTAAACTAATATATATATTTTCAGAAATATAAAATTAAAAAGAAAATTTGAGTTAAATTTTTCTTATATTAGGAAAATTGTAAATTTTCAATTAAGAGTGAAAATAATGATTTTTATTAAAAATAACATTTTTATTGAAATTAAAAGGTTTAATATTGTTTTAATATGGTTTGAAAAGTTAAGTTTATTAAATAATATTTTAATTAATAATAATTATTTCATTTTAATAAATATCATGAAGATGTTTGTTAATGATAAATTCAATACATATAAAGAAGGAATAATAATTTTAACTAAGCATTCTATTTTATTTATCTTCATACAAACATGAAATATTATTAAACCATTATATTATAATAACACCAAAATACTATATATACATATAAATTTTTTATATTTACTTAATAAACTACATACAATTAATATTTAATAAAATTTTAAATAAAATATTTTATCTTATGTGTGGCTGACTACCGCCTCACGAAATTATTAAATTCATTTTCCATCAACACTTATCATTGATTGATATAAGTATTTTTTTAATATATATATATATATATAAGTATATGTTATTTATTAAATTATTATTATGTTTTCAAATATAAAACAAAATCTACTATATTACCTCCAATCCGATGTAAAATAATTACGTTGCTCGCCATTCTGATGACTACTGCCTCAATAACCGATGTCATGTTTTTTTCCAATTAAATTTTTTACATAGATTGTAATAAGTATAAATAAAATTAATATATATGATATATGTATCATAATTATAATATTTTAATTATTATATCATATATAACATATTATAAATTATTCCATATGGGATACAAAAACGTATATGATATGTACAAAATACTACTACCATGCAATGTAATGTGTTTGTTTTTTAGTAATTGTTTAATAAAAGGTAAAAAGGATAATAATAATGAATATATGGGATATATATTAAATTAGAACTTCTCATCAAATAAGATATATTATTTACCTATTTCGTTCTATAAATCAATAAAATGAGAACATTATTCATTTGTATTTTTTCCCAACCATCTCAATGATCATTGTAATTAATTTTATATATATAAATTTAATTGATTACACTAAATATATTGATAATAAATTCATATTATATTAATATAATTTTAAAAATTACAAAGATGATGTAAACGAGGTCAATTTAAGAGGACATAAAATAGAAAATCAAAACATACATGAAAAACAGAGTAGTTATTACCAAAAACATGATATTATTAAGGAATCATTAATTAATAAGTAAAAATGTCATAAGTAATTTATATATTGTTTGATATATATAAATATGACAATATAATTGATTAATTGTAAACATATATTTATTTTACTTTAGTTCATCAGTTTGTAATAGAATTTGTGACGTAATATAAGGGATATCGTCTCAAAGTATACTTCTTTCAGACATAAGATTATATTATAAACATATATTATTTTATATTATGTATATACAACACCATTAACATGTTATATATTCAATATAATTATTTTAATTATATTAAATATTTTAGTTTGAGTTATTCTAGTACTTGGATTAAGATTCAAAGGATACAAATGTGGTATGGTCGTTTTCATCTCAATTTTATTTCTCTAGGTCAGATGATTCATACAAAACTTCTTTATATTGTTTTCTTTATAGACTTTTCATAGATGAATTTTATTATCATTATCAAGTTAAATATGAAATATCAATATCAATATTCTATGAATTGTATTTTGGTTATTAATATTAATTATAAACCAATTTTCTAACATTTTAATGTTACAATCTCACTCATTATCATTATAGTTTATGATACACTTCCAATGATATAATATTTTTTTATACCACTCTTGAAAGTCATGTTATTATGCACCTGTGAATATTCCAATACAATACACCTTTTTAATTATTTTTAATATCCAAAATGATGATTGTGAAAAAAATTGTTATGAAATAAGACCATATTTTTCTCTTCAATAAAAAACAATTCTTCATCCATATGAATGTTTTCAGAAAAAAATATTTTACATTTTGTTAATAATATAAACTAATTTTTAAAATAAATTATTAAATTTATTTAACATTTTACCTATTTTTTATTGTAATCATCTTTCATATTTTTTTACTAGGGCCTTTTGGTTTTTACTGAATATTGGAAATTAATAATTTTTAATGTGTCCAATGTAATGACACATCAATTCTCATTGGCTTGAGAGTACAAGGAGTAATTAATAACCCTTAAGTGATATCCCCAAGATGCCAAAGGCTTGTAATTAATGTCAAAGGGTTTCATATAAATGTGGGGGATGAATTTATGTTTAAAAAATAAAGCATTAAACCAATCAACCATAACCAAACATTCATTATATAATGCATGAAAAAATGAAAAGAAACTCAACAATATCATGTATCTCAAAACAACGTTAATGAATGAAACAATGGAATAATCAAAATGTATCAAAGTACACATCGTATAAAACTCAACAGGTTCTCCTCAAAGAAATGCCTATACATTCCACTAGGAATGAAGAGTTAACAAAAATTATATAAAAGATTTTATATAAAACAATTTCTCAAAATCAGTTCATAAATAAATATAAAAAAGTTATACAAACCATTCATTAACAAAATCATTAAAGTGAAATTGAAACCAATTATCCCAAATAGATATTTTTCTAGAAAAATAACTAAACATGCTTTAAAACAATTTCACAATATCCCTTTTTGATATACCCAACCATTCCACAAATCCTAGGAAACCAACCTAGATTGCTACATTATGGAAGTTCTATAATCATGAGAAGTTTCTCATTTATCTACCTAGTATTCACAATGTAATTATTTCCCAATTTCTATTTATCCATTAACACTAATAGTAAGTTCATATTTCATTAAATACCCACATATTAAATATGCACTTTATAACATGTGTTCCATTTATGAATTGGCACTAAGCCTATTGTAATATTACAACTGATCCCTATATATTAAATATGAACTCACACACCAATATGACCAATGATATTTCCAAAACACATTTTCAATAAAAAAAACTTTTTATAGAAAACCAATTACATCATTTTCATTTCAATACCATACCATTTAAATAAAACATCCCTTTTATTGAAAACTGATTCCATAAAATTCATATCAATACCAACCCATTCAAATAAAACAAAATTTTTAGATATTCAAATTATCATAAAACAATTAATCAATTCTAGATAATCAATAATTTTAAATCCTCATTTTAAATTGAAGAGGCTAAATAACATTTCACAAAAATTAAGCAATAATTACAGTTCCACTTAAACCATAAATCATCATTGAAGAATATTTATTCCATGATATTTCATATCAAATACCACTAAAATAACCCATTTAGAAACTAACCAAATAAATTTTGGCAAGATGTGTTGATATAGAAGCTTCCAACCTCAATGATTTTGACAAAAACCACATCGAATGTAGAAATCTCAAGAAAACTGAGTCAATTCTCCAATAACCCTCCATTGATATATTTTCATTACAATACCAAGACCAAATATCGTTATATGATTAATCCAAACACCTATATCTAACAACAATGTGAATAGATATATGAATCTTAGAGAAGAGTAGATACATAAATATGTATATCTATGAAATCGAACAATAATGAAGAAGAACGATCACGTTCCAGATAAATCTGAATTCGAATCTCTAAGGGAAGCCTTAGAAAGGCCTCCAGAATTATGAGAGAACCTCCATTGGATTTAGGAAAATCAAAATACCTTGTTATGGATGCCTATGATTTAACATAAGTAACATAAATGAAAAAATGCGTGGGATCCAATTTTATAGGATCTCAGTTAACTAACTACATGGCTATTTCGCAGGATAAGAAAAATCGTGTGCTAACCGTGCAATTGAAACTACCGAGGTAGAACCACGCACAACTTCCCTATAGCAACCCGACCTTTTCTGACATTACTATTACATAATTTCTTATATAAACAACATAATAGTGTTAAAAAAGAAGGATCCAAAGGATTAGTGTCTTGGGAAAACTAGGACCACACATAACAAGTACAACATCTAGCATAAAAATTTATTTAATTTCTTCTTCTCTAGCTTCTTATTGGAACTTGTTCTCTCTTTAGTACATGTAGCCACATGAGGATATACATAAAAAGGGGTGATATAGGATCCATATAAAAGGATATATAACAAAAATATATCATGGGTTGAGAATAATCATAACATATTCAAAAGATCATGAACTTGAGAGAGCATAAATAAAAGACTTGAAATGTGTAAATGAAGAAAAATGAAACATCTTGTCTTAGTGGTTAACTACCAAAAATACTTGTGAACCAATTTAGAAGCTTGTTCACACATCATTTTACATTTACTAATTTTATTCATCACTTTACCCAATGCAATTGAGCGCTTTATTATTCCGAGCGCACCTACAACATTCAGACATTCATATTGCGCTATATAATTTCGTGCGCACCAGTCACATCATAACATATCATTATCCTGATTAAAACATATAAAACATATAAAAAATTAACATAACTAACCCATGTAATGGAATGGGTTTCATTTCATAAGAATACATTCATAATCTACGGGTTCCCAAAAGATAGAGGGAATAACATACTTGATACAAGAACTGTCAATCTTGAAAGAGAAGTAAAAGGTGTGTTCTGGAAAGATGAGTTCTTTTGGAAAACAATTTATTTTTCATAAATACCCAAGAAAAACATGTATTTCCCAAAAAAGGAAATAAAAGGATAAAAAAATGATTTTATAGGAGTAACTATATCAAAAATGGAGTGAAATAGGAGGAACCCGATGGATGAAAGTTGGGTTTGAGAATTTCCTCTTACCTTATACCCGAATTATACCTTCTATTTAATGTCCGGTATAATGAAATTATAATATTTAATTAGGAATAAAGATCCTTTTTTACATTAATAGGTTTAATTCGGGTTACATTATGTCATTATATGTTCTTTTGTATGACTTATAGTGTTTAAAAACATTGTTCGGGGATGTTCGTTTTTAAGGTTTTTCTTGGGTGGTTCACTTGTATTCATAAATTGATGATCGGGTAGAACATGTGTAAACATCCAGAAATGATATTACATGTCATTAATGATATTAAAGAAGTTTTAATATCTTATAATGAAATAAATTATATCCATGTGGATGAATCATTACATAAGAATTAAATGATGTTTATTTGGGCCAATTTGGACAGTTTTTTATCACAATGAACTTGTTTTAACTTTTCACATAGTAATATGGACATAGGTTATTTTTAGAACATTAAATAGGACATAAAAAATATATATATTCTGGTTCAACCATAAAAAATGTTTCATGACCAGATATTAAGGTATAAATGGATGATGAAAGCATTTCGTTCTTGAAGGTGACAGATTAACACCTCACGAACAACGTTCTCTTTGATAAAATAAAAGGAAGAGAGAAAGTTATTTGGATGATATAATTTCCCATTAGATTCATAAAATCACAGTATATTTATAATACTGGAGTTATAATTCAATTTGGAGGAATATTGGTGGGGGAGATCAAGAAATGAACATGAACTTGCAAGGAAATTAAAGGAGAAGAGGGAAGGAAATTACCTATAGAATCATCGTCGGGAGAAAATTTTTAAGGGACTAAGCTTGGTCATTTGATGTGACCAGTAGGTCTTGGACGTGGGGTAAGGGAGAGGGATCATGTTTGGGAAGAGTTTAGGGAAGGCTTGGATCTTGAGAGGTGTGACGAAAAGAGGGAATGAAGGGTGGCTTTTATAGTGGATGGGAGAGGGGTTTCCTTAATATAAAATTCATTAGTTTATTAATTTCCCCTAAGACCATAAATCGCGAGTCTTGAACAAAAATTAATAATAATTTTATTATATAATCCCGAACCAAGTGGGATTACATCAGCATAACATCACACATGACCCTATAATTAGCTTATTTAGCTTATTTTGTAAATTACGGTATTTCACTATTCATCAAAAATTCAAGTATCTTAGAAAAATCCAAAAAATTTACCCCATCAATTTTACAACGTGTAGAATCAAAAAATAAAGTCCATTTTTCAAAAAAAATTCTAAATATTAATTATTTTAATATTTATATTTAATCATAATTTAATAAAAACAATTTTTAAGATTAAAACTAAATTTATAGTGATTTCAAAAATTATGTAGAGTCTTATAAAATTATCTAAAAACTATAAGACGTTGATTAAATAATTTAGGAATACATTTTAGGGAAATAAATATTCATTTAAAATAATTAATTAATTATAATTAATAATTTATGACTTACAAAATACCAAAATGTTTACTAAGGTCAAATTGTCACTTTCTAAGATATCTAAATTTTATTTTATTATTTTTAAGTAATATTAATCTTATGTTAGATGATTTAATATTCATAAGTGTCATATTAATATTCATAAGGGTATGTTACTATCCCTAAGGGTATGTTAATATTCACCAACAATTATTTTTTTCATTAGACTCCAAAAGCTTCTTGAACACAAAGGTGTATGGCGGATTTTTAAAATTCCAAACATAGGAGTGACAAACTTTTGTTTAAAGGTCACTTATCACTTAGTAGATCATTATTTTGTTTTTTCATTTTCTTTTTTGAAATATGTATAAGAAGGGAATTTCTAATAAAATACTTTGGGTGATTACATTTTTCCCCCCTTAAGAAATTTCGCTCCCGAAATGTCACTTTACCCAAACAGGGTATGGTACTTTTCTTTCATTGCATCTTCTAGTTCCCAAGTAATTTCATGAAACTTATGGTTCTTCCACAACACATTGACAAGATGGGTTGTCTTGTTCCATAGAAACTTATATCTCCCATCCAGAATCTTTAATGGCTGCATCTCATAGGAGAGATCATCTTCCAGCTGCACCACCTCTGAGTTTAGTACATGTGAGGGGTCTGGTATGTACTTCCTCAGTAGTGATACATGAAACATATAATGAACTTGTGACATATTCGGTGTAAGTTCATGAAAATAGGCCATGACTCTTATGTGGTCAAGGTTCTCAAAGGGGCCAATATACCTTGGGCATAGCATCCCTTTCATCCCGAATCGCATTACTCACTTCGATGGAGATATTCAAAGGAAGAATTTATCTCCAACGTCAAACTCCAAGTCCCTTCCACCATTGTTAGCATATCTCTTTTGCTAACTTTGAGTAGCATGGATGTGTTTTTGGATGACTTCAACCTTCTCTGTCATCTCTTGAAAAAGATCGGGTCCAAGTAGCTTTATTTCTACAATTTCATCCCAACAAGTTGGAGTTATACATTGCTTTCCATACAGAGCTTTTTATGGATCCGTCTGAATACTCAAGTGGAATATACTTTTGTATGAGAACACAACCAATGGGAGATGATGATCCCAACCACCTTTTAATTCAATAGATCATTCTCTTAGCATATCTTCAAGCGAATGAATATTCCTTTCAGATTGGCCATTTGATTGGGGGTGATAGGCCGTGCTGAAATTTAATTCAGTACTCAAATCATGTTAAAGGCTCCTCCAAAATTTAGATGTGAACCTTGGATAATGGTCAGAGACAATTGAGATTGGAACACCATGCAGTATCACTACTTCCTTCACTTATATCATTGCATGTTGTTCAAGCGAGAGGTCATCCTGAATAGCGATAAAATGGCATGTCGTGGTGAGTCAGTCAACACAACCCATATCACATTATTTCTCTTTGACGTATTCGGGAGACCTGTGACGAAGTCTATAGTATCATTTTCCCATTTCCAAATGGGAATAGGCAATGGCTGCATCATACCTTTAGACTTATATCGCTATGATTTAACTTGCTGACATACCACACTCCTTGATATATATTCTACAATATCCTTCTTTATGTTATCCCACCAGATGTGTTCTTGAAGATCACGATACATCATGGTACTCCCAGGATGGATAGAAAATGTTGAGTTATATTCGTTATCCAATAGCTCCTTCTTTATATTGGGTGATGAAGGAACACAAAGCCGCGTTCCAAACTGAATCACACCGTCATTGTCGATATTGAACTCTTGCAGCTTCTATTCCTTTACCACATTGACCCCTTTTTGTATTTCCACATCATCCCTTTGTGATTCCTTAATCTTCTTCTGGATAGATGGTTGCGCAATAATTTGGGAAAGGTAGGGTGTATCCCCTGCCATTATGATTTCCGAATCCATTCTCTACATATCCAAGAAGATAGGTTCTTTATCAATCCAAAACATGGATAGAGTGGCATGTTCATTTCTACTTAGATCATACGCTCATTTTTTCTCCTTTCCCAGATGATAGTGAATAGAGAAATCGTAATCCTTGATTATCTCAAACCATCTCCTTTAACGCATGTTGAGATCGTTTTGTGTGAATATATACATTAGGATCTTGTGGTCAGTGTATATGTCACACTTCTCGCCATAAAGGCATGCCTCCAGATATTAAAGGAAACAATCACGGCTGCAAGATCTAGATCTTGAGTCGGGTAGTTCTACTCATGGATCTTCAACTGTTGTGAGCCGTACACTATCACATTATCATTTTTCATGAGTACACAACCCAAACCTTTCTTTGAAGCATCATTTTATATCAAAAAAATTTCTCCAATTTTCCGCAGTATGAGTACAAGTGCAATGATCATCCTTCTCTTTACCTCCTTAAAGCTTCACTCACATTCCTCCGTCCAAACATACTTTACCCCTTTCCTTGTTAACGTAGATAGCGGGATTGACAATCGTGAGAAGATTCTCACAAAACGTCGGTAGTACCCAGCTAATCCAAGAAAACTATGAATTATTGTGACAGTAATGTTCCTGGGCCGTTCCTCAATTGGCTTTGTCATTGAAGGATCCACAAAAATTACCTCACTTGTGATCACATGTTCCAAGAATGTGACGTGATTCATCCAAAAGTCACACTTACTGAACTTGGCGTACAACTTCTCCTTTCTCAATGTCGCCAACACAAGTTGTAGATGTTCTTCATCTTCCTTAATGCTCTTGGATTAGATGAGAATATCCTCTATAAACACTACCAAAAATTTGTCAAGGTAATGTATAAAGACACTATTCATAAAAAACACGAAGATTTCAGGGGAATTAGCATGTCCAAAGGGAATCACCAAAAACTCATAGTGCCCATACCTTGTACGGAAGGCAGCCTTCTGAATATCATCCTTCTTCACCTTTACCTGATGATATCCAGAACAAAGATCCACCTTTGAGGAGTATTGAGCCACAATTAACTGGTCGAACAAGTCATCAATCCTTGGTAGATGATACTTGTTCTTTATGGTGATCTTGTTGAGTTCCCGACAATCGATACACAGCCGCATGGTTCCATCCTTCTTCTTCACAAAGATCACTGGAGCACCCCGAGGTGATTTACTAGGGCATATGAACCGTTGGTCCAGACGCTCTTCTAGCATCTTCTTTAACTCCTCTAATTTGATAGGATCCATCCCATAGGGGCACTTATAGATAGGAATAGCTCCAGGTATAAGTTCAATTGAGAACTCTACCTCACAATCCAGGGGAATTCATGGTAACTCTTCGGTAAATACTCCCTTGTATTCCCTCACGATGGGAATTTCCTCAATGTTGGAACTTTCCTGCGACTCAACCATTTGGGCGAGGTATGATTCTTCATATGGAAAAAACACCCACACCATTGAAGGATTTTTCAAAGGAAAATGATGATCTTCCTTTCCTTTTTAAAGGAGAAAGGGATGGTTCAGAATATTAGAAGATATTTCCTATTCCCAACAGTTAATATGCGCTCCATATAACGAGAGCTAGTCCATTCGCATTATGGCGTCGAATTCCACCAAGGGAAGTATTGTGAGATTTTCCGGAAGAATCATCCCACATTCACCAATAGGAGAAGAGTCAAACACTTGGGTTGCAATTATTGCACCACATGGTTTTTTTACAGATATCTCTACTTCAAGGTTTCGGAGCTTCGATTTTATAGTTCAAGCGAACTTGTAAGATATAAAAGAATGCATAGAACCAGAATCAAATAAGACTTCTTCCATTATTTAGTGAATAGGAAGTGTACCTTGTAAGAAAAAATTATCATGCTCTACCTCCACAGTAGTGATGGCATAAGCCTTCTCTTGTTCCTTTGTCTTTGGTGGTATCTGATGTTGATTACCCTCGAGAACTCGAGGTTTAGTGCACTGGTTGGCATAGTGCCCTAGCTCTATACATTTGTAGCATTTAACCATGAGTGGTTCTCTCCTTTCATCAGCTACATTCTCCTTCCTTTTCATGACTTTTCGAAACTCTTGAGCTTGGTGTCCTTCTTTCCCAGACATGATGCATTTCCCCATCCCTTTGAAGTCATTCCCATGGTGCAACATCCAACATTTTTTGGCATGTGGGTCGTTTATTTTTCTTCCCCCCTTTGTCACTAGATCCACCGGCTTGAAATTCCTTCTTCCGTTACACATCCCCATTTCCATGGGACCACTCTCAAATTTTCATCTCCACTCTGAAAGCACATCGAACGGCTTCATCATAACTCTCAAGGTCTCAAATTGCAATAGCCTTTTGAAGGTGTGGTTTTAATCCACTAAAGAATCTATCAATTTTGTTATCATTGTTGATAACAAAACACAATGAATACCTTGCAAGCATTGTGAAATTCTCTTCATAGATTTTTACAGATTCTCCTTCTTTTTTCTTAAGCTCTATGAATTCTCTCTCCATCTTCATGTGAAGAGTTCATTGGAAATACTTATTATGAAACATTATCTTAAAGTATTTCCATTCCATCAATTCAATTTCCTCCCATGGCTTGGTGTTCTTAATCCAATACCACCGTTGATCGGATTCTCCATCTAGATGTTAAAATGATAGAGTCACCTTATCCATCTCAGAATAGTGATGCATAGAAAAGATCTTCTCCATGGAGTTGACCCACTGTTCAGCAACTAGTGGATCAGAAGATCCACAAAACGTCAGTGGTCGTTGACGCATTAAACATTCGATATCCAGTTGCTACCTATTTGGTGAAGGAGGACGTTCCAAATTATTATTGTTATTATTAATAACCTGAGATAATTTGGTAATAATCTCCATGATGTTTTGAACTCCACCTCCCAAATAATTGGGGATGTTGTTCGGGAAATCGTTGCATTGGCCCTCACATGAGTTGTTGGCCTGGTTTGTCCTGGATCCCACCATTTTCTAAAATAGAAAAGGATAGAACAAAACATAACAATACTATTCATGAATAACTTATTCATTTAAACAATTTATACCAAAAACATAACATATGGGATCCCTAGGTAAATATTCATGTGTGCATATATTTACAAAATCTCATTCTATAGGATTCCTCAAGGGTTCACTAATCCTAATTCCCAAATTAACTAAACCATGCCTCTGATATGAGATATAGTCACCAGGCCTTTTCTTACATTAAAATTACATCATTTTGAATATAAAAAACATAATAGTATTACACAAAGGGGATAAAAAGGCTTAGTGTCTTGGGAAAACTAGGACCACACATAACAAATACAGCATCGAGCATAAACATTTATTTAATTTCTTCTTCTCTAGCTTCTTATTGGAACTTTTCCTATCCTTAGTACATGTTTCCACCTAGGGATATACATCAAAATGGGTGATCTAGAAGCCCACTAAGAGGATAGATAAGAAAAATATATCATTGGGTGAGCATAATTATAACACATGCAAAAGATCATGAACATGAGAGGAGCATAAATAAAAGACTTGAAATATGGAAATGCATAAAAATGAAACATCATGTCTTAGGGGTTAACTACCCCACATACTTTTTAACCAAGCTAAAATCCTATTCATAGATAATTTCACATTTACTCATGAGATTCATCACATTACCTAATGCATTGGAGAGCTGTATAATTCCAGGCTCACCCATCACATTCAAACATTCATATTGCGCTATATAATTCTGGGGGCACCCGTCACATCATAACATATCATTATAATGATTTACACATAGAACCCATATAAATAATGAACATAACTAACCCATGTAAATTAATGGGTTTCATCTCATCAGAATACAATCATAAGCTTTGGGTTCCCAAAATAAAGTGGGAACAACATACTTGATAGAAGAATAGTCAATCTTGAATGAGATGTAAAAGGTGTGTTCGTGAAATAAGAGTTCTTTTGGGAAAAATTTGATTCTTCATAAATACTAGTGAAAAACATTTATATCACAGAATTGTAAACAAAATTATGAAAAAATGATTTTATAGGAGTAATGATATAAAAAATGGAGTGAAAGAGGTAGAACCCGAAGGATGAAAGTTGGGTTCGAGAATTTCCCCTTACCTTTTACCCGAATGATTACTTCTCTTTAATGACTGGTATAATGACATTATATTCATTAATTAGAATTCCAGAACCTTTTGTGCATTAATAGGGTTCAATCTGGTTTTATTGTGTCATTATATGTTCTTTTGGATGACTTTTATATTTTAAAAACACTATTCGGGGATGTTTGTTTTTATGGTTTTTCATGGGTTGGTCACTTGTATTCATAAATTAATATTCGGGTAGAACATGGGTAAACATCCATAAATGATATTACATGTCATTAATGATATTATAAGAGTTTTAATGATCTTATAATGAATTATATTAGATTCATGTGGACGAAAAATTTGATAATAATTAAATGATGGTTATTTGGATCAATTTGGGCGGTTTTTGAATAACACCGAACTAGTTTTAATATATCACTTTGTAATATGGCCATAAGATATTTATAGAACATTAAATTGGAAATAACACATATAAAATATTCTGGTTCAACCATAATAATGGTTTCATGTCCAGATCGGAATGTAGAAATTGAAGAAGAAATCATATCGTTCTTGAAGGTGATAAATTAACACCTCACGAACAACGTTCTATTTAATAAAATAAAAGGAAGATAGAAAGGGGGTTGGATGATATAATATCCCATTAGAATAATTAAATTAATGTATATGTATGATACCAGATTTACACTACAATTTGGATGAAGATACGTGTGGAGAGATCAGGAAATAAACTTTAACATTAATGGAAATTAAAGGAGAAGAGGGAGGGAAATTACCTCTAGAATCATCTTCTTGAGAACCTTCTTAAGGGCCAAATCTTGGACTATTGATGAGACCAGTAGCTCTTGGACGTTAGGGGGGGGGGGGGGTAGGGAAGGTGATTGGGTAGAGTTTAGAGACGTCTTGGAGCTTGATAGGTGTGAGGAAAAGAGGGAATGATGGGTGGCATTTATAGTGGAGAGGATAGGGGTTTCCTTAATATAAAATTCATTAGTTTATTAATTTCCCCTAAGACAAGGAATAGTGAGGATTGAACGACCAAAAATAGTAATTTTATAATTTAATCCCGAAACATGTGGGCTTACATCAGCATAACATCACACATGACCCTATAATTAACTTATTTAGCTTATTTTGTAAATTACGGTATTTCACTATTCATCAAAAATTCAAGTATCTCAGAAAAATCTCCAAAATTTACCCAAGCCATTTTTTGTCGTGTAGAATCCAAAAATGATATCCATTTTTCTAAAGTAATTATCTAAATATTATTAATTTAATATTTAATCAAAATCATAATTTACTTAAAAACAGTTTATAAGATTAAAACTGATTCTATAGTGCTTTCAAAAATTATGTAGGGTCTTATAAAATTATCTAAAATCTATAAGTCATTGATTCAATAAATTATGAATACATTTTAAAGAAATTAATATTCTTTTAAATTAATTAATTAATTATAATGAATTATTTATGACTTACAAAATACCAAAACGTTTACTAAGGTAAAATTATCACTTTCTAAGATGTCTAAATTTTATTTTATTATTCATATGAAATGTTTCTCTTATGTTGGATGATTTACTATTCATAAGGGTATGTTACTATCCCTAAGGGTATGTTAATAATAATCAATAATTAATTTTGTTTCATTAGACTCCAAAAAATATCTTGAACACAACAATGTTTGTCGGATTTTCAAAATTCCAATCATTGGAGTGACAAACTAATGTTTAAAGGTCACTTATCACTTAGTAGTTCATTATTTTGTGTTTTCATGTTATATTATGCAATATTTATAAGAAGGGAATTTACACTGAAAAACTTTGGGTTGTTACATTCCCTGCATGGTGTCTCTAACCATTATCTAACTGTTCAGGGCACACTGCATCATAAGAACCCACTATGCACAATTAGGCTGCACATTTAGACAAACTATGTACTTCCCGAGCCACAATAGTTTTTCCCCAAAATTTCATTCAATGTTCTCCTGAATCTCCGATTCATCACAGGTAACATTTTATCAACGAAAAGTATCAAGTAAGGGTTATATAATCGGATCTTTAGTACTATATTTTCCCTTATAATTTTCTTTCCAACCTCGGAAAGTAGAAAACCCTCACCCAACAGATAGAGTTTCAGTCACCGCTCCATCACTTCCTTTTCATGTTCCCATGTCTCTTTTTGAATCATACCATGCTACAATGAAAACCGCACTAGACCGATGGTTTTTCCATTAACGACTTTCTCATGGCCATCCAAAATCCATACCGGGATATGTATGAATGAAGCATCTGGATCTTGATCATTGTGATACTAGCTGATCATATGGCCATGATAAGGCAGATAAATTTTCATTTGAGATTCCTGGTTCACGTTTTTCACTAAACTGATCCTTGCTTCTAATTCCCATTGATATTCCTTTTATCCTCTTCATTACTGTATCTTAAAAAGGACTATGTATCCAAGAGATAGCCTTCCCTGATTTCTGAAATGATGATGTCAAAGCCTTCGAGATGTCCCCAATAAGACATGATCTACCACAATCAATGACAACAGTCTTATACGGTGATCTGCATAAGTTTTATTGTGACTAAGACCCATCTAAATCCTCTTTCTGATCAAATGTATCTTCAATGCTATTTCATGGATATTAATTAGCCAAACTATTGATGCTTCGCATATTTCCACATAACATAGTGGATAATGACAAGTACACCCATACAATGATTCAAAATTATCCATGTGTTTCGAGGCCTAATATATGTTATTGTTTGAGATCTCCACCAAGGGTATATGCACATCCTAGGAGGCACCAAAATTCATGACACTAGCCCACACCATGTCATCCAACATCTGTATCTTCTACTCTGATTGGTCATTCGTCTGAGTATGATAAGCCTGCCCATAATTAACTGAGTCCCATATCTTGTTGTAAGGATTTCCAGAAATGATATTTGAACCTCACAACTATATATGAGACTATTGAAACATTAATTCCATTCATCTTTAACACTTCTTGGATGTAGATTTCTGACATATCCTCTACCATATAAGTTTAAAAAATAGGGATGAAATGGGCCAACTTGGTAAGTTGATCCACTATCACCCATATGAAATCGTGTTTCCATACCATTCTTGGAAGTCCTATAACAAAATCCAATGACATCTGCTCCCATTTCCACACTAGGATATATAAAGACTACAACATTCCTTCGGGTCTCGGATGCCTTGCTTTAACCTGCTGACATGTAAATTACCATGAGATGAACTCGACTACCTTCCTCTTCATGCTGCTCCACCAAAAATGCACCTTTAAAGCCTAATAAATCTTCTATGTACCGAGATTTACAACCCATATCGAATGGTTGTAAGAATGAAAGATTTGTTCTTTAGAAGCCATAGGTAAAACTATATGATCTATAAAGCATGACACTGAACTCCCATCTTGTTTCTATCACTTAATGGGCTCCCCAATATTGCGTTTTAAACTCATAATGAGACATTACGCATCAGATGTTTGTGCCTCTTTGTCGAAATTTACCAAATTAGGAACAAGCAGTGTGGAATAGAAAATGGAAACATCTCCAATGTCTTCACATTCTATGAGCATGTTGTCTAGGTCTGAAATCAACTACCTTTCATCTGAATATCTTTTTTTCAATTGAGTATAATACTTTATACTCAATGCATCATCCACCAAATTTCATTTTCCTGGTGTGTACATCAAGTCATAGTCAAACATTTGGAGATACTCAATCTATATCCATTTCCTCATATTCATATATCACTATTAGAAAATGTGTTTCAAGAATTTTAGATGTGTCAAAATGGTGAATTTCTCAAAAAATAGGTAGTGTCTCCATGTTTTCAATGCATGGACAATAACAGCTAACTCCCAATCATGGGTTGGTTAATAATTTTCATGCACCCTCAGCTGCCTTGAACCATATTAAACCACATGGACTTCTTGCATGATAACACAACCCAACATAATCATTATGAATCAAGGAACACCTCATACCTTATTCATGATTCTGGTAAAATTAAGATAGGTGTTTATTTAAGAAGAACACTCATCTCCTAGAAATCCTTATGGCATTCCAATGTCCATTGTAATGGATAATTCTTCATTTTCAGAGCATTTATTGTCTCTAATAGTCTTTAGAAATCATAGACAAATTATAGGTAGTAAATAGTAGATAATTAAAACATCTTATCTCGAAGAAATTATTTGGTGGTTTCCATGAGATAACAACATCTATCATTTTATTATACACATAAATTCCATTTCCAAAAATGACATGGCTAAGAAAACAAAATTCATGAATCCAAAAATCACACTTTAATAGTTTTTCATATAAATAGTGATACCTAAGGATTTGTAAGATTGTATCTAGGTTAACTTCATGGTCATCCGTTGTCTTTCAATACACCATGATGTTTTCCACAAACACCACCGCAAAATATTCTAGGTATTTATGAAATATCAAATTATTCAAATCCAAGAATCCCATTAGTGCGTTTATTAGTCTAAAAGGAATGACAATAAATTTTTAGTGAATATATCTGCTTCTAAAAGTTGTGTTTGAATTATATTCCATCCGAACTTGAAATTGATGATATCTTGATCGTAAGAAAATCACATAGAACCACTGAGATCCCATTAATTGATCAAAATAGATCATAAAATCATGTATGTGGATATCTATTTGGTATCATTTCTTGGTAAAGAAAATGATAATGAATACACAGCTATAGATTTTCATATACATTATTCACAAACAAAACCGGTGTCGCCCATGGATATGTACCTGGCTGAATGAAACCCTTACATTCTAGATCCACCAAATACACATTCAATTAGCTTAACTCTATTGGAGAAATCATATATGATATAGGGGAAATGGAACTGGTCCCCAGAAAAAGATCAATCATACACTACACTACCCTTATAGGTGGTATCCCTAAGAAATTTCATGGGGAATACATCTAGAAAATGATACAAAACTACTAATATACTATTTTCCCTATTATATTCCATTGATGCCAATGTCAACAATGCCATCTATTAAGATAGTGTTCCCACTATTGGTGCCAACAAACTATGTTCACCTTTCTTTACCATCCTCTCTCATATAAAGATATGCTCGATGCCATCCAATTTTTATAAACTAATTGATCACCTATAACTATCGATGTGATCCTTGATCATTGAAATCCAATACATATGAAAAATTCCATTATAAAAATCTCTGTCCAACATTGTGAAGTCACATTTCAGTTCATCACTGTCAATAGTTATAACACCTATATGACACACAGAGGCTTGATATTCTCTTTTACTGATTGTAGTATTCAGTTTTAAAACAGAAGGCATCATTCCTAACAATAAACATAGTGAATCATCAACATTAGAAGAAATTAATGAATGTGATTCTATAGTAATGAAGAGCAAATATAAAAATGTAGAATTCAAAAAGAATTGTTCCTCTCATTGTAGATGGTCTTGATTGATCAAAGACCATCTTCTACTCAGGACCATAAAATTGCTTCATCAATGCACTGTTCTCTTTGTTTCCATGATGATATTTCCCTGGTTGAGGATACATAGTATTTCGAGCACCACAAGGGCCAGATATGTTATGCTGATGAGACCAATTCTACTATCCTCATTATGTGGAAGCATACAATGCTTGTGATGCCTAAGAAGTGTCCTGAGCACCTGACCTAGTAGCACTACGAAAATAGCACTGAAGATTCCCATCTTGTTGAAATTATGGCATGGTCTGGGTTGTTTTGTAAACTCTCTCATTATGTGGTCAAAGTAAAAAAATTAAAACAAACTTATTTTCTCAGTGGTATTGGCAGAAGTTTCAATAAAACCGCATCCTAATTCTGATTTACATTTCCAACTTGGAAATAGGTGTCCCTTTCTGTATTCTCACAGTTGATGAGTTCCCACCATTTATTATAGGTATCATCATTCCTCCTACTATCGATCTCGAGATATCACATTCCATAATAGTCTCTCTGTTCACCACATCTGTATAATCTATGATATAGAACAACAAAATCTCTAATAGAATAGCATTCCACCACGCAGATTTAAAGATGTGTGCCTTCAAAGATGCACTTACCACATCTTATAGTGAATAATTGACAAAATTCATGAATTTATTTGTGAATTATGTGATAGAGAGGAACTCCTCCTTCATGATGAAGAAGTACTTCGTTTTAGGAATCTTGAACGTATGCGGATAGAATTTTTTTAACAACTTTTAAAAATCCTAACATTTAAGGCCTTAATTCTGTTTATCTTGCAGTGCTAAATCCCACAACTTTCATGCAAGATCCTCAAGCATATATGTCACTAGATTGACATTGATCTCTGATGGTGTGCTGATAAAATCGAATATACAATTCATCTTATTCAGTCCCACCGCCGACTTCTCGGCTTCAGAATCACCTCATGAAGTTAGGTGGATTTTCCTCATGTAATGAATTGTCTGATCTATAATTCATTGATCATTCCTCTTGTTCCCCATATCCACTGCGTGAAAATCATGGAAAATACTTGGAACCATCTCGTGGTTAACCCATGGTTCCGGTGCAACAACATTATTCGTAGCATCTCCATGTTGGTTTCAACAACGCCTACTATGTTCCATTATCTAAACCACCAACAAACTCTGTAAATCTCACTCTCCAGAAACCAATGTCATAGAATTTAAATTCTACCACATCCTCGGTAATTTTTTTCCAAAAATAACATTTTTTCATGTTCAGCCATTTTTGAAATGAAACCATTGGTTTTGAAAATCTAACCATTTTCAAAATACACAATGTTTCTTCTTTTAAAAATCAATCATTTGAATACAAAATAGGATATTTTCCAAAATATACATATTTTGGAAAAATAATAACACATTCCCCATAATGATATATGAAATCCTAGAGGGATTTCATTCCACTAAATTGCATTTCTTGCTCAAAAAATTAGCTAAACTCATGACAATGAGATTTCCAACATTCTAGATGTGTTTCCAAAACACTTACGAACACAACACCAAGGTAAACTTAAGCTCACCATAAATGGGTTAGATCTATCCTTTTATGAAATAAATTTCATGTTTGAACAATCCTATAATGATTGAACAATCCAACCACACAGAATTGATGAAAATAAAATACAACTCCATGACCAAGAACACTGAATATTTATACCATAAGGGAAGGAAAAAACAGATACCATTTGAAATGACACTCCAATTCTTATTGGTATGAGTGTTAATTGTGTAATTACTATTCCTTAAGAAAAATCAACTAGATGAAAATGTCAGTAAATAAATGCCAAAGGTTTTAAAAGACAATGTGGGATGATTTACGATTTAAGAAAAAAAAACTAATAAACCAACCATCCATAACAAAACATTCACTATATGATGCATGGACAAATTAAAGACAACTCAACAACATAATGAATCTCAAAACCTTATCAATGTATGAAACAATAGTTGAATAACCATGTATCAATTATAAGTGGATAAATTACACATGACCCTCAAAAGATCATAACACTCTATGATAAAAAAGCCCCAAGATCCATAATATTTAAACTTCTCACACTTCATGAGTTAGTGCTAAAAAAGAGGAAAACGATATTGTTTCCCCTTTCCCGAAAGATATCATCTGAAAAAGCACCAAGTTCCAAAGAAAGGAAGATTATAAAACATTGCAGGTTCTCCACAACGACTTCACTACTCACACCACTAAGATATAAGAGTATGAAAAAATTATAAAAAAGATTCCAAAATCATTCCATAGAAAAGTATAAAATTTCAATTGAAACCAGTTTTCCCAGTAATATTTGTTTGAAGAAATATATCTAAACAAGCATTAAAACCATTTCACCATATCCGTTTTGTCATATAGAACAATTCCACTAACCCGTTCAACCAACCCAGAATGATATGATATGAATGTTCCATACTCAAGAGGGGTTTCTCACTTATCTACAATATCAACACATGTTAGTGGTTTCCCATGATCTATTTCACCTTTTTCAATGACCACAATGTAATATTTCAACCAATCCCCATAAATGAAACTTGAACATTGTGTAATATGTTCCATTTAACCTTTGGCACTGAGCACAAGGTAAAATTTCATCCTATCCCATGAAATGCAATATGAACTCACACATGAATATTCCCAAGGATCACACCAAATCACCTTTTCAATAAGAATGCCTTTTATTGTAAATAATTTCCATCAATGTTATTTCAATACAAAACAATATCAATAAAACAACCCATTTTGTGAAAAATGATTCCATAAAATCCATTGCAATACCAAACCATTTCAATAAAAAACATTTTTAAATGAAAACCAAATTTTCATCATACGATTTTAAAATTACAGAAAATAAATAATTTAAAATCCTCACTTAAAATTCATGAGGCTAAATTAAATTGAACAATAATTCACCCAAATTTCACAAAATTAAATAAAACCATAAATCATCATTGAAAATGATTTATTTCCAACTTTTCACAATCAATTAAATTCACATATAAAAATTTGAAACAAAAACAATCAGTTTTGGTTATAATTTTCAGGATAGATGACTCATACCTCAATGGTTTTGGTGAAAACCCCATCAAATGAAGAAAACTCAAGAAAATAGAGTCGATTCTCTAAGAACATGCCTTAGATATCTTCTCTTAACAAGACCAACAAAAAACATCCTCTTATTTTTCATCCAAACACCTATTTTCACCCATAATGGCTTAGATCTATGAAATTGAGAGAAGATTACAATTAGATCTATCAAGATATTAGAAACCAAACATGAACGAAGAAGAACGATCTCATACCACAAGATTTTGTATTGGATTTTCAAATATAATCATTTAGATCACCTCCAGAATTATGGGAGAACAACATATGGCCTTAGGAGAAGAAACATACTGAGTTTTGGCTACTTAAAATAAAAAATGTTCCACTTAGAGAAAAAAATTGTGAGATCCACTTTTTCAGGATCTCAGTTAAGTGCCCACACAATTAGATCACACAGTTCGAAAATCATGCACTAATATTGTGTTAGACCCTAACTAGATAGTGCCTTTCATGACTTCCTCACATGGTCTCCCGAACAGTTCTCCAACCATGAAAGATCCACTTCCTCAAAAGACAAACTAATCATGGTTTGGCCGTACAGTAAGACAAATTGTGCACTGCCCATGGGAGTTCCCTTTTTCTCTCAATACATCATTAGAAGTTCTCTCGACTCTCCCATTCATAACCCTCAACATTATAACCAAGAATGGAATAAAGTAAGGTTTACATACCATAAACTGGGTGTACTACATACTACATAAATGATATTTCAAGTCATCATGACCCCCAATTGTTTTAAAGATCAAATTATGATTTTACGAAGGATATTATTTTTTATAAACGACTCAAAAAATATTTTAGTAATATATACTTTTTAAAACACATTTTTAGTGAATTGGGTTCATCCTTATGAAATTAATCAAACAGTTTACTTTTAATAACACTTTTGATGTAATATGGAATCCATTAGTGATGCATAAGTTTTATTAGGTATATGATACAATGAAAAAATATTTAGTATTTATTTTAATGGTTAATTTTTAAGATGGAAATATATTTATGAAACCAATTTCATTTCCATTGGTTATGCTTTGATGAGATGTTTTATGAAGACTTACACTTTTTATGGGTTAGGATATGATAAATTTTTGTTAAAGAAAATATTTTTCCATTGGTTATCTTATGATGAATGTTTTATGATATATTGTAATTCATATTAATTATTTCATTATTTTATGGTTGGGTCTTTTATCACACTCTGATTAATTGGGTAGAAATCAATGTCTCATGAGTAAAATATGAGTGGAATAAGGAGTTAACAAATATTATCAGGGTACATTTTCCAAATTTTTTAGGGGATGAATATATTAATTATATGTGTTTTTAGGATTGAAATAAAAAATGATTTCCTTGTTAGTGAAAAAATTTTACATAAATATTTTGTTAATTATAATATGTAAACAATGTATGTATTGATAGTTAAGCATGACTATTATCGCGTTTTTTGGATTGAACCCATTCAAATTTGATATTATTGGAAATAACCCTTGACTACAATGGAAATAATTATATATGATTATGTGTATACCATAATTCCATGAATTATTATAGTGTTTTCATTACATGGTTATGTTAATTGATTCCATAATGCTTAATTACTTCTTAGATTCCTTGATTCATTCTCGGACTAATGAGTTTGATCTTTGATATGTGGGGTATTTTTTTAAAAATGTTATAATCACTTCACTGTAAATATATTTTGATGTAATGTTTATATATCATTTTATTACCATTATTGAGATTCTATAATCATCTTTTTTAATGTTTAATTTCCCCAAGTTATAATGAAATGTATTATATATTATTTTTTTACGATGGGTATTAATTTTGTGGTAATTTTTGGGAGTTGATGTAGTCAAATTATTAACTAGTAATTTATGTTTAAATGTATAAAAAGTCACTATGAAATTATGTTTGTTAGGTAGGTGTTTTTGAAATGTAATGAATATTAATATGAAAATAAGTAATTATTATGTCTTAAAAAAATAGGTTACCCTAGTTATCTACCAGTTAAACCAAATAATAAATGTGATATTATAAATATTAATTTATATTAAAAAAAATTAATCATGTTTACAAATGAATGGATGAGGTATTATATACTATTTTTCCTACCCCAACACATTATTATTTAATTTATGAGACACATGAAAATTTTATGATGTTATACCATCATATTATGATGACATAAGTAAAAAAAACAATTCAATTCACTTATAAATTCGGAATCTCATTATCCCTTCTTGAAAAAAAGAATTATGTTTCTCCAAAAAATAGCACATAATCATTACATTATTCTCCTCTTTTTTGATTCCATTAACCCATCATCATAATATATTTTTTTATGTCTGCCATTTTTTAGGAGTCATCGTTGTGAAATTAGTTGTCTCTATTGTGACTAATTCTTTATATTATATTATATTATTTTTATATTTTACAGTCCATAACAAAATTTTCTCCTTCATATATAACTCTTTGATTACTTTTCATTAACATATATTTCTTATTCTAAGGGTTGAAAAATATTTTTTTCCTTTCAATTAACGAAAATCTAAACTCTAACATTATTGTTGTTTGAACAACCACCTATATGATGTAATGAAATCCATTTTATCCAATACCTTATCTCCTCGTAGATTTAAACATCGAAATTATTGAATATAGTTGGAATATATTTTATAATTACATTAATGAATAGAATAAATAAATTCTGTTTCTTTTACATATAACCATTTTTAATATGTAATAGAATATTTGGGTAGTGTGGAATACCACTATTTTGAAGAAACATGTGGCTCTTTTAGTCTACATTCTTCAATATATATTAAATTATATTAAAATGGGATTCCAATATATAAATAAACTAAAAATATCATCATTAATCATTTTGATGAAATTATTCTCAATCCAAACAACTTTCAAATTTATAATAATAGTTTAATTATAGAATATTCGTTTTCTAGTTCATTATAACATCTACCAAAAATATAAAAAATTTAATATCACTAATGAATATAGAAAAAATATATTATAAAATATTATATAAACAAGTAAATAATTATATTTTTTAGTTTGGAAATTGATAAAATATTGCATGTTAATTAATTTTCCATTTTTTTCTCAGTTAATAATCATTGAAATGTGGTCATTATTATATAATTGTTAATAATCACAAAAAAACATTGAATGAAATAATATAATTATAAAAAATTATAAAGTATGAATACCAATAGCTTTTATGATGTAGAAATTATGAATTGTTTTAATTTTTTCTGAAAAACATGATTATTACAAAATAATGTAGAATATTATGAATACTCATAATAAAAATCACAATTAACAATGAACAAATTAATAAACATGATTGAGATTAATATCAATTATGATAATTAAAGGTAATGTATATGAATAAATTAAGTAATATTACCATTAATATTTCATTGTCAGTTAAGATGGATGATAGTGATTATTCGAAAAATTTTGGTTATAAGGTAATAGTTTCTCATATCAAATTTACACACAAGCGACATATTTCCTTTTAATAAAAATCCTTATATTGGAATGGTGAATTTTTAAAAAAATTAATTTTTTATCATGATAAAATCATTATTCATGATATTTATTTTTTCGTATGAAATAATGTCAATAGTGGGAATTTAACATGAATGTTTTTATGATTTTATGGTGTTATTTACACAACTTTTTTTCTTGGTGACAATTTTTTATTATTGTACTAACTTTTTTTATAATGTATATATTTCAGGTATTTAATTTATTACACAATAATATACCTTTTATTAATTGTATTAAATTTTTTATTTCATGGTTTCCCTTATTCATTGGGACGCAATTTAAAATTTTCTCAATCCATAGTTTTAATATTAACCTAAATATTTTCTCATGTATTTATAAACTCATTACATAATTGTGAACTTCTATTCAAATTTTCTCCTTCATATAATATTTTCCTATTTTATATTGAATTCATATATAGGTAGGTTATTTTATTTAATCAATATCATATTATTTTAGAAAATGATATATCAAAATTTGTTTTATGTAGGAATTAATAACACTCGTTCATTCTGATGCATATTTTCATCTATGTCAATATATTCATTCATGATAATTTTTTAGTGTAATGTCTCGGACCTCCCCGGCCCATTCCTTTGTCAAAAATATTGCAACGATGTGTTCTAGAGGGTAAAATGGACTTTTCCCACACTTTCCAGAATTTTGAAACTACATGACGTGTAGTTTGAGTACATGCCATGTACCCCCTTGCCGGGTATACCCTGTGTTGAAGGTCGTGTCCTTGCCCTGTGAAATAAATGGGTACATGCCGTGTGTCCAATACTACACACCAAGTAGTCTCTGTCCGCGTACGCATTACCGTGTGTTGACCAGTCAATGGTTGTGTGCCGTGTTGGAGCCGTGTGAAATAAATGGGTACACGTTGTGTGTCTAGTACTACATCTCGTGTAATCCTTCCCCGCATAAGCGTTACTAGTCAACAGTTGTGTGCCATGTTGGAGCTGTGTCCTTGTAGAGTGCAATAAATGATAATACTCCATGTGTCCAAACTACACACTGTGTAGTCCTTCCCCGCGTTTGCGTTACCCTCAAATTGTGTGTTGACCAGTCAATGGCCGTGGAGCCGTGTTGGAAGCCTCATGGAGACCGTGTGAACTAACCAAGTACATGCCGTGTACCATAATGTACAGGCCGTGTAATTTTTATTTTCTCGACTATAAAAGGAGGGGTCCCCTCCTCCTTTTCAACTCACCCCTCTCCTCCCCTTTCCTCTGAGCAGAGTTCTCCAAAGAGACTCAAAGGATCCTTTTCTTCCATAACATCTTCGTCCGAGCTCCGATTTACGATCCGACAGTGGCCACGGGATCGTAACGATGAGGCGTAACTTCCTAGATTGGATCTGTTGTCTTTCATTTTCATTTTCCATCCATACATCCACCCTAGGATGTTTTTCCAGGACCCTTCAGAAGTGACGGACATCGACAGACATCTTCTAAGGTTGATCCGGGGGAGCATTGCGATCGTAACCTGTTGGGGTAGGGATCATACCTTCGTCTCACTAATTTGTGAATTATGCGGGGTGGGTATCCTCTTGTTTTCATGAGAAAATAGTAGAACCATTAAATAAAGATAATAACTAGTTAAAGAATGGGTATGTGGAAGTTGTTATGTTTATCTTTTTTTATCATGTGATATAATGTTGTGAAATAAATATTCTTATGCCTACTAAAAATCATGGTCATTGGGGGCCTTTTCTTACGAAATTAAATGTTTCCCTAACTTTCTAGACCGTTTTGTGGATGGAAACTCTGTGGAATGTTGAGATTGTCTAATCACGTAAATTTGGCTGTTTAAAATCTGGAACCCATATGTGATCACCCTGGTAAAACAAAATTCAATATTTAACATGTGGGTTTTGGCTTGGTTTCTGGTGTGTGAAAGGGAAGGGTGAATCCTGGGTTTTTATGAATAGAACATGAAGCAGGGCTTTAGTAAATGATGTTAAAGGAGCGATGATGTGGCACAAACCTTGTTTTGTGGGTTGTTGTGGATCGGGTGGGCAGCGGGGTTGCGATAAATTGTATTAAAAGGATAATGATGTACGGTGCCGTTTTGGTTATGGGAATTGGAAGCAGGGCTGCATGGATGGTTTTGAAGGTGGACAAACAATGGGTTGTAAATAATAAATAAAAGTGGAAGGGTTAATGAATGGTGGGCCTTGGTAATGGAATGGGATTAATAATCAATAGGTTGGTTGGTTAATAAGAAGGGCCTTGGTTGTATTGCTTGTGTTTTCCTAACTTGATTTGTGGATGGCTAGGATATTATTTATGAATGATCTATGTGTTTGGTAATGGATAGTTTTCCAGTAGTAAAGGAACTAAATAAATTAACTCTTCTGAAATGTGAAAACATAAAAGGGGTAGGGGTTGTTTGTTGTATGCATTCTTCGTAGTAGCAGTTCCGAGGCACATGCTCAGTTAATATGTTTAGAATCCATAGGTTGGGTTTTCTATTTGTTATACATATATATATCTGTATCTTTTGTGTTTTATCACACCCCACCCATGTTGACCACTTTGTGTCGAACACTCCCATTTTATGGGAGAGGGTGTTTTTCCCTTAGTTACTAGATCCTTCCTGTACTTTCTCCACTAGGATGTGATGGCTTGAGGCCACCTTACACCTAAGACTCTTGGGTAGGTTTCTATTGGGGTGGTTTTATCCCAAGACTCTTCGGGCATGTTCTACAATTTCCCAAGAATCATCGGGATGAGGCCCAGGTGTGTGCGGGAGGGATACATGGTTTTGAGGCCCATGTGTGTGCGGGCGGGATATGTGGTTTTGAGGACCATGTGTGTGCGGGCGGGATGTGTCGTTATGAGGCCCAGGTGTGTGTGGGCGGGGGGAGTGTGGCAGTGTCAGGACGTTTGCCGTTAGGAAGAGAAGATAACTATAGGGAAATGGTGCGGGGTACCCAATACTCTTGTTTCTTATATACTACTACCTGATGTGACTGCGTTTTTGGTGAGTGTGGATGGTGATGATGGGTGGATATAATTTCTTGCTAGGTTTCTTCTGTTTTTCTCACGGGACATTAGGATGTCTCCCCACTTGTGCACGAGAGATTTAGGATTCCTTACTGAGTATACTTGTATGCTCACCCTACGTTTACTTTCAGGTTGATAGGAGGTCTACCAGGGCCATGCGGGACACTACTAGTCAAACAGTTGGAGTTGATACTGTTGTTGTACACTTGTTTCTTTTGGTATTTTACGTTGAGCTTTCTTGTACTTGCACATTGTTATAAAATTGTTTAAACATGCATGTGGTCTTGGTTTGGGTTTTTATATATAAACTTGTTCTTTTTCCTTTTTGGTGGTTGACTTGTCATATTCCGCAATCTTAAAAATAATAAAAGGGTAATGCCTCCCATATTTGTGAAAAGTCATACCCTTGGTGCTAGTCACCAACACGGGGCCTACTGGAGGCGGGACTCGGGGGTTATTATCTCTTTTTCACCATTGCCAGCTCAAAAGGGGAATATTTGGTGGGAGTGGGTTGTGACAGAATGGTATCAGAGGTGATGGTTGAGAGATAGGATAGAGTCTGGAGTTAGGAACAGTGAGTATTGCATGTGATGGTAGGGTGACAGTGTTAGTTAATATTGGTATGTGATATAGGCCAGGGAAGACCGGCTATGACACTGGATTTTAGGGCCCCCCATGTTCCGATGCAAGGAGTCTCAGCCTACCAAACTACCATGTGAGGCTACATTGATTGCAGGGTAGAGACCCTAGAGAAGGTACCTGCATCATCATGATTGTTTATTACTTGATTTGGGTGTTCTGGGAAAGAAATTGAAATAAAATGATAAAATAAAACCTTGAGTTTTTTCATACTACATGGGCACATGAGATCCTTGTTTACCGTACAGATATGGCACATGGACGTCATCCCCAGGTGGCTCAGATGACCAAGGCCCAGCAGATTCAGGTGGTTGATCAGTTGAGGATTGACCGAGAGAAGGAAGATAACCAGTGGCAGAAGTCACTCTGTTCTTTCCAGCGGAAGACCCTGATGAAGTACGAGGGTAGTACATCGGATATGGAGACAGAGGGGTGGCTTGAGGAGTTAGGGATCGCTTTTACCATGATCTGTGCTCCAAGGGAGTGCTGGGTTCCTCTAGCAATCATTCAGCTGAGAGGCGTGGTGCGACAGTGGTGGAAGCCCTACCTCGGAGAGGGGATAGAGGCAGAGGTTCCATGGGCTAACTTAGAGAAGGAATTCCAAGATTAATTCCTTTCTTCCATGATCACGGTGAATAAGCGGCGAGAGTTACTCTCCCTTCAGCAGGGGAGTATGTTAGTACGAGAGTTGGGGATAATGTTCAAGGATCTCTTGAACTTTTCTCTGGATCTATTTCCGGATGTGGAGTCTCAAGCAAGACGTTTGGAGGAGGCACTTCGTCCTTCGCTCCAGTATGTTGTCACCCCATTCACGCTTCTGACATACTTAGCGGTATAGAAGAAGGCATAGGTTGTAGAGAGTATTCACTCGGTGGGAGGTGAACCACGAGAGGGGATTCATCCAGGCTCGTCGAAGGGGAAGGCAGTCAGTAGCAGGTCTCCTGCGACGGGACCTTCTAGGTTTAGGCTAGTGGGGAGTAGGACCCAGCAGTTCCAGTTCATATCTTCGGGTCCTCGTCCCTTTTTCACGAGCCCAGGACCGAAGTGTTTTTCTTGTGGAGGTTTCAGGTATGTTTTGAGTTGGTGCCCGACCTGAGATCAGTACAGTGGAGGTGGACAGGTTTTTCACCCACCTCAATAGCACCAGTTTCCAGTGAGGCCCTTCCAGCAGCAGTAGGACCACGCTCCTCCGAGGGCAGACTTTGCGGGAGGACGCCGACCTCAGGGTTCTCCTCAGGAACCTCGACCAGGGCGTAGTCATGGAGGTGGATGACATCAGAAAGGCAGAGGAGCTGGGCGTGGATAGTTACACGTAACATAGTTGGCAGCTCCGGAAGGACCAGAGGTTGTGCGAGGTATGATTTTTTTGTTCAGCACTCTTGTTTCTGTTTTTTTCGATTTGGGATCTTCGCAATCCTTTGTTGCACCTAGTCTAGACCATGCTTTGGGACTAGATGTATATTGACTTTTCATACCACTGGTGCTGAGTACACAAGTTAGAGGCCAGACCAGCATATCTTGTGTTTTCCGGGGATGTGGGCTGACGTTGGGACCACATAGATCTAGTGGGGACCTTCTTCTGTTACAGATGAAGCCATACGATGTCATCCTAAGAATCGACCGGTTGTTTTCTATTAGGTCTGTTAATGAATACTTCTGTAGAAGAGTCATGTTCTCCGATGTGGATGGGCAGTACATATCTTTTTCCTGCGAGAGGAGATATCTAGTGGGAAGCCGACATGTGAAACCTCTCCTTTCCTTTTCAGGTGGGTTATCAGTGGTTCCAGCTGATACATGGATGATGGATTTCCCATAGGTTGATGGGGAGTTCCTAGATGTTTTTCATGAGGATTTTGTGACTCTCCACCCCCCCCCCCCCGAAGTGACATTGTGTTTGGTATAGACTTACAACCTGGTGCCCGTCCGATTTCGATGGCCCCTTATCGGATGGCTCCTTCATAGATGTGGGGGTTACAGAATTAGATTGATGATCTGATGGAGAAGGGTTTTGTTCGACGCAGCGTATCGCCATGGGGTGCTCCGGTTTTTTTTGTGAAGATGGTAGATGGTGGTCTCAGGCTATGCATATACTACCGAAGGTTGAACCAGGTAACGGTCAAGAACCGTTACCCCCTTCCAAGGATAGATGATCTCTTTGACCAATTGAGGGGAGCATGTTGGTTTTATAAGATTGATCTATGATCTGGATATCATCAGCTGAGGGTAAAGGATATTGACATCACGAAGACAGATTTCAGGTGCAGGTATGGGAACTTCGAGTTTGTAGTGATTTCATTGGGAGTTATGAATGCACCAGCTATGTTCATGGGACTTATGAACTTTTTCTTCCGAGAGTTACTGGACCTGTTTGTCATTGTTTTTATCGATGACATCCTTATCTACTCAATATCAGGGGATGATCATGTTGAGCATCTCAAGGTAGTCTTAGAAGTCCTTCGACACCACCAGCATTATGTGAAATTGTTGAAGTGTAAGTTCTTGACACAAGAAGTACACTTCCTTGGGCACGTAGTGTCTCAGAATGTAGTGTCAGTGGACCAGTCAAAGGTGGAGGCTGTTGTTCTTGGGAAGCTCCCAAGATCTTGGCAGAAGTTCATAGTTTCCTGGGGTTAGCAGGTTACTATCTGAGGTTCATTTCTGAATTCTCTTGATTTGCTGCTCCATTAAAAGCTTTTACTAGGAAGAACTAGGTCTTACTATGGAGCGAGCTATGCCAGAAGGCTTTCGACTATCTAAAGGAGAAGTTGTTCAGTGCTCACGTACTCAGGTTTCCAGAGTAAGGGTTGTTGTATGACATGTATTGTGATGCTTCGAGACATGGTTTGGGGTGCGTGATGATGCAGAAGAAGGGAGTGTTCTGTTATGGGTCTAGGAAGTTACGCCCTCATGAGCATAACTATGACACACATGACATAGATCTTGCAGAAGTATGGTTCGGAATAATGTTATGGCGACATTACCTCTTTGGGGAGCACTTTGTGGTCTTCTCAGATCATAAGAGCCTGCGTTATATCTTCCCTGAGCGTGACCTGAACCTGCGGCAGCGATGATGGGTCGAGTTTCTCCAAGACTATGACATTGAGATCTCTTACACTGAAGGTAAGGGCAACGTTGTAGCTTATTCCCAGAGCAGAAATTCACATAAGAAAGTGGATTGTGAATCCACTGATGCTTGGAAAGCGATGGGAGACTTCACCGACTTGCACTTGGATTCCAGGGTAGAGGGTGTTAGAGGATGTTTGTTTCAGACGATGGTGCAGTCCTCCTTGTTGCAGCAGGTGGAAGTATCTCAGTGGGGGGTCTCCGAGGCGGAAGCGTTGCGGGATCGTGTCAATCAGGGGAACGCTCCAGAAGGATGGTCAGAGGACGGCCAACATCGGATGCTTTTCCATGGATGGTTGTTTGTACCGGAGACAATGCGTGAGGGAGTTCTCCATGAGTTCCATTGATCAGCCTTGGTGGTACATCCAGGAATTTCAAAAATGTACCAAGGCCTGAGGGAACAGTTTTGGTGGCCTGGGGTGAAACGGGCAGTGGCGGAGTTTGTGGCTAAATGCCAAGTGTTTCAGCATGTGAAGGTTGAACTCTGTGTTCCCAGTGGTTTGTTGCATCCTTTAGATGACCCCGAGTGGAATTGGTATGACATTTCAATGGAATTTTTCATAGGACTACCCTGAGCTCAGGGTGGTTATGATGCTATCCGGGTAATGGTGGATCGTCTGATGAAATCATCTCACTTCATAGCAATTAAGGAGTCTGGACCGGTGTGTACCTTAGCACAATGGTACGTAGACGAGGTGGTGCGTTTGCATGGAGTCCCGAATTCTATCATCTCAGATCAGGATACTCAGTTTACCTCACGAGTATGGAGGGGGTTACAACATTATTTTGGCACCAGCTATGCCTTAGCACTGCTTTCCACCCCCAATCCGATGGGAAGACAGAGCCGACTATCCAGATGTTGGAGGACATGCTGCGAGCATGTGTTCTAGATTTCATGGGATCATGGTTACGACACTTGCCTTTAGTAGAGTTCGCCCACAACAACAGTTTCCACTCTACTATTGGAATGGCACCGTTTGAGTATTTGTATAGAAGACCATGTTGTTCACCCATTAGCTGGGAAGAGAATGGTGAGACAGGTGCTCTTGGGCCAGAGGTAGTGCAGAGCACCATAGTGAATGTCCAGCTTGTACGTGAGAGGATGAAAGTGGCTCAGTACTGACAGATGTCTTATGCTGACCATCAGAGGAGGCCCTTGGAGTTTGAGGTTGGGGATCATGTGTTCTTGAAGGTTTCCCCTCGACAGGGGCAGCGAAGGTTTGGGAAAGGAATCTAGCTCTCACCTAGGTTCATCAGACCTTTTGAGGTGATGAGGCTAGTTGGCGAGGTGGCATATCAACAAGCCCTGCCACCTTAGTTGGAGAAGGTTCATGACGTCTTCCACGTCTCCCAGCTTCGTCGGTAATTACATGATGACTCTCACGTTATCGACTGCAGAGAGATAGATATGGGAGATGATGCAACCTTCAAGGAACGACCAGTCAGAATCGAGGATCGAAAAGAGAAGGTTCTATGTGGACGAACCATTCCATTGGTTCGTGTGTTGTGCAGGCCTGGCGGCCTCGAGGAGAGCACTTAGGAGTAGGAGACCCAGATGCACGCTCAGTACCCAGAGTTGTTTTAATTTTTGTTTTCCCTTGTTCTTCTGAGATTTGTGTTGATGTTGTACTCTGTGCCTTTGAAATATAGAATTCTTGGCCTGTCGGTTGTGAGACCTTTTGTTTCCATGTTCTCTGGAAGTGTGTAGAATGTCTGGATGTGTGGGGAAAGGAAAAAAAACCTGACTCTTAATCGAGACGCATTAATGAGGATGTGATTGAACCCATTTGGGCGAGTCAGTGCTGCCTAAAGCAGATAATATCTCGATATAGAAGATGTAATTTTCCTCAAACCACGTGTTTGGGCAATATGTGGGTTGTACGGTGTTAAGGGAAGTGTATGTTTGAAAATCCTAATGTATGAAATTGGGAAGACCCAATACATAGTCGAGACGCATTAATGAGGATTCTATTGAACTCGTGCAGGCGAGTCAGTGCCGCTTAAAGCGGATAATATCTCAACATTGATTAAGGAATTCTTAACACATATGATTAGGGTTGTTGTTTGGGTTCTCGTTATAACTAAAACCCAAAGAGGTATCTTATTCGGTTCCTCTAGGTTGGTTTTTGAATTGTCGGGGATGATAATGTTTTAAGAGGTATCTGATGTAATGGACCGGACCTATCCGACCCATTACTTTGTAAAAAAGAAGGCAACAAAGTGTTCTGGAGGGTAAAATGGACTTTTCCCACACTATCCAGAATTTTGAAACTACACGCTGTGTAGTTTGAGTACACGCCGTGTACCCCCTTTTCAGGTATACCCCGTGTTGAAGGTCATGTCATTTCCATGTGAAATAAATGGGTACACGTCATGTGTCCAATACTACATGATGTGTAGTCTCTCTCCTCATACGCGTTACTGTGTGTTGACCACTCAGCGGCTGTGTGTTGTGTTGGAGCCGTGTCAAATAAATGGGTACATGCCATGTGTCCAGTACTACATGCCGTGTAGTCCTTCCATGCATACACATTTCCAGTCTGCGGTTTTGTGCCGTGTTGGAACCGTTTCCATATCGTGCGCAATAAATGAGTACACTCTGTGTGTCAAAACTACATGCCATGTAGTCCTTCCCGCGTATGTGTTACCCTCAAACTGTGTGTTGACCAGTCAACGGTCGTGGAGCCGTGATGGAAGCCGCGTGGAGACCATGTGAAATAACAAAGTACACGTCGTGTACCATAAAGTACACACCGTGTAATTTTTCTTTTATCACCTATAAAAGAAGGGGTCCCCTCCTCCTTTTCAACTCACCCCTCTCCTCCCCTTTCCTCTGAGCAGAGTTCTCCCAAGAGACTCGAAGTCTCCTTTTCTTCCATAACTTCTTCGTCCGAGCTCCGATTTACGATCCGTCAGCATCAACGGGATCATAACGATGAGGCGGAACTGCCAAGCTTAGATTTGTTGTCTTTTATTCATATTTTCCATTCCGAATTCCACCCGAGGAGGTTTTTCCGGGACAAGACAGAAGTGAAGGACGCCGACAGACGTCTTCTAAGGTTCATCTGGGGGTGCATTGCGATCAAAACCTGTTGAGGCAGGGATCATACCTTCGTCTCTATAATTTTTTCATCATTCGGGGTGGGTATCCTCTTGTTTTTATGATAAATAGTTGAACCATTAAATAAAGATAATAACTAGTTAAAGAATAGGTATGGGGAATTTCTTATGTTTATCATTTTTTTATCCTGTGATATTATGTTGTGAATTGAATAGGCTTATGCCTATTGAAAACCACGGTCGTTGGGGGCCTTTGCTTGCACAATTTAATTTTTCCCTATCATTCTAGATAGTTTTGTGGATGGAAACTCTATGGAACAAGGAAATTGGTTAATCACGTAATGTTGGCTATTTAAAATCTATAACCCTTGTGTGATCACCCCGGTTAGACAAAATGAAGTATGAACATGCGGCTTTTGTATTGGTTTCCGGTGTGTGAAAGGGAAGGGTGAATCCTAGGTTGTTATGAATAGAACAGGTTGTAGGGTTGTGGTAAATGATGTTAATGGAGAGATGATGTGGCATGAACCTTGTTTTGTAGGTTAAGGTTGATCGGGTGGGCAGCGGGGCTGCAATAAATGGTATTAAAGGGATAATGATGTACGGTGCAGTTGTGGTTATGGAAGTTTGTAGCAGGGCTACAGGGGTGGGTTTGAATGTGAACAAACTATGGGTTGTAAATAATAAATAAAAGTGAAAGAGTTAATGAATGGTGGGCCATGGTAATGGAACATGATTAATAATCAATGGGTTGGTTGGTTAGAAAGAAGGACCTTGGTTGTGTTGGTTGTGTTTTCCTAACTTGATTTGATGATGGAAGGGATATACTTTACGAACGATCGATGTGGATGGTTGTGGATAGATTCCCAGCAGTTAAGGAATAAATTAATTAACTCTGTTGAAACGTGAAAACCTAAAAGGGGTTGGGGTTGTTTGTTGTATGCATGCTTCATAGTAGCTGTGTCGAGGCATGTGATCAGTTTCTCTAGTTAGAAGCCATAGGTTGGGTTGTGTGTTTGTTATACATATATATCCATATGTTTTGTGTTTTATCGCACCCCACCCATGTTGAGCACTTAGTGCCGAACACTCCCATTTCATGGTAGATGGTGTTTTTCCCTTAGTTACTAGCTCCTTCCTGCTCCTTCTCTCCTAGGCTGTGATGGCTTGAGGCGACCTTACACCTAAGACTCTTCGTTTAGGTTTCGATTGGGGTGGTTTTATCCTAAGACTCTTCGGTAAGGTTCTAATGTTTCCCAAGAATCTTCGGGATGATGCCCAGGTGTTTGCGGGAGGGATACGTGGTTGTGAGGCCCATTTGTGTGCGAGCGAGATATGTGGTTGTGAGGCCCATGTGTGTGCGTGCGGGATGTGTGGTTGTGAGGCCCAGGTGTGTGCGGGCGGGGAGAGTGTGGCAGCATGAGGAAATTTTCCGTTAGGAAGAGCAGCTAACTACTGGGAAATGGTGAGGGGTACCCAATACTCTTGTTTCTTATATACTACTACCTGTTGTGATTGTTTTTTTGGTGAGTGTGGCTGGTGAGGATGGGTGGATAGAATTCCTTGCTAGTTCTCTTCTGTTATTCTCACGAGACATTAGGATGTATCCCCACTTGTGCACGAGAGCTTTAGGTTTCCCTACTGATTATACTTGTATGATCACCCTACGTTTACTTCCAGGTTTCTAGGAGGACTACCAAGGCAGTGCGGGGCCCTACTAGTCAGAAAGTTGGAGTTGATGATGTTTATGTACACTTTTTTCTTTTGGTATTGTACTTTGATATTTCTTGTACTTTCACCTTGTTTTAAAATTGTTTAAAAATGCTTGTGGTCTTGGTTTGGGTTTATTTCTATACACTTGTTCTTTTCCTTTTTGGTGGTTGACTTGTCATATTTCCCGATCATAAAAATAATAAAAGTGTAATGCCTCCCATATTTGTGAAAACTCATACCCTTGGTGCTAGTCGCCATCCCCGGGCCTACTGGAGGTGGGACTCGGGGGTCATTATCCCCCTTTCACCATTTCCAGCTCAGGAAGGGAATATTTGCTGGGAGGAGGTCCTGACATTTAGTCAATATTTGGGAAATATATAATGGAAAATATTAATACATCAATAAAATTTTACATAAATATTTTTAAAATTTAAATGTTATAATTTTATAATTTGAGGTTTCAAATAATAATATCATAAAATATATGAAAAAATGTATCCATTATAATTAAAAAATTTAAATAATTCAACTAAAAAATATTTTGTTATAAAATATGTTATTTATGGATATATTATTTAGGTTTATTTTTTTTAAATCATATTTACCCTTATTTTAATTTACTTTTTCAAAGAGTACATTTGACAGTTAACTATAAATTAATATTTTAATGAATATTACAACATTTTCTATTATAAATTATTTTTAATGTATTCTACATGAAAACATATTTATGAAAAAATTATAGTTTTATTTGAAATATTCCATCTATATTATTAATGTTTCTGAATTAAATAATTCTTCTCCTCATTTTGAAAAATATATTTTCATTATTTCAGTAAAATTTTTATTAATATATTATCTTTATAATATGGTTTTTCTAAATCTCTTAAAAATTATTTTTATTTTATGTCATTTTCATTGGACATGTCATATATAATTTTATGGATATTATTCAATTTAAAACATTCCCATTCAACTAGTTGATAGATTATGAAATATCATACAATTGATCCATCAATACAATTTTCATTCCTAATCATTATGGGATTATAATAAAAATTCGTCTCATAATGGCCTCCTATGACAATACAAATATTTTCTTCAATTTGATTAATGTTTTTAATCAATAATTCATACAATGGTGGATTTGTTTAATTGTTATCATAACCATACTCTAATGACATATAAAATGTAAATACCAAAGGCTCTATTGTGATGATTGAATATTATATTTACAGAATGTCATTAGATATCATTGAATAATCATAAATTCTCCACATGCATATCTTGTCACACCTCCTAATTGAATAAATAATGTTTTACTTATAAGATACAGTTTAATAGGTATATAAATATCCTTTTCATTGCACTATATTGACATGAATTTTATTTCTTTATAATATAAAAATATCAAATAATTGTGATTGTTGGGCTCTTATATCACACACCAAATTATAATTTTATGTTTATAGGTCATGAGATAGTCATGTCTGTATATAATGAGTTTTTTTAAATTCCCGTAGGTATATTGTGTTCATAAAAAATATATTATATGACATGGTTAGTATGCTCACATACAAAAATTAATATTATTATTTCAAATGGTTCTCCAATTAATATTTGTTTTCAATATATCTATGTTTTTTTCAGGTTAGACATCCTTTCTAAAACTAATATCATTTTATTCTTTCATAAATTCCCTGATTATTACTATTTTCATGAATATTATATAATCTTGTTTTTATTTCATTCATCACTTAGTAATTTATGATATATTACTTATTGTTTATTATTTTATTAATTTTCCAAATCATATCTATATAATTATCTTATTTTCACTTATGATATTTTATTTTTACCAATAATTTTTACCCTTACTATGAATTTGAGATTAAAGCATTATTATGATGCAATTTTATTGAATTATATGATATTTTAAAGTGACTATCCATTAAAAATAATATTTTAATCATATATTATATGAAATAAAAAATAAACTGTTTTATTTAATTATTTATGTTTTTGGATTATGTTATGGTTTTTGGATATTGTTTATGATGAAGGTTTTGACCTATATATCACTCCAATTAATTTGGCATGTGTATGTTTGAGGTTAGTCATATGGTTACTCCATTTTTAACTTCGATGGTTTCAACATAAGGTGGGAGTGAGTGTACCATTGTAAGGTACCAATGAAGGCTACTAATCATAAGTTAGTCGTAGGGTTTAAAATTATAGTATGTAATTCCCCAATATAACTTTATTGTTTTAAATATTTTCTGTACTATTTTATTAAAATATCATTTCGTGAATGTATGAATATATGGGTTAGAATATGACTTTGTCAAAATTTCTTCATATATTATTATGTATTCATTTACTAATGGTCTATTTACTTATTTTTATATCCTTTAATGGGCATTTTTTCTCATCTCAGGTTATTAAATGTTTTTCACTTGTTATACGAATGTGTAACTGTAATAAGCAAGAGATGTTAAATGATATGGATATTTTTAAACGAAATCATGTTGTGGTTTTTTGTTACAAAATTTATGTTTTAGATGAAATGGATACTATTTTAATGGAACACACTTTGTATGATTCTAGGTCGATACATATGAGTTATTTCCTAAATTTATAGAATAATATTCCTTAAAGATATTTTGGTATGTAATGAAGTGAAATATGATTGAATTATCAAGAGTATTTATGTTTTCTGGCTAGTTTCTCATAATTATAAATTTTCATTATAAATTTTCATGTAATTTCTATGAGGATTCCAATCTATTCTTAAAGAAGAGTGATTATTCCCCACACATTATAAAAATATTGAAGAAAATTGGATAAATAAAATAAAATATTTTCTCTATGACATACTTAGTTATATTTTATAGCCACTTTTCTCCATATAAATATATACATACGGTTATTTAGAGGACATTTAAATGGTATTTCCTTTAAATATATATATATTTTTGACAAAGCTCATTAATATTAAATAATCATATACATTATAATTATTAATTATATAATCCAGAAAACTAATCCATATAAATAGAATATAATGAAATGTAATTATTTTTAAGGAATAATATTGATCCATATAAAATTCATTGAAATTGGAATCCAATTCCTTGAATAAGTGTACGGTGAATTATCATCTTGCAAACTGATGTAGTTTATTTCCCATTCTCATCATTTAAGGAAAGATATGATTTTAGATTTTACATAATTATATGATATTCATCCTTTTCCGTATGAGCTGAACCTTCTCTGTCGTGTCCCGCACCACCTCCGGACCAAGGATGCTTGCCTCTCCTACTTCGGTCCAACACACAGGCGAATGGCATGGCCTCCTGTAAAAATATTCAAATGGGGCCATGCCAATGGTAGAGTGGTAGCTATTATTGTAGGAAAACTCTACCAGAGGCAATTGTTGTACCCATGATCCTCCTGAGTCCAGAACACATGCTCGCAGCATATCCTCCATGGTTTGGATGGTGTGCTCTGTTTGTCTATCTGTCTAGGGATGGAAAGTAGTTCTAAGGCGTAACTGGGTGCCAAACGCATGTTTTAATCCTCTACAGACTTGTGAGGTAAACTGTGCATCCATATCCGAGACTATAGACCTTGGAACTCCATGCAACCGCACCACCTCATCCACATACATTCACGCCAAAGAATCCACAGCACTCGACTCCCTGATTTCCAGAAAGTGAGCCGATTTCGTCAACCTGTCCACTACCACCTAGATGGAGTCATATCCTCCTTGGGCCTTGGGTAGTCCCATGAAAAAATCTATCGAGATGTCATCCCACTTCAACTTTGGGACATCTAGAGGCCGCAGTAGGCCGCCTGGAACTCGGTGTTCAGCCTTCACTTGCTGACACACTAAGCAGTTGGCAACAAACTCTGCCACCGCTCGCTTAACCCCGGGCCACCAAAACTGCCTCTTCAAACCCTGGTACATCTTGGATACACTCGGGTGTACCTCCAGGGGTGAGTTGTGGATCTCACTGAGAACCATTCCGCGCATCGCCTCTGGAAAAAACATCCTTTTCTGGAAAAACATCCGGTTCCGACCATCCTTTATCCATCCTTCCAGAGAATTTCCCTGGTCAACTCGGTCACTCATAAATTCACACTCTAGGTCTCCCCACTGAGACTCTTCCACTTGCTAAAACAGGGATGACTGCACTGTCATCTGATATAGGCAGCCTCTGCTGCTATCCATTTTCGCATCAATGTGTAAGGCAGCCAACTCCTCCATTGCCTTCTAAGCATCCGCCGACTCTCGGACCGCATCCTTACACGTCCTCCTGCTCAAGGAATCAGCCACCACATTGCACTGGCCCTCAGTATAAGAGATCTCGAAGTCGTAATCCTGGATGAACTCTACCCATATTCGCTGTCTCAAGTTTATGTCCTGCTGGGAGAAGATATACCTCAAGCCTTTTTGGTCCATGAAGACCACAAAGAGTTCCCCGATGAGGTAGTGCCTCCATAACTTTAGCGTAAAAATGAATGTTGCAAGCTTCAAGTCATGGGTGGCATAATTATGCTCATGGGAATGCAGATGGCTGGACCCGTAAGAGATCACCCCTTGTAACTGCATCAACATGCACCCCATGCCCTGTCCTGAAGCATCACAGAACACCTCATAAGCCGCCCCTTCTTCTGGTAATCTCAGCACTAGGGCACTGACCAACTTCTCCTTCAGATAGTTAAAGTCTGACTGGAACTGCTCACTTCATATGAAAGCCTGGTCCTTCTTGGTCAGAGCCGTCAAAGGGGCTGCTAGTCGGGAGAAGTTGGGTACGAATCTCTGGTAGTAACCCACTAGTCCGAGGTTTCCTTGGACTTCTTCCATGTTATTGGGTGCTTCCCAAGAAACAACTGCCTCAACCTTTGATGGGTCGACCGCTACCCCTTGCTCATACACCACGTTCCCAAGGAAGTGTACATCTCGTGTCCAGAACTTTCATTTTGACCACTTCCCATAGAGCTGGTGCTGTCAGAGGACTTCCAAAACTGTCCTCAAGTGCTCTGTATGGTCCTCCTCTGATCTAGAGTAGACCGGGATGTTGTCGATGAACACAACCACGAACCAATCAAGGTACTCCCAGAATATAGAGTTCATAAGCCCCATGAACACAGTCGGGGCGTTCGTAACACCGAAGGGCATGACTATGAACTCGAAGTGTCTATATCTGCACCTGAACGCTGTATTCCGGATGTCGCTCTCTTCCACCCTCAGCTGGTGGTACCTAGACCACAGGTCGATCTTTGAGGACCATCCCACCCCTTTCAGATGGTAAAAAAGATCATCTATCCTTGGAAGAGGGTAGAGATTCATAACTGTCACCTGATTCAGCCTCCTGTAGTCTATGCACAACCTAAGACCACCATCTGCCTTCCTTGAAAACAAGACCGGATCACCCCACGGTGATGCACTCGGACGAACATAACCCCTCTTCATCGGATCGTCAATCTATATCTGCAAATCCCGTAGCTTCGAAGGTGACATCCGGTAAGGGGCCATCGAGACTAGACGAGCGCCGGGCTGAAGGTCTATCCCAATCTCGATATTACGTAGAGGGGGTAGAGTCGTCACCTCCTCGGGAAATATGTCCATAATCTCACATACGATCTTTGGAACTTCCACCATTTCATCATCAACTGATTCCACTGTCAGTTCGGTCAACAAGGAGAGGAGAGGATCCTCTCTCCCATTTACCTTCAGACTGCTCTGCCCGCTGGTGAAGGTAACACGTCGTCCGTTCATGTCCGAGAACACCACCCTCCTTCGGAAACAGTCGATAATGGCACAAACAGAAAATAGCCAGTCGATTCCTAGGATGACATTGTATGGATGAATCTGTATCAGTAGAAGATCCCTATCCGACTGATGTGGCCCTATCATCAGTCTGAATCCCTGACAAACAAACAACAAGTTGGTCTGACCTCTGACTGGTGTGCTCAACACCAGGGGCACTGGAAGTCTCTCCGCATCTAATCCCAGGGCATGGGCTAGTCTGGGGGCAACAAAGGAGTGCAAATCTCCGGTATCGAACAAGGCATAAGCAAGAGTGCTAAACAGACTGATCGTACCTCGAAAAACCTTTGGACCTGCTGGAACTGCTGCCTCTGCGGTGTGTAACTGTCCACGCCCAGCCCCCTTCCCCTGCTGGTCGAAACCTAGAGGGTCCTGACGCTGGAGGACTGGTGATGATAGCCTTCCCCTTCGATGGTCCCAGGTGGATCCCCTATCGCGACACTCCTCCTAGAGCATGCATCCTCTCCCCCACTTTGGCCTTCTTCTGGTCCTCCAAGTACGTGGGCAGGGTAAAGGGGGTGACAGCATACTAGAGGGATGGTCGGAGCACCTCTTCTAGACGTCTTGCCCGAGACTCCTCGTCGAGAAAGTGGTCCGGAGAAAAACGTAGGTGGTCCTTGAACTTGATCCCTAGATCTCTCAGGAACATAATACCCTGCTAGAGGGAGAGTAGTTCCTGCCTCTTTTCTACCTTCATTGACGATGAGAGGAACTATGCCCAGAACTCCCTCTCAAAGTCCACCCAAGTCACCTCATACCCCCTCCTCTCCCCCAGGTAAAGCATCCACCACTAACGTGCCACTCCCCGCATCTGGCTGACGGCCAGTGGAACCCAGTACTCGGTTGGGGCCCGAATCAGGTCGAAGGCTATAACTAGCTCCTCCAGCCAGCCTTCTGTCTTCGTATCAGAGGTGCTGCCCTCATACTTCTCGAGGGCCTATCGATAGAAGGCTCGAAGAGTCTTCTTCCACTGGTCATCCTCTTCCTCTCGGTCAGCTCTCTACCGATCGGCCAAAGTAGTCTCTGGGGCCTCGATCACCAGTACCACACGTGGTCACCTTCCAGGTGCCATAGCTGTATGGTAAACAAGGAATGCCTAATCCCAAGTAGTACAGAATATCGTTCTTAAAACTTATTAAAATTTAGTTTATTCTTAATTCCCAAGACATCTTAGAAACACAGGAACACATGTCATTATGATGCATGTACATTTCCTAGGGTCTCTACCCTGCAATCAGTGTGGCCTCACTTGGTCGTTCGGTAGGTCCAGAGTCCTTGCATCGGATCACATGGGGCCCTAAAATCTCGTTTCTTAGCTGGTCTTCTATGGCCTAATTCACATGCCAAGGTCACCCAACACTATTTCATTACCATCCCATGCAATCCTCACTGTGCCTAACTCCAGACTCCATCCTATCTCTCAATCATCAGCTCTGATACCATTCTGTCACGACCCGCCTTCACCAAAAGGAGGGAAGGGTCAGCAGATTTCTAGGCCCTTCCTTCTTTATGTTAAAGGAGAGATAATGACCCCTGAGACCCGCCTTCAATAGGTCCCGGGGTGGTGACTAGCACCAATGGTATAGAAATTTATCACAAATGGAAGGCATTTCCCTTTTATTATTTTATAGGATCGGGAGATAAGATGATGAAACCCAAAAAAACAAAGATAAAAGAAAAGTATAACCAAAAGTAAACCATTACCACATGCATGTTTCAAAAGTAAAAACCACAAAGTACAAAAGGTGACTACAAAGGCAAGTACCAAAGAAATAAAAACAGAAACTGCAACTGCCCCGAGGGTCCGAGATAGTATAGTCCCGCGTGGTCCCCGAAATACTCCTGGAAACCTGAAAGCAGTTTTGTATACGTAGGGTGAGCATACAAGTACACTCAGTAGGGAAAAACCAAAGACTCTCATTCACAAGTGGGGGAACGTACTAAAGTCCCGTGAGAAAAGATTAAACCAACCACCTATCAAGGTAAACGGTTCACCCCATGCCTCACCAAGGCACACTCCCCAAATAACGCAAGTCAAGTATTATATATAATCAGAGCACATCGATGTTTGGGTACCTCGCGCCACTTTCCCACTGGTTATTGAGACATCCTACGCATCGGACTAATCCCGCCATTCTCACCGCAGTCCCACTTCCACACCCGTCTGTACACACCTGTGACACAACCACACGCAGTTCCACTGCCGAAATCCCGCCCGCACACACCTGGGCCTCAACCGTACGCAGTCCCACTACTGAAACCCGCCCACACACACCTAGGCCACAACTGTCACATGTAACCATGCCTGCAATCACCTAGGCCAGAACAACCACCACCACGCCCGAAGTCACCTGGGTTTCATCCCGAAGATGCTTGGGAAACCACCTGCCGCACACACCTAGCCAACCACCACACTACCCCGCCCGAAGGTTCTTGGGCTAATAATGGAGCTCAAGCCATCACAGCCTGCCCGAAGATACTTGGGCTATCTGGGAAAGGGAGAAGAAAAGGAGCTAATAACCAGCAACTAAGAATATTGTTGGGAAAAAACACCCTTCCCCATGAAATGGGGGTGTTCGGCACTGAGTTCTCAACTTGGGTGGGGTGCGAATAAGAAACACAAAACTACAAGTAGAGATATAGGTAACAAGCACTCACCCAAGTATAGGTTTTTCTAACTGGCCGACGGAACATAACACCACTATATCCGAGTCACAAGTCATGACTCTCGCCAACAAAACCCATTGTCCCATTCTTGTTTCATGTTCTGTATTAATGTTTAATTTTAAGAACTACTGGGCAACTAGAAAGCATCGGCACAAGTCCAGAAAAGTAAACAATCAAACAACAAATATAACGCCCACACCCGGTTCTCAACAACAGAGGATCCCACCCCAATTTGTGATATGAACTAGTATCCACCTGGCCTTAAAACTCACAACCACCGAGTATATAAAAGAACAGGGGATCCCATCCCCTCTCACATATCCACCCATCGGCCTGAAAGGAAAAAACCATCTACCACCACCAATACAAGCATGGCCTTGCCGATATTTTCAGATTTAAACGACTTAACACACTCCACGATTCAAATTTTGCGTGCTCTAACCGTGAGTCATCACAGAAGGGTTGATCCTGGTGCTTTCAATTATTTCAGCCAAATATACGTGATTAACCAATTCACTTTTCACAGCAGGAGTTTACAACCAAAAATAGGCCATTCAAAAAATTAGTAGGGTTCATTAGTGCACAAACAACAACCACCAACGGCCTCGATTTTCAGAAGGCATAAGCCAGCACAACTCAACAAGATGGCTACAGAAGAAACATCATCAAAACATATATAAGACAACATCAAAAAACATAGCCCCCCCTCACTTTCATTATTGAATTAATTCATTATCATCATTAATTTCGGTCCAATCAGTTCTATAGAACAAATTCACGCCCAACAGGCATGATACACAAAAGAGAGAGGAAAAAGGGAAATTATCTACTTGCTTGATCGACAATCGACGCATAGGCTGGGCACGGAACTTTACAGATAACGATGCGGAACTCCCGATGCACCAGAAGCTGTTTGTGAAAATCCACGATCTAGGAAAAGGGAAACCATGGCTAACCCTTGGTTTATAAGAGCCGGGGACGTTTGGGGTGAAAACGTGAAACCGCGTAAGGTACGGGGGTCGTGGGTTGACCACGCGGTGCCACTCGTCACAAAAAGAGGTCGGATAGTTTAAGCCGACTCATGAATTGAATAAGTATTTAATTAAAACTCTTATGCACGTTACAGGTCCTTAAAACAAGTTTAACACGTCAGAATAGGGTTTAAACCCTATTTGCGCAAAGGAGCGCTACTGGGAATAACTTGACAAGGTCGGGTGACACCGATCGGTCTCGCCGAGACGCCACACCTTTAGGACCCGGATTTTGGAAAAGGGAAGAACCAAAAGAGTCTGGGTCATCACATCTACATTTGGGAACATTATTATTAATATAATAATATGGTTTTCGTAAAAATGAATACCCACATATTGTGTGAAAACCAGTCACATCTTATAAAGTCAAGTTGCTTAACCAAATTACTGGAGGGCCAATATGTTTTGTACCTACCTCTAGCTTATGTGATGATATTGTTATTTTGGAATTGTTTTCACATAAAATATGGGATAGATAAATATTAATTTAAACGAGTAATATTATTATTGATGGTTATAGATTAATGTATTATATTAGATAATTATTTTAACAATATCATGTTTGGATAATGTCTATGGATGCATGGAAATACATTTCACTCTTTTATAGATATTTTACACCAAAAAATCATATTTTAGTGATTTAGGCACAAAAAATAAAAAATTTTAATATACATTTTTTGATTAAAATATAATGTCAAAATTGATCAATGAAAATAAGAAGTATGAAATCATGATTATGAAATATATATATATCATGAAATTATAGGTATTTATATTTATATTTTATAAAATGAAAATCTCAATTATTTGAAAATGATCTTGTAAAAAATAGTTTCCCTACACACATTATATTTGATGATTCAAATTGACTTTTGAATCTTCACGTATTTACTTTTTTGAGGTCTTGACCATTATATTGATCATTCATGTTGATTTTGTAAATGAATTAAATCATGTTTATATTTATATATTCTTTTCCTCAACGTCCATAATATAATTTGACACCAGTGGTATCCTACATAAAAAATAGTTATGTATTATTCTATATAACCCTTGACCACAACAGTATATCATATTAAGTGAATGATTAATTATCCAAATATATAGTTTGGGGTTTCAAAAAAGTCATTTTGAAATATCAAACCGATGATATATGATTAGAAGATTAAATTGTGAGGACGCAACTTATTTATTGTTGGGAGAATGAAATTCCCAAAAATTAAAAAATCAGAACATTATATTAGATATCATATGTGACATGAAACAACAGTCTAAGAAAATAAGTTAACTTCATAATGCTTCATGATATATTTATTTTTAAATGAACTAGACAACATTTTTTTCTGGTGGACCTCATGGACATAAGTATAAGTGAATTTCAATACAATATACCACTATAACATAGTTGTAAAATTTTCATTATGGAATTTTACAAAATATATTTCTGAAAATATATGTTTTAAAAATGATAATTGGATATCTAATTATTAAAAATATAATATATGATCATTTGAATGAAAACTAAATGTTTTCGGAAAAAGTTTATTTTTTATAAATAGTGTTTTAGATGAACATTGATCACATAATTTAAATTTAAATTTTTTAGATATTTTTGAATAATTATCTTAAAGGATAAAATTAATTTATTAAATTATATTTTAAAATTATAATTTTGTTAAATTTTTTGTATTTTATGTAAATTATATATTTTCAAAGAAGATATATAGAATACATATTGTTATTAGAAAACTAAATTATCATTTAAAAAAATTTCACACATCATTATATTTTAATATGGATTCATATGAATTATTTGTTAAATAATATATTTATTGATACAATTTAGGTCATTTGAATCAATTTAATTTTATATTCATATATTTATATATTATATAATTATGATACATTTTCCATTTGAAACCCTATATCGTGACATATATATGGGAATAATTTATAATTGAATTTTATCACCTCAATGTGTTGAATATGGAAAAATGGATTCCAAATACCGAGAATAAATTATTAAAATTGTCTATTACATTCAAACTAATTTTTGATCATGTTGAATTGAGAAAATAAAAAACTATTAACATGGTAAAACTAAAAATTATTTTTCCGAGGGTTGAAAATAATGTAAGTGTTAAAAAAACTCTATAACATATCAAAAAACCATTTTTATGGAAAACACATATCTATATATCATATAATCGTTTAAAGTGTCTTGTTTTGTATGTGTTTGGAATGATAAAAACAATAGTGCAATTTATTTTTTACAAAAATTCCATGTGTGTCCTCACAATCACTTATAAAAGGAAACTCCCTCAAATAACATATTCATACTGATAAACCACCATAGATTGAAAAAACCAAATCATAATATATGAATAACAGCCATAAAAATATTCTAATGATTATGTTATTCCCAAAATTCCATCACATGGGTCCTTAAGAGTTAATCTGAAGGAGGTTAATCTAAGGGAGAGTAATTGTTTCATTGAGGCGATTTTATTTTATTTCTTTTTTTCACCATAAATTATATATTAACACAATAAAATTAAAAAAATAATTATGTTTCTGTAATTTTATATATCAATATACCTTTCCATAAAATGGGAAATTAAATCATTGATCATGTGTAAGGTGGACTACGACCTCACAAACCGATGTAACTCTTTTTCAATCTACACATCACACGATTTCTTATAATAATGAAATGGATTAATATATATAATATTAACACTATTATTAAAATATATTAAATTTTATCATCAAATATTCATTCCTAAATTCCATTTAATTTAAAATATGATAACATATCTCGTCTATACAGATGTCTACTACCTCACGATGCGATGTGGTTCATTTTTCACAAATGTATTACATTGAAAAAAAAATCAGGGTAAATTTAATTAATATATGTGACATATATTATATAATATTTATTCTATAAAACTAATATATCACACACATCCTTACCCTTAAACTCATTATTGGAATGATATCATCACTCTTTTTTACATACAACCTACCCCCTCCTTGATGTGTAGCTTCTAATTTTCCATTTACCAACATATTTAATGTTACTGATAATGTATATAATGAGTCAATATGATAATAAAAAAATTATTGTTTTTTATATTATTGATATGTATCCTATAAATAATAAACAAATTATTCATAACGACACATAAATGAGAAAACCAGGAAATTAACACCCGAAACAATGAATATATTTAAATATTGGTAACAAAAGGGTGGTAAAATTTAATAATAAGATCACATATGTTTTCATAAATATTATTATCATCGTTTATTAATTAAATAACATTACTATAACAATTATAAATGTAATTATTCAAAATACAACCAATATATAGTGGGATATAAGTGGAATTGTCTCAAACCTCCTTCATTGAGGGATATAGTAATATTAAGAACATTATTTCATTTATATAGTGTATATAGTACAACATAAAAATTTATCATCATAATGAATTCATTATTATTGGTATTTTATTTATAAATATTTAATATTTCATTCAATTAGTTTTTTTAAAATTTCAATGTGGTAATAATTCAATAATTCAATTTCTTTTCATTAACTTATTTTTCTTCATCGTTGTGGTTTAAATTTTATGATTCTGATCCTATTAAAATTTATTTATAAATAGTGGTATTTGAAATGTTATAATGTGTAATTACATTTTATTCACGCAATATATTCATTTTCCAACTCTTAGTTCATCAATATAATCATTTTATGACTTTATTTTGAAATATCCATTTAATCTAGAACGTTTATGCATGAATTTTTATTTAACGAAATTTTTTGATCATTGGTTTATAAAACAAATTAATTATATTTCCCACTATATATTCCTTAAATTTCATTATCATAAGAAATGTTTTTTATTTTTTGGAAATTAAAATGATTTATAATATTTTTTAACTATATCTAAATTCATATCTCTATTCAGTTGAAAATCATTTTACTTCAATATCAATGTTTCAAATAAAAATTAAAAAATATTTTAGCATTATAGAATATATTTTTAAGTGAAACTACTACATATGATTGAACTGCTAATATTTTTTAAAGGAATATTATTGTCGCTTTCTGTAGGTGGTACTTTTTTCAATTTTTGAAATTATAGGCGGATTTTTTTTTCTTATACGTCATGTATATAATTTCCTTGCATCATGGCCAAATATTTCCCAGAATCTTGTTTTCCATGTTTAAATAGGATAATTTTTTTAGAAAAATAATTATTTATATTTTAGAATGTTTAATTTTTTTAAAGAATTTTTCTAATGTGGATTTGATTCTTCACAAATATTTTTGAAGATATTTTTGTGGGATTTCTACTCATCGACCTCAAAATCAACATATTTTACATATAAATCTAAATGGATAGGATGTATTGATACCCTATTTATACATTATAAGGATTTTTTTTATTATTTTGACCGGTGATAATATTGAAAAAAATGTCCATAATTCATTTTTTAGTTTAATTACATTCCTTTGAAACATTAACATTAATATTATCTATAGAAAATATATTACCTATATATATTTATATTATTTATCTGGTATTTTCCAATTTATTAAACCATATATCATATCTATAAAAGAATTTTACATTTAACATTGTTTTATTAACTAGATAAATATTGATAAATTTTTATTTTTTAATCACTATAGATATTATTTGACAAAGATTATCAAATCATTACATAAATATAATATTAAAAATAAGATGAATTATCGTGAAATATTGTTATATCTCGAACCATGTTATATATAGCCACTATATAACTCAATAGTATCATGAGATAAATTTTTATTATGACTATAGATAAATGCGTTTTGGTTGACACACACCCATCAACTTCAAAAAATCTCATTAAAGGAACTAATAGATGATTTATAATTATTATTATGATCATGAACAACAATAATTAAACATTTCAATCATTAATATTTCATTCATATTTATCCATAATATTTTATAATGATATGTAACTTCAATGAATTTTCATTTTATGCATATCTGTTAAATGGAATATATTTTCTCTTATTTACCTTGACATATTGAATAGTCCATATATATTCATTATAGTAATGTTATTTATTAAATGGAATGCGGGTTCAATTATTTAAATTTATATATTTATCAATCTTTAGTTAATAACTATAGTCAACCTATTTATGAAATGGAATGTTTGTTGAGATATTTATCGTTGACTATATTTTATTACTTATTTGTTATGATATATTTATTCATGAGAGAATCCATTGTAAATAAATCAAACTGAATATATGAGATCACCCTTGTTTATTTCATTCCTAAGAATCCTATTATTTTATTAGAACTATAACTAAAGGATTTATTTATGGAATAATTATATTCCCAAAAAAATATGTTTAATGTTTTTTATTAAAGATTTATATAGGAATCAATTATGTAACATGTTTACTAAGAATAATAAAATAATTAGTGCATCCAGATGTTATTCCCTGAATCATTTTAAAATATACTATAGTTGATTCCTTTTTTGGGTTATTGGAATGGGATTATATTTTAATTATTTAAAAAATAATTAAATATTACAAGCATTATTCAATATTGGGAAGTATAAATTAAAGGTAACATGTTTTTCATTCATGTGTTAAGAATACGATCAATGTACAATGTCCAATAAAATACAATATAATATCTTAAATTTATTTATTCATTGAGTTAGTTCCTGATTATTTATTTATTTATTTAATTGAATCAATTAAATAATTAAATTAATATATTTAATATTCAATATTTATCATATTAATTTTACTACAATGGATTTCTTCATGTGTAGAGAAAGCGTTGAAAAATATCCCTGATCTATTTCACCATAACCAAATTTACCCTCATTTTAATGAAATAAGTGTGACGAAGAAAAACAAGGTAATTGATATTTTTTTCTGAAAATATATATATATATAATGAAACTAAAAAGGAAACTTATATTTAAAAACATGGGAAAAAATAATCATTTGTACGAATTGATACTAATAGAAAAATGTATATGATTTATTATTAAATTTTTTATTAATACAGAGTCTCCTCTATATATACAGTCAATACATAGAAATATTAAAAATTATGTGGAACTTATATGAATCCACAAATAAATTGGTTACTAGTAGAGACAATGGAGATATATTTGATTATGTTGGGTTTTAAAACATTATTTTTCTTTTAACATGTGAAATAAAGAATAAAAATTTTTATAAATGTAATATGTGTGAAAAAATACATTAAATTAGAAAAATAAATTTATAATATTTTTAAATCAACACATTCATCCTATATTAATTAAATAATATGGATAGATAGATAGATTTTAAAACCCCATACAATCTAAATATTTTAAAACAAAAAAATGAATTCTATAACAATAGGGTAGGAGGATAAATAATATCATATTTTATTATAATTAGTTAATCATACAATTTATGATGATAAATCCCACAATTAGATATATGATATACCTTTATGATCACTAATATATGAAATCGAGGATCCCAAACATGAAACTAATGAAACAATATTAGGTATGAATGAGGAGGAAGTTGTTATGAATAGGCATGATTTATATGAATCTATTTCTCTGAAAACATATTTTCTGTAGATGATTAAATTTCGCAACATATATTATGGTTCTTATCTCAAATAATTACCATTAACGATCCTTTTCTTTTTAAATATCCCTCCCACAACGAAGTTCTTGTGTCCAAAAACCTTTTAGAAAATAACACACCCGAAATACCATTAAATTTTTAAGAGTTATATTGTATACATAATGCTTTTTTATATAAAATTTCCATCAATATTCCATCTTATAATAGAACAAAGAATTATATTCCCTTAATTGAATTCATAACTTCTAAAAATAAATGTTTTGTTTTTTATTATGATATGTAATATAATAATATTTTCTAATTTTAATATCTAATTTCATTTAATCTTACTAAATATTTTTCAATGGATCACAATGAAACACCACTTCTATTACTATTTTTTTATATTTTTCAAATAATTTGGTGACTGTAGATTATTGTGTGTCATTAGAAACATATTTAGAGATAACAATAGATTTTACATTTATTTCATCAATCGTTTATCAATCATTTACAATGCTGATTATATATACCATCATGTGGAGTAAATATGATGGAATAATTTATATGAATATATTTTTGGTTTTGTTCTCTTATATAACCATTAGAAAATTATAAATTATAAAGGTATCATTTAATATCACTTAATTTTTATTTTTATGATTACAAATATGATTTTCCCCCTAAAATGGAATACTCCATCATAGTGGGTACAAAATTCTATAATTCATTTTATATGAAATACATCATTTTATACAGTAGATTTTATTATGCCCCATTCAATAAAAATAAATGATTGGAAATTGGGAAATAAAATCCCTCTCTATAATATGCAGAAAATACATCTAATAATTGTTACATTTTTTAATTGTAGAAAATATTAATTTTATAAAAAATTATATAGATTATTAAAAGTCCTCAAGAATCATGTTATATTTTAACTATTATTAATGACATTGTATCCAAGTGGTAAATAAATCTACATGGTATATAAAATGATTAGATTGGATACTATGAAGGGTTGGATTTTTGGGATACTATAGTATATACAATAGTAGTTATTATATCATCATGAATATTCACCCTAATTGGGAACATGAAAAATATATCGAGTCATTCGGTACATAACGCCTTAGGGTTCCAATAGGCCATCGAGACACAATAACTCTATTCCACCATAATAGATCTTGTGATGAACATTGGCAAATTTTTTGATACAACAGATTCTATAGGCAATGCTTATTGTCCTAAAACACCATAATTAGTTTGGAAGTGCCAAAAAGGGGTTTATTAATTAGAACCAAACAATCTTTCATATATCTTCATTGAAAAATATGGGTTATCGTAAATTATTTTTCAAATTAAATCACAATGTAATATTTTTTCAAAACAGGGGAGAATTATTTAGTGAATGGTGATGACGTCAAATGTGATATGACAAATCTATTCTGATTTTATGGCATAGAGACATGCATGTATCAGTGTGAGGGAATCTGGAAATAACAATGGGTTCCCTGAATCCTCATATATGGACCACTAACCAAACATCGGTTAAATAAAAAATGTATAACGTGAATTTATGATTGAAATATTCTATGTAACTTTTTCTTGTGAGGAGGTGTTTTAGATTTTTGACTCGGACCATGATGCCAATTTATGAAACGTGGATTAAGCCTACTTGCCATCACTTTAGCTTTCATGCAATAAGTCCATCGGGTCATTAAATTTTAATCATCCTTTGAGACACTATAACATTGGCTCATGTTAGGGTAACCCCCAAAAAAGTAAAAATATGTACTTATGTCTCCAATAAAATGAAGTTTTCTCACCAAATATTAATATATATATATATATATATATATACATGATATTATAACCATTTTAAATGAAATAAATCATTAGGAATATTTTCTTGATATGATCCATTAGAAAATAGTGTACATTTTCCAGAAAATACAATTCAAATTATGACATAAAGTATTAATATTTTTCTTAATAATATATAAATCCATTATAAACCGTGTCTCTTTCCCATGATAAGGCCAATGTTTTGATAGATGTGTAACCACACATCTACTAACACATTGTATCCTCTTATATATAGAATATGATGTATTCAAAATAGAATGATGACTAACAGTGTGGTAAATATTTTTTAGAAAGATAATTTTATATTTAATAATAAAAATTAATTATTGAAATATATTTAGATGATCATATTAATAAATGCCTCAACAGATGAGTCTCTTCTACATAGATAGTCATTTATAAACATGTCTTCAACATTAATGATATTCCTTATTCAAAAAATAGATTATAAGAATTTATTATTTGATGAAAAATTATTATTTTTATAATAGGTAATAGTTTATATTTATTATATTAATGAATAATGTTGACCATTATTCATAAAAATGGTGTATAAAAAATAATACTAGTAGAAACATGATGATTTCTGGTTCCTTCACCCAAAAAATTCCATTTATAACTAATGAATAAAAATATTATAAATATTATAGCATAATTGAATATACTATTGAATTTTAATATCCATGTAATAAGAAATTAATTTTATACATATGTGATATTCATAAAAATAAAAAAAAATATAAACGTTTTAACATGAGGATAATATAGTGTTTTTCAATTTTACATATTCATGATCATTTTTAATACGAAATATCATTTATATACCTGAACCATATTTCTTCATAGGTAATCATTTTCGAGATTAATAATTATCACGGAAGTTCTAAATATTACCAACATACTCATATCCCAAATTATTTTTTTTTTTGTAAAATGTAGGATCACTGATCAATTGATTATAATATTATTTTCAACTTATATTACTATATCCTTGTTTAATCTAAAATGATGGTACTCAAATGTTAGTCTTATAAATATATAATTTATATTCCATACCCATAAAATATTCTAATGATCAGAATAATTTTGAAACATTATTCACATATGAAATTTATTTCATATATATTTTTATTGATAAACATAATGCTAAAATTAAATGTGTAATATGTCTAACCAGGAAAAAAAATTATACAATATTATCTTGTTGTCTTATGGGTTCATAGATAACCATTCAAATTCTATTAATGTAGTTGAATCTGTTTTTCCATTCCATTTAAATGAAAATAAAAATATCATTTTTATCAATCGTTAATGGTATTTTAATTGTTTATATATGAAACCATAAATTCTTAAATATGATATGATATAAATAGATATACCACGCCAATAACACTATGTAACAATTAATTAAAATTAATCCTAATCCAGAAATCCCATTACCATTACTACTTACAGTTAAACACAATGATAAAGGGAGTGAAATGATCTCTAAATCATAAAAGTATTAAATATTGATCCTAAACAAATCCAATGTAATATATTATATAACCATAGTTTCCTTTGGTATAAGATTATTTTTAATGTATAGCATAATAATTATTATATATTATTCAAAAAGATACATCAAACATAAGTATAAATTTCCACAATTCTATATATCTCAAGAAAAATAAATTTGAAGATAGAGCATTATATAAAAATATGAAGTTTAAATAAAAACTAATATTTTAAAAAGTATGAGGAATACTACATTCTCAAACAGATTATAAAAAATTATATCAATAAATATTCTATGAATATATTGAAAATAGTGTAGAATATAATATTAATCTTTATAGAATGAATGATAAATATTCCAAATTTTATTAATCCTATATTTTGTTTCATAAATAAAATATTATAATGTAAATTCATCTTTATAGTCATCGATTCATTCAATGAATCACAATTAATCACATTTTATTTAAAACAACTAGTTATATTAATAACCCTTATATATTGATATAAATCCATCTTTTCACTCATTCTATATGTATTAAAATAAATTCCTAAATAAAATTTTCTTCCCATTCGTAGTGGGATATAACTCCAATGGTATTCTTAAAGATATTAATTAAAATGAACCATTAATTATCCCTATTTTAATAAATTATATATATTAGAATCATTAGATGAAACCATAGGAAAAATTACTTGTATAAACTTATAGACATGATATAAATTTGGTACAATATAATTATATATATTTAACAACATAGTATTTATTATATATATTAAATAATTTTATGAATATTATATCACCAAAAATATTTTCCAGATATATTTCTCCTTGTTGATTTATTAATTTATTGGAAATTATATTGAGGGGAATGAATGCAATTGTATACCACTAAATTAAATTTTAAATCATAGATAAGGGAGATATATCAAAATATTCTTTCAAAAAAACTATGAATTCTTATCACAGAATAAGTAATTATTAATACAATGTATCATCATCAAATATTGGATATGATTTATATCAATTAACAATATATATAGATTATATTTCATATTCTAAAATTAATTTTTATGTCATGAATATTACCTATACATAAATAATTAAATATCTATTATTAAATACATTAATAATTTTAAAATACTAAAAAATTAAAAAAGTGAAACCATCATGAAATAATGAATGTAAATTTTCAATAATAGTTTTATGTTAATTTTGTCAATAAAATCTCATTCTCATAATAATAGTATTTTTATTATAATGGTTTTCTGACTTTTTTACTTATGGAAACAACTAAAGTATCTCCAGAATGAAATTTTTGAGTCATTGAAGACATTATTTCCAAAGGAATGATGTTTTGAGGAAATTTACCACCAAAATAATTTTATATGTGCTACTATATTGGATGAGTGGTTTATATGTAATGCGGGAAGATGGGTTGTGATAACTCAAAGGAGGGTGGGATGAATTTGTTTAATGACTCAGCCATAAACATTATATAATATAGTAAAATAAACATTAAATCACATTTATACATTCTCAATGGTCTTTTGGGTTTTTATTTTTAGATAAGTGTGTTTTATATTAATAGATAGACACTAATATATTATAATTTTATAATTCTACACAAAACCATTTTTTCACAACAAGTATCATTTAAAATAAAACATAATTTTTTTTATAACAAAACATCATGAAATTTTACAATAATTTTTCAATTAAATTAACCATCCATAAAAATACTGAAAAATATATTTATAACCCTAAATGAGATAAAAAATTTCTCAAAGGGACATAGAATGGAAGAAACAGTTATTCAGAAAATGGAATACTTTTTAAAAAGTTCTAACATTTAGACATATAACAAAATATCATTAGATTACACTATGAAGTAAAAGGTTTTCTATAGAATCACCAAATTAATTAATAAATCCGAAAATGTAACCCATCGAAGAATTTTCAAATCACTACAACATTTAATTTTTGTCTCCATGCTCTGTAGTGGGTAACTATCATGGATACACTTGGAATTACCATCAGAGAATATTCCCACAATCTATTAAGAGAAAACTAACAAGATAATTGTGTCTCATTAACAAAGGAATTGGACTATAATTTTGGGGTCAACTATCCCTTTATTTTTATGGAATGACCCATCAACATAACACGACAAAATAACCATTACAATATCATAAAAACCAATTATTTCATAAAATAATTATTTTAGAGGAATATAAAATTATATTTTTAAATTACGTTTATTTTTAAATAATACACACAATTATAAATGAAAACATATTATTTGAGAATTAACATGAAAAATATAAAATAAATTATAAAATATATATGGATTCATGAATATCTAAAAATTTTCTTATTCTATATAAGTAATAAACTTTTATTTTTTTTAAAATTTCATAAAATGATTAGAGGATTTAAAAATTTTCTCTAACCTTATGTCGGAAAGCATTATTAACTTTTATATAATGTTACTAGTATTAATGTTTGATTAATTAAAATATTAATTTATAAACACATCATCATGTATTTTATTTTATATTATTTTATAAATTCTATTGTAGAAATTTTTTTATATTAATAATATCAGGATCATTGTTTTAGGAGTGTTTGTTTTCATAGATTTATCTTTGGATCCCTTGAGTATAATTATGTTAATTTATTAAAAAATCAAATCCAAACACTTGAATTAGAATGAAATGGTATTAATTTTATTTGATAACATTAAATAATTTTATATATCCAATTTTTCTAATATGTGGATGAATCCTTAAGTAAAAATATAATAACTAATTTTTTACTTAATTTTTTTGATTTTTCATAATATCACAAATTATATTCAATTAATATATATTATATAGAAATAAAAGTTCTATAACATTAGAAAAATTATAAAAAAAATTAAAGAGTTATTTTAATGAATATTTGATGTATATGGCATTATATGAATGTGGTAAAGAAAAATTAAAATACTTCATCCACGAGGCAGTGATTCGACATATCAAAAATGAAAATTTTATATTCTTGAATAAGTGGAGAAGATAAATAGTTTTATTCATTATATACCATCAACAAAATTTAATCCCAGTATATGTATAATAATGGTGTTATCATATTATATTTTATAGGGGAGGTTCATATTTGGTAGAATGAAAAAAACAAAGAATAAATTTAAATGAAAAATAAATGAGGATTTTACCTCTAGAATATAGTCTCCTTGAGAACCAACAAAATGCACATGGTTTTTCTATTTTAGTGAGAGCAGTGGGTATTGGAATTGAAGAAGTTATTTGAAAATTTAGTTGAATTGAAATTAGAAAATCTAAAATGATTATAAGGTGTAAGGATAAGCGGCACTAGGGGTGGTGTTTATTGGGATAAGAGAGTTTTTTTGAATTTATTTATTTGGATTATTATATAGGATCGTGATGATAAATAGTGAAACTTATTGTGACAAATTATATCAAATTGTGCATGTTGGAATGATGTAATGGGTTATTTAATAATTATTTAAATTAAAATTTATTTATTTACCCATAATTTTAAATAACACAAATAATTAAATTCACTCTTCAAAAAAATTATCTATTTTATAAAAATCCAAAAAAATCACTAAAAATTTTATCATTGGGTTGATTTCGAAAATGATGTAAATTTTTTTAAATTTTTTTTCTATATATTATAAAATTAATTTTTGATGACAATAATTATTTATTCAAAAAATATAGTGTTAAAAATTATAACTGATTTTATAAAATAATGAAATGATATTTAATGTATTATAAATTAATATTATATTCATTATAAAATTGAAATTATAATTTATACACAATTTTAAGAAGAATTAATTTTAGTTTAAAACATTATATAAATTTAACATTGTAACTAAAAAATTTTGATTCAAAAAAATACCATAACATAATTTATCATTTTTAAAACCCTTATTCACATATTCATTTATAAAAATATATCTTATTTTCATTAATGGTAACCCAAACATTTATTTATACTATCATTATTGAGTTTGTTCTTTGAATGGCTAGAATACTATTGTTAATATTCACATTACTATTCTATTGGTTAGGTCACTATTTATTATCTTAGATTCCTTAATTTCTATAAGTACCACATCTGTTATTAAACCATTATACTAAATTTACCAATTTAATTATATTATGTAAAAAATTATTTTGTAGGAACATATGATTCTACATTCTCCCTCCTTTTTGAAATTTCATCCTCCCAATTTTTTAAATATATTAAATGTAAGAGGAATCATATCACATATTGAAATTTTATATCCCCATGTTGATTCTTCAATCAAATGTTTTCTTCAAGAAACATTATCATATTTAATTTCCTTATTCAAGTCTTTATTTTCTCTTTGGTCATGATTTCGAATATTTGTCTCTACTTAAGAATTATTATCTTATAGGTAAAAAAATCAAGGCTCAGAACATGAGATTAATCTGACATACATTTTTAAAATATATATTTAAAAATATTATGTACCCTGGACAAAAATAGATAAAAAACAACTTGGAAGGCAACTGATTCAATATTATAAAGGATTTTATATATTCCAAGGAACAGTGATATTAAATTCCCCTAATGAAAAAATGAAACAATGTTTTCCATAGTGAAACATTGTGAACATCATGATCTCCAAACACAAAATAAATATCCCTCCTTCAGTTATCCTCATAAAATGTTTTCTACATTGAGATTTCCTGATGTATTGTTGAATCATATGAGCATTTTCTACTATTTCATCAACCAATTATGAACCCATAATTCTTATTTCACATACATCATCCAAAATCATTAATTTTTTACAATGATTTCTATATAATTATTGAAAATATTCCATAATAAACCAAAACTGATATTTTTTTTATAATAAAACTCAATAAATTAATGATTTTGATCACACTATCTCCAACAATCCATTTATAATAATCGAAATTTATACTACAATGTCAAAATTATTCTTTTGTAATCACAATGATATTATGGATTAAAATCTAAGGTGATATTTAATTCAATTCCTAATTAATTTTTAAGGAAATAATGTACGTTATAAGTGAACCATTGATCACTATTAGATACACTGGATGACTGAAAAATACGAATCATAACTATCTCATTAAGATTCTATAGAGAAAATTAATCTTAAGACCGAGTGTATTGACTAGAAAGAAAATGTTTAGATTTATTCATTAGATCGATGGTAAACCAAATCACATTGTTACCTGGAGTTTATTTAGATATTCCCAACAAGAAAATCATTTGATATATTTTCCCTTTTCCACTATGGAACTCGAAGAGGCTGAACCATCCTCTTCCGTAAATTTTTTCTACTATAGAATTGTGTAAATTAAAATATCCTATGGTGCATTCATCGATAGCTGTTTCTTTCCACCCCATTAGTAATATCTATGAACATCTATTTTTATATAATTACATTGTTAATGAACTAAATATACCGAACTATGATCATCACATAACAATTATTTCTACAAATTTGAATCAAATGACACATATAATCACATAAAAATTAAAAAATCTGAATCTTTTTCAATCAAAAAAACTACAAAATAGTTAATTTTAATGAAATTTATCTTTTTATGAAACTCACAGTATTCTATATACACATACATAATTCAATATAAGAGAGATTATTTCACTTCCACCTTAAACAGAATAAAGTAATCTTCTACAACAAAAAATTACAAGATAAAATTCATGAAATCATTAACCAGTCAGTAAAGTTGATTATGTATCATGTTTAATGTAGTATGATGTTTTCAAATCAAGTAATTTACTAATTTTTTTATTTATAATTATGGTATATGAACATAAATAATCTTACATTATCAGATTCCATCATCATCCCTAACTCACATTCAATTCCTTCTGATTAAATATATACTTCAACATTTCTATAATCAGAATATATTTAACACATTTCTCAATGTATATGATATCTTCAACTTTTTGATGTGAAAACCAGAACATTTAATTCTAAAATATGTATTGTATAATCTCACTCAGGATGTTGTAATTTTTGTGTAGCATATGTAATTTCAAGTTCATTCTACATTAGAATGCAACCAAGTCCCTTAAAAATCAATATACATTTAGAACTCTCTATTTCTCTATGCTAAGTCCAAAACTAGTGCATTCACCATTATACATTTTCATATCCTGATGAAAACAACAAATTCTTTTGTCCAAATAAGTTTTATCCCTTTTTATGAAAAATTAGTTAAGTATAAATATAAAGTGTAATATTTTAAAAAACATCAATAATAGCCTAATAATCTAAGAAAACTATAAATATCGGTAACATTTTTAGGTTATTTATAGTAAGAAAACACTTTTATAGAGTGAACAAAAATTATACCATCATTATTTTTCTAATATCCAAAATAAAATAAACATATCTAAAAACCATATTCTATTAATTTCCCATATAAGATAATATTTTTTTAGGGTTTTAATGAACCATATATAATGTTTTTCTAGATCATCACATCTCTTTGAAAAATCCAAATATCATCAAAACAAATTACGATTAACATATACAAATATTTAATTAGGATTCTATTCATATGATCGATTAATATACCAGGAGTATTTTTCCAACCAAAAAGAATAAAAAAACTCTTTATTACCATATATAGTATATAATGATATTTTTATAATGTTATCCTCCTTCAACTTCAATTCATGGTACCCATATCTCATGTGAATCTTTTAAAAATGATGATCTCCCAAGACCTTGACAAGAAAGTCATCGATATGAGGAAAATGTTACCTATTTTTAATAATGATGTTATTCAATTCCTTGTAATCAATAAAAATCCTCGTAAAAGAAGGTATTTTAATAAAAAAATGGATACCTACAGGTTGTAGTAAAAAGAATAATAAAACCATTATATAGAAACTCATGTTAAATAATTTTAATTATAATTTTTACATAATACATTTAATAAGTGGGATTTTTAGATAAAATTATTATAAAAATATAAAAAACATTATAATCAACCATTAGATCATTTTTAATACTAGGAAACTCATTTAAAGAAACATCAATATACTTATATAACACTAGAAAATCATTATTCTGAATAGATTCCTCGATTTAAAAAATATGTGTTTGATATCATTCATTTACATCTTTTAAATTGACATCTTCTTCATTATCTGTTATGAATATTTAAGGTTCATTATGTAATTAAAACTGAGACACATTCCTAAAATAAAATTCTCTAACTCTATAATAAATCATAATAGGGATAATAGAAATCCAATCCATACCTAGGATAACTTAAATTTATAATAGTGGAATGAAAACATGGATTAATTGTAAATTATTTCCCAAAAAATTGACATGATGATTCTGATTTTTTAAAAATTTTCCATAAAATTCACCAAAGTGATTTCTCTATATTTCATGGAATCATTTACTAAGGTAGTATTTCAAATTTATGAGAAACTTTTCTGTGAAATTAAAAATACGTAGACCCCGTATCAAATAAAGAAATTGGATGACCAGACTAAAAACAGTGTAACTAATAAAACATCATTGGATGTCCAATCATATACTATATTAATTGAAAAGGATTTAGCCACACATTTCTTCTTATATTCTAGATACATCCTATATGTTTGGTTCCACTTCAGACAATTATTTTTATAATGACCCATATCATTACATTTTATACATATTACTATTCATATATCATAATTTTCAGTACCACTACCATGATCGTTTCATTGAAAGTAAAATACATATTACAAAACATACCACAATGGATTGACTCTCTTGATTTTAAAAGGAACCCCGCTCTGTCCTTTTTACCAAAATTCCCAAAAACGTAAAACATATTATTCCTACAACCAATCTTAGATGATGCATTGTTTCTATTTTACTTTCCACATAAACCACCTTTTATAACATTTTTTAAAGTACACTATATCATGTATAAAATCATTTTTACCATTATAAATAAATCTAATAATTTTATTATAATTTTTTTGTTGACAAGAGGAGAATTCCTTTTGTTATATTGATTTAATACAAAGTAAAAATAACTTTTTTCTATCATGTACCTATATAAATGTTTTAGTACACATTTACAATTGGTTGAATTTTTTTAGGAAACCACTTATTCCTCATCCTATTTCAATTATAAGATATTTTTTATCATCATATATTGTGATTCCTTTTAAAAAAGGAAAATATTTTGGAATTCATCTCATTCCAAAGAATTTATATCCTCATTTTCTCTTATTTTCAATAAAATTGACCAAAACTTTTCCTAATCACCTTCAAATAGGCAATTTTAATGACAAATAAATCTTTAGTATAAACTACAAATTAATTAAAAAATTATTTATAGGTCATCAAACTATTCTTCAGCTGCCACTGTATAATAAGATCAACTATATATTGGAGGGTGTTTCACCACAAAAAGTTCCGCTATTTATATATTACATTGAGGTTGATCTTGATTATCTTTTTAATGGATATCACTTCCATATATTTCATGTGTAAAATTGTCCAATACTATTAAAAATATCTCATTTCTCATTATAACGGTTTGTATTTGTGAATTTAAAAGGATATCACCCTCTCAGTACCCTCCTACATCATCTTAAAGGATTGTTAAGATTAAAAACATTATTAGAAGACATATCTTAGATGAGGAAACATGATAATAATTAAATTCATTATCCTTTCCACAATTAAGTAATGTTAAAATATTTTATTGGAATTATATTAACATTATCCTAACACCTAATGTTATCTAAAACATTCTCTATAATTAAATTTATAAACACCTCCTCAAACAATATATTAAATTGATAATTAAATTATAATTAACATTCTTACCATCTAAAAGGTCATATAAGTATTTATATTTATAGAATTAATTCATATCCACATAGATACAAACATATATATTTATCTGTAGACTCTTCAACTGGAATCTATTTTTCCACAATATGAATCCTTTAATATATATGTGATTTTTCTATATAACAATATATCACGACTTTAAACATGAATTGTTAGATTATTTTAATCATCCATAAACACTATGGAAAACATTATAAGACATGTAACAAGATCAAAAAACACATTAATAGACATTAAAAGTAAAAACTAATCCATTAGTCTACGAAATAAAACTTTTCCACAATGTTATAACTTCGACACATAAAGTATGTGTTCTTTAACATAACATATGAAATCACAAGTTTTATATTTATCAATATAAATAATATTTAAATCATAAATTCAATATGATATTAATTATCTTATAACTCTTAAATATAGTGTAGGTCTCCTAGATACACACAAATTAAACATTAGGGTTACAATATGAATAACCATTGTAGTATATTCTCATAATCTCTTATGAGAAATCGAACCACCAAACTTGTTCCCATTAAAATTGATATAGAGTGTTATAACATGATCACCCTCCCATATTTTATCATATAACCACAATTTATCATAATAATTCCCAGGAACAATAACAATATAAGTACACATAATGGTTTCATAAAAGAAATATTTCTAAGAAAAACACATTTTCTATTTTGAAGTTACTTTTGGTTTTTATGAAGTAGAACACCTATTATTAGAAACATTTTTCTTTTAAAAAATTATGTAAACATATAATGGAAACATCAAATAAATAAGTCCCAATGAATGTGGGAAATTATTCTTATTCTGTATATATAAATAATATTTCATTAATAATATGAGTTGTAACATGAAAAAAATATCATAAAAATAATGACCATAACCATAGTTCAAATATCATTATGAATTGTATGTAATATCCATTATAATAAAATTAAATTATATAAATATAATATTAATAATAAAATACTAATATTTTCTATTTATTACTATTTTATTATGTTTATTTGTGTCAATTTTTGTTAGTTATAAATAACAGAATCATAATTCCAAGAATGTTTTGTTCAATGGATTTATGGTCAGTATCTTTTGGAATAATTATGGGAGATATTTGTCAAATAAATTAAAAAATATATAATTTCATTGAAATTATATTCATATACTAGAATTTTTCAAAAGGTCCTCCATATAATTGTTCTCTTATATAAATATGATTCATTTGAAAAAAATTAATGCTAATTGTTTTGTATATTTTTTATTCTCATTTTTTCCAGGAATCAAAAATTGGATTCATTCTAATTTATATTATGTCTATAAAAAAGTAATAAAAAACGAAAAATTTTTTATTATACATATTAAATAAATTTAAATCATTAATATTTGTTTTATGATGGTCCGGTAATGATGTAAGATCCTAGACATCGTGTAGTTATGTCCATGATTAAAATTTATGGGTTGTAATCTCCCATTAGGGTTAATTTAATCATTTATAGCTATTAAAGGTGAATCAGGGTTGTTTCTAGGGTTTGAAACATTAAATAAATGGGAATCCCAGAAAGGATCATAGTTGTTGCATGGAAAGTTAAACCGTGATACCTATATAGTAAATCATATATCCATATATTATGGCATATCACATGCCTATGACACAACGCTGCAAACCATACAACCAATCCAAGAAACTGGGTGACCTAGGTTCCCTTCGTTAGTGTCTTTCTCATTGTATGAAGAGTGTTTTTAAAATAGTGCATGTAAACCGTGCAACTCATTATGTTTCAGAAAATATTAAAAATGAAAATTATGAGATTTTTATGTTCGAAATGATTTATCCATCCCCCCCCCCACTAAGCCATAAGGACCAACCATTTTGACCCAAGCTCTACAAGGGTGTTTCTCCTTCAATTAATGGTCATTTGGAGAATTATTGGATGCAGATCACATATCCTGGTGAGTATAATCCCCCTATTATCAACATTTTCTGGATTAGTTCTTGTATCATGGGTTATCATCCTCTGAATACCTAAAACACTATCATTTCATTGGATCAGAGGTTTATGTTTCAAGGGGTTCTTGAATCAATATTTAAGTCAACGATCTAGAGTGCTTTCATCGTGGAATTCAAGGTTGGTGTTCTAGAAATCAAATCCAATAGTTTTTAAATATATTTTTTAATATTATTATGTGTTATATATTCAATCTTTTAATTATTTTAAAACATTTGGTGGAATTCGAAAAAACTAACATCTATGTAATGATTTGAAGCCCTCACAATCAATGTGGGATTCATAGAGTATGAATTTATCAATTTTGGGCCACCCATGGGGTGCATCAACATTCCCAAACCTAGGAATTGAAAAATAAAAGTGTGGAATTTTCATTTCATAACATATTACCATAGATGAACATGTAATATGATTAGGTGGATTGGAGATGGAATATTGGAAGTTGTGTCTAGGATTGATAATGGATAAAGGGGTTATTTTTCATAAATTAGTAATTGGTTAAATGAGTTAATTGAGAATCTCTAAAAGGGGTATTGAATTATGTTGACATGACCAAAGGAATTAGTATATATGAAATGATGAGCGTGTTAAATTGAAAATGGATTTTGGATGGAAGAGCATGTAAACAGAATTCTTTAGGAAATTGATAAATATATTTAATAGTTATGTACAAGGTTAAAATGGTGTATTTCCAATAGATTTAATTTAATGGTGTGGTTTGGTTATGTTATATATGAAATTTTATATTGAAATTCATATATTGAAAAATTATTATGAAATGATAATTAGGATAAATGGGTAATTCTATGGCAATTGATTAATATTGGTTGATGTATGGGAGTCGTTGAATATACATAATGTGTGATGGAATGAGAATTATAATTGAGATTAATGGCTACGAATTGTAAATGGGAATTGTGTAAATGGGTCATGGAATATAAAAAATTCCTATGTTAAAGGTTACATATATTGACATTATTTATTGTGGTTGTTTTTGGTTTTGATAGGTTTTGTGTGTGGTGAATGGATTAATAAGAATGTGGGCATGGCTTAGTATAGTGGGGTATTGAAAATAGGTTCTATGCCCACTGGTTGATTTGGAATAAGGCTCTAAACTGAACCTCAAAATTCCAGAATTAATAATAGTGATAGAATGTCTATTCCCATAATGGTTTCATAACAACTAGACTGAGGCTTTGTGGGGAGGAGAATGTGTGCATATAATTTATTTATTACACGCATTCACTATTTGTTATACTAGATATTCTATAGATGCCATTGTTTTGTCCTGCTATGTTTTTCTCAAACCATTCATTATCAGTCATCGGTTACCAAATTAGAGTTCATTATTGTAGGTTCAGATAAGAAATGGGGACCGATACTAGGTAGTTGAATCGAGAATGGGATACTCATTGTTTTGGATATGGACTAGCATTCAGGACCAAATTATGGATTCCACTGTTTTATTTATTTATATAGGTATTCTCCATTATGAACTATATTATGAAATTCAATATTTATTATTGGTTATTGTAATATCCTTTATTATAGATGGTTTTTTAATAATTGTTATGGGTCATTGTATATTCTTCCCACTAATCTATTTATTTTATATTGAGTTTTACCTTATTCAAGAGGTTATAATCCCCCCATTTTACTATTATTCCCTTGATACTAGTTGGTTGCTTTTCGTGTTCAGGATGGAATGATTAATGTCATGTGGTGACCCTTCTCAGGGAATCAGTTTTTTAGATTCTAGGGTAGGGATGTTATAATGTGGTATTAGAGATGTTTTGATTCTCTTCCCTTAGTCATTGTATATGTGCATGGATTATTGTCTTCTAGGATGTGGTGGGAATTGGTAATGAGTACATGTTTAAAATTAGTTATAACATGTATGGGGGAACCCCATGTTACATAGGGATGTAATTATTATCATTATTATTGTTGTGTTTTGTTAGGAATGGTTGATATTTCACAATTGGGTGACGCACATGTTGTTTGATTTGATTGATTTACAATATTTTTCTCATTGATGTAATGATATGATATTGTGTAGTCATTCACCATATTAGGCACTGAAGGATAGAGGTGGCATGATTCATGATAAGAACAAATGGGATTGGTGTTTTAGGAATAGAGTGTAGAATGAATATTATTTCATTAATATATGAAGAAAATTTTGTCTAATAATTTTTATAATATTCACTAAAAAAATAATTTAAATAAATAGTCAAGGAATAGTGTTCGTAATGAAATGTTGTGACTGGGATAAAATTATTTATTTTGATAATTTTAATGGATTTATGATGGATTAAAGAGATGTATTTTATTGTTATTGTATAATTGTTAATGAATTTTAACAAATTAATTGGGTAAATGAGATAAAATGTGTGTATTAACGAGTTGTGAATGATGGAATATGCGAAAGAGTCATGATTTCTTTTGGGAAAGATGGAATGGTTTAAAAGGGTAGTTTGTAGAAGGACATGTGAATGAGTAATTTGGATTACCTCGTGCTGACAATAATCTGTTTTAGGCATGGAAGGGGAGACTTTTTTATGTGTGATGATGACTGTGGGAATAGTGAATCTGTAGTGGGTTATATATGTATGATGTTATATGATCATTTCAATATGTGGTTTAAATAATGTTACTCATACATATAAAATTTAGCTGATAAAAATATTTTGGATATTGGTCGTGAATATGGTAATGAGATTCAAATGGTAAGTCAATGTGGGGTTTACTATTTGTGTTGTTGATTTCACCGAATTTCGTCATGTTAATTATAAAAGGATGTTTGAAAGATGATCTTTTTGTGGAATCAAGTAGTGTGTTTTCCTTGGGTCATTGATTCAACCCATGTAATGTTGGTTTGGATCAGTGAGATATACCTTGTTTGCGACCTAGTATTTGGGTGATGAGACCTTGCAGGTTATGAAATGTCATATGATTAGTGCTTAGGGTACCCTCGGTATTTCTATGGCGTTGGGGTCATGTAGGGTTGTTTGGTAAGCTGAGTGTGAAAATATATTATGGAATATAGTGTTCATTATGAACCTCAAGGATTGTGAATTTGTTTTGGTGACATGCTCAGTAGCGACATTGTAAGTCATGTATTGGGTCATGGATAGGATATTTGGCATGTAGTGTTGATGTACATGTATGGATAGCTTTGGAGTGGAAATTAGTTTAAATTTCCATTTTGTTGGATAAGAACAATGTGAACCATAATGGGGGTCATAGTTTTATTATAGATCTTTTCATGGTTCGTGTTGTAATGTGCGTGGTTTGGTAAGAGTACAAATGGATTTATCTTGTTTTTAATACAATTTAGAATGTTTGTATCATTCTTTCATTCAGGAGTCCTAAAAGGGAGGTCAGATGAGGTTTTTATTGCATTGGGGTTTGATTCATATATGTGTATGCTTGGACCATCATAGTGGGATGCAGAGAACATTGCTTAAATAGAGTATGTCTTAGTGTTAGAAATGGTGTGATATATAGTTGGTGAATAAAATAGAGTTATGGTTATGAAATTATAGATTCCTGAAAATCAACGAGTGACCACGTGGGAGGATTTCATACAGATGCGGGTGACAAGGAATATGAAGCCTGGGAGATTCTTCAAGGGTGGAATTTAGACATAATGTCTTCCATCATGTTTCATTAAATTGTATTGGTGTGACCTGGTTCACTCATAATTGAACCCTAGGGATTTTGATAATATTTTGGATGTATTTGAAGGGTTGTATCATATGCATTAATGTACTCTATATTTGGAAGAAGACAAGTGGATCTCTTGTTTTTTATTTTCAAGTGGAAGATTCATAGGTTTTTTATGCTTGATTCGATTCTTTTGTTTTTAAGGTGATTTCGTGGAGGGGGTGGTCTGGTATCTGAGATTTATTGTATGAATGATTTTTTTGTGTTTAGATATAGTGGATGTCCCTGTGCTGAAGAGGTTTATTTACTAAGATTAATTGTTAAGTGTTTAATTGAGCATTGGGATGTGAAAATTTAATGGTTATATTGTGAAAACCAATTTTGGTTATGTTCATTAATTATCAGGGAATAACCAATATAGTTTCAGTAGCATGGTTAATGTAGTTCCATTAAAATTGTTGGATCGTGAATGATTAGCAAATGGTTTTGGAGTGGTGTTGGTTACACGGTGATGAGATATATATGGTTGGGAATCCTGATGTCATTTTTAGTTTATCGAGTCCCATATGGGATGTGACATTAGCTATTTAGAAGTTGGTGGTGGTGCTATTTAAAAAAATCATAGCATACCAAAACTAGTGTAGATCCTACCCTAAATGTTGACATTTTTTCATGTTTGTTGTGATTCATTGGATTTACTCCAAGAAACATGAGGGTAATCTTCATTGGTTGAAGACATACTAGAGTATATGCTCATTGGGGTGGTATGTGTAGTGATGGATAATGTGATTTACACCATCGATATTTTTTCAGGTATGGTCCTTGGAATGAGCCAGATGTCATCAAAACATTGTCGGATCCATTCCAAGAAGCTAGAATATGTACTTGTTGTTGTTTATTTTCTTAATCTGGGAAAATCTTGAAATTGTTTTCTAGTTTTGGGTTTCTGCCTATGATTGATTTAATGTTTTGGTGGTTGGAATAACATGTAGATAGAAATTATAATGACACTCATAAGGTGGGTAAAGGTAGTTCTGTTTCAGATGTGGGTAAAATAACATTGATTTGATGTAGTGGAAAATTGATGACAATAGAAATCATGTGAGATATACATTATGTTCCATATATATAATGGAGGTGCTTTAGATGTCGTGTTGGTGTTATCCAACCATTGGCCTCAGACTTAGTTTTGATCCAAATTAATTCTATATTTTAATAGATATTCGTATATAACTTATGGTGAATGTTTTGTGGTGAGAACTATGTTACACAAGTTGGAATGGTTTGATTGTGAACCTAGACTTATACTATAGTGTATGAATAGTAGTAGTGTTTGTGAAGAGATAAATTATGGGGATAGTGGGGAATGATGATGGTTTACTCGAATGTGATGACGTAGTGGAAAAATTCAATCATAAATTTTGGAATGAGCTCAATTAGTTTATCAGGTAATAGTGATAGTATTAATGTTTATAAGAACCATGGTATGAAGAAAAAGAGTATTGTTTCATTAATAAATGTTTGGGGTTATGGGACTATCCTGTCGCAGTGGTCCAACATGATGTGGAAAATGGGAATGGATGTGATGAATTATGGTCCAACTCCAGTTTGGAATTTTTTTGGCATGGAATTCTCGAACCAGAAATTATACTTGATTAAGGATAATAACAACCTATTCTTCTATTGGATAGTGTAGGAATATCCGTCCTGTTGGTTTCAATATAATTTCTTGATGAAAATATGGGGTAATGCCTATAGTGATGTTCGGTCATGGAGAGCTGGAACACGTTAGGTATATTTTGAATGTTGAGTTGAGATTATAGTGGTTTGTCATCAGTAATGGGATACCCATTAATGGGAGCAGATATGGAGAAGAATAATGTGAATGTGGTTGGTTGATGACATGATCAAAGTCTCATGTAGGTTGGACTCGAGTGATCATTGTTTATGTAAGATGGACCTGATAGAGAATGTTTTTATTGTTTTAGTAGGTTCAGTTATTTAGAATGTAGTTTTAATTTGGGAGTATCGTTGTAGAATGGGATCGTTGGGACATGATTGGTGGATCTGTGAAATTTTTAAATGTGGTGGGAATTATCGTTTTTTTCGTATAGGGTGATAAAGTTTTTGGGTCACCGATAGTGTTTTGAAAACTGAATAACATGATACCAAGTGATTCTGGTCATGAGTTGTGAAGAGGATCAGACATATGGGATGCCGATTAGATCTACCATAGTAGAGTTATGTTGTGTTCAATGTTTCTATGTGTTATTAATCATGAACAATTGCCAATTATTTCCCATATAAATATCTTGTTGTTGATGTTTTGTGAAATTAGATGGGTCCCTTTTAGTATATCCAGTCTAGGTAATATAATTTTTGTGTAGAATCTAGGCTGGGACGATTATAACTTTGAATCAAATTCTAGGAAAACATTGAAATGTAATATGAGAGAAATAGAGAAGGAGAATTGATATGCAGTCCTATTGGCTTGATCTCTTTGTTATAGATGCTCAGTGATTCAAGGGGATGCGTCTTAAGGATGATTCTTTTTATTGTGGGGATGTAGTAAGACCCTGAATATCATGGATGTATTTCCTTTTTAAAAATTGCTTTCATTATATAGTTTGTGTATATGAACGGCTTCATGCATGTACAAGGGGAATAGAGGGTGTTTCGGGGGTTTGGAACATGAATGGAAATGAAAAATGGGCCTAACTATGCAAGGAACAAGGTTATAGAATTGTTTTTCAAACTGTGTGGCCTACCCAGGATAAATTGTTCAACCTTAAAAAGTGGCATATCCCATGGGTGGCACAGATTTTTTCAAACTATGTGTCCTACCATGTTGTTTGTGCATCCTTTTAATATTGGGATGAATTACAAAATTTTCATTAGTTGGTTTTAATGTTCCATAAGTTTTCTCCACCATTTACCCCCTCTCCACAATAATGTTAATCCAAATTGACATAAAATCCCAAATGATAGATTTCATTTGATTCTTAGACGTTTAGTGGGTCATTGGATGCAGATCAATTATACGGGTTAGTCTAATCCCCCTCGAATCATTTTTTCTGAAGTGGGGCTTTTATATTTGGTTATCTTTCTTCATTTCCCCAATACCCTCTCTTTATATTGGATATGATGTTAAATATGTAAGGCGTTATTGAATTTATATTTATATCTATGATCATGAGTGTGTTCATCATCCAATTTGAGGAAGGTGGTCTATAATTTAGATCCCATAGTTTTTATGTGGACGTCATCATACGAGTGTGTGTTATTGTTTCCATCATGTCTTTCTTATAATGTGTTTTTTGGATTTGAAAAAAATAACTAAATAATGATTTAAATCCCACAAGATTCACATGGGATGGGTTGAAGATGATTTGACCAATTTGGGGCCACCCATGGGCTCTATCGTCATTCTCAAACATATGAATTGAGAATGTCAATGGAGGAATTGATGCGTAATTATATAGATCCAATGTAGATATTTTATTAAGGTGAATTGAATTTGATATGTAATATTATTTGTTATGGTTAGTTACAATAATAGTATAAGGGGTTGTTTTGGATGGCATAGTAATTTGTTAATAGAGTTAAATAAGATCGAGTCAAATGTGTTTTTAATTATATTGATATGGAATAAATTATTAGTACATATGAAATGATGAGCATATTAAATTGGTAATTTCTTTTTAATTTAAGATCATGTGAAAATGTAGCAATTAATATATTATGAATATATTGAATTGGTGTGAACATGAAAATGTTGGGGTTTACCTAATGGGATAAATGTAATTAAGTGGTTAGGTTTTTTGATATAAATATTATAATTGAAATGTGTATGTAGTGAAATTATAGTGAAATTACAATTGGGATAAATGGTATATTGTTTGGTAAGTGATGAATATTGGATAATGTATGGGAGTTGATGATTATCCATAATCAGCAAATAAACAATAATGGAAATTGACCTAAAATTAATTTAATTTTACAAGGAAAAAAGTGTTAATGGGTAATGGAAAATTAATAATTCCCATTTTAATGATTATTTAATCTTATTGTTATTTGATGTGGTTGTGTTTGGTTGAGAAATGTTATGTGTGTGTTGAATGGATTAAAATTCATGTTTGAAAGGATTGTTAGATTGGCATATTTATATGGGGTTCTACACCCATGGGTATAGTTAGACTATGGCACTAAACTCCACATTAAAATGTGCAGGTTAGTGAAGGGGACGGAGGAACTATTACCACAACATTTTCATTCATTCCTAAAAAAAGAATAAAGGGGAGGATAATGTTTTTTGTGTGTTGTTATTATCTCATGTGACATAGGGAAATTATTTATTCTTTTATGAGTAGTAGTTTTTTCCATATATTCATATTAAGATGAATAATATTCCATACCCATTTAAAAAGTGGCTAAAGTGGATTATGTAAGAAAGATGAAAAAAAATTGTGATAATTATAATAGGGTTTATGTAATGAGTGTAAATTAAGGGTATAAATGTTTCACTTTCTTACATGTAATGTATTTATAACTTTTATTAACTATCTTTTAGATTTGATATTTTGTAGACAATGTTGGTGGTGGCCAACAATGATGTACTCACACCCTACTTAGGCCACTATTGTTTACCTAAGAAGAAATTATTATTGTAGGTTTAGATAAGGGAATGAGCTAGTTCAATGTAGTGTATTCGGGCTTGGAATATTCATGTATAAAGATCTAGATTTGGAGTTAGCAACGTTTTTGGATTTCTGCTATTATCACTAATTTTTTTTTGTTTTTTCTACTAGGAACTATATTATACCAAGATCATTTTTCTGTTGGTTGTGTTTGAACACTATTTTGGGAGATAATTATTTATTTATTTTCAATATATATTCTACTTTATATTATCTATTCTATTTATTTTATGTGGTGGATTACTCTTGTAATGAGGGTATAGTCTACCTATGTGACTTTTTGACATCCTATTATTAGGAATCCTCTAGCATATGGGGAGGAGTTGTTGAGGTCATGTGGTGATCTATCATAGGGAACCTTTTTAAGGGATTACAATTTATGGATGTTAATAATTGGGTAAATGAAAATGAAAACTCATTGTATATGAATGTTGGGAATCAACACATTAGGGATGATGTTATCATTTCTATGAATAATAGGAGAAGGGGAGAGGATTGATGGTGGATATTACATAAATACAAAAACATTCAACTATATTTATGATAAATATAGTTATCATTTAGTTTTTTATACGGGAGGTGAGAATATGGTAGCAATAAATAATGAAATAATGAATTTAAAATAGAATGAATGTATGATTTTACATGTCAAATATGATTCCCTTGAGGACCTCTATAAAAAAATATGGTATTGATGTAAATCTAAGACAATAACATCCAATGTGTGGGTAAGAGGCTTGGAAATTTATTTGGGTATAATTTCGAAATATCAAGAACAAAGATATATTGTGATGATAAGCATTCATGAGGGGTGGAATTTATATGGAGGGGAGAGGGATGTTTTTATTATTTTAAACAATTAATTATTATTTCTGGCTCATAACAATCAAAAGTATTGATTTTTGTGACAGTGTACAGTTACAAGTTCACATTATTCTATTAGTGGGGTACAAAAATTATTAATAAAATAAAATTCCTGAATAAATTTAATGATATTTTATATCATAAGTTCTCATATTTCGTTATTTACTAAAATTTCATATTTTTTAGAAAAATCCAAAATATTATCTCTATATATTTTTCATCATATATCATTCAAAAATGGGCTCCAATTTTTGAATATAATTTTCAAAATATGATAAATTAGTTTTTTAATTTAAATCCTCATTTATTTGAAATATAATAAATATAAATTAATAACATATTTTACGGTGAGTTGTATAGTTAATTAAATTATCCAAAAATTATCATATAAGAAATAAAAAAATAATATTAATTTATTAATATATTTTTATAAAAATGAATTTTATTTTTAATAATTCTATTAACTCTAAAATTTTATCTAAATGTAAATGTTTTACAAAAATACTACCTCATAAGTTACCTTTTTTAATTAATTGTTTTACGTATTCCATGATATTAATACATCATATTATCAATTATAATATTGATAAATTTTATTATTGCACTGATATGTGAGGTTGTTATTCTAATGTATAGAATATTGATCTTGATGGTCACCTTACTATTTTAATTTTCAGGTTACAATTCCATTATTTTATATTCCTCAATATCTATAAATTCTACTTATTTATTTATAAATTTATTTAAAATATCACTTTTTAATTCTATAATGAAAATAATTATTCTATAACTACTTATGTAGTTAAAATTATAGTCATCATTCTATTATTATTTTATTTTCTATATACATCCTCTAAATTTGATTATAGTTCTTGATCAACTCAATTATATATCAAATCATGATCATATATGATATATATATATATAACCCATGATATTTATCTACTATTGTTTCATTATTAGAGCATATTATTTTTCATGTTAGTTATACACTAAATATAGATTATATACTAACATAAATAGTTACTAGATTCACCCCTAATTATAAGAAATATCAAAATATTTATACCTTCTGGTTACAAAAATATTTAGTAATTGGTTATCCCCGAATCATAAAAATATTATAGTTCATTACTCCATCCAAAAACAAGAAACTTCTTCAGTGACAATCCAATTTATAATGATCTTATTTTTCAAACAACCTTACTCCACATGAACGTTGTATCATCATTCCATGTATAAACCATCTTCATGATTATCAATTGCACCATAATTATCCTTCTGGTATCCTAAAAAAATCTAAATTCAATAAGGCAATAATATATTAAAATATAAAATTTTATAATTTTCTTCCTGAAACAAATACTTTAGTACTAGTCTATCTATTTAATCATTATCTTGATTGATTTTTCATATCAAAATATTTTGGTGGAACTTCTGTCAATTATATATCAAATGAATGAAAATCTATTTGACTTAAATCATTCAACTAAAATTTTTTTTTATCATTACATCATTGATCATGTATATTATTCATTTTCAGCCTCTTTTAATGGACATTTATTCAACAAAATATTATGATCTCTGATGTGTTTTATGATACGATGTCGAGTACGCTTTTAACAATTGAATAAATATTGTCCAAAACATTACTATCATGAGAACATCATTTAAAAAATATTCAAATTAATTGTTCTATTCCTTATTTAAATATAATTTTGTTTGAAATCTAATGATGGAGAAACTAATTAATGTAGTAAAATAAACCATCCAACAAATATGAAATAACTCTCCCCCTTATATTTGAAATGATTCATATAAATGTAAGGAATAAATTTAGAATATATATTTTAATTTTACAATCAACATTACATTCCATTTTCAATAATTAAAACCCCCATACAAATCTAATTCAACATTTATCCACCTATATTAACATTAGTGAACACCTAAAATATTCCACAAATATTTATAGATTAAAATCATTAAATAAAAATCTCAAAATTTTATCAATAAATTTATTTATCAATGTTTCCCAATGATCCTAAAAACAATATTGTCTAAAAATCAATTTTTCTACATCCAAAATACATATAGACTCCACTATTTAATCAAATTTTTCTAATTTGATGAAAAATACTCAAACATTCTACTAACGTATAACAATCATCTGACCAACATAGTCATCTTAGATTGACCATGTAACTATAGTTAAAATTAATTACCCAGTTACTATTTAATTATTTTGTGTTCAATTAATAATGGAAGATTAATGATCAATAACAACATCTTGTAATGTGAGTACATTCACATTTTTGAAAAATCATACAAGTAATCAATGACTTGTAAAATCATTCTTATAACCAATTTCTGGTAAAATACTTCTAAAAATATCATTATTAGTAATTAATTTCAAGATTGTATTAACTATGATCATCCAAATAAAATCAATCATTATGTGTAACGAAACTTTTAGTAATAATGGTATTATGAAAATCGTAAATCAAAAATTATCATCCACCTTAAGAGATTATTTTATAAATTAATTCTTATTGTAATTACTCACTCATCCATAATAAACATTCACTCTACATTTATGTATTTATAGAGTTAATTATTTTAATGGAACAATATTCCAAATATTATAAATTAAGGTATTATACGTATTCACAAAGGACTAGAAAACCAAACATCAGAAATCCTCTTTTAGTTTTTTATTAGATTTTATATAGTCAATTAACATTAAATATAATAACACTAATTTTTAATCCATAGATATGTCTATCATTTACTATGATAATATTTTTTTATCAATAACAAATTTTCTTAAATTATAATGAGTTTTCTCTACCCCTTGTCTAATATATATTTAAATTATATTTTATCTACCTATAAAAAGATTTTGAACATAAGAAAAAATTTTATCCACCCATGTTGTTCTAATTATTAGGCCAAAATTACTAATTTATTGTGTTATTGGGGGAAATATCAATATAGTATTTTCTAATTCCCCTATTTCATTATATTAAATAAAATAATAACATGATATCTTTGAGGGATGTATTAAATCAGCTATCACAATGTAATATGTCCCCAATAAACACTCTAAAATTTAACATAAACAATTTTTAGTGTAGAGAACATGGGTTACTTATATATATTATAAATCTATCCACCATAATTAGTATGTCCGCAAAATTTTAATAAATATTTTTTTTCGTAATTTCATAATATTTTTATTTAACTAAAATTCGGACACCCATCATTATAAATTGAGAAAAAACAAAGAAGCATAAAAATATGTATCATCCCATATTCTTGAACATCATTAATGTTCAATTAAATAATATTATTCATTAAGATTAAAACTATATTTTTAATAAAATAATTATGTTTTATAGAGATAGTGCCATAAGGAGTAAATGATGAAATATTTTCTATATTTTGTAGTGTATGAGACATCATCGTCAATATATAATTATTATGATTTTTGGTACATTACATGCTCGATAAAACTGAAAAAAGTCACCTTAATTTTAATTCACTATGTAGGCTCCATGGACAACATTAGGGATTATCTAAAATTTATAAAATTTTATTTTATTGAGAAATATAGTTGAAAAATATTTCTCAACCTGAAAAATCCCATCACTTTATGCCACGTTTACATTATATTTTTCTAATTATTATAACCGTTAATCACTATAGAATATATAATTTATTCAATTTTTTTATCAATTATATTAGTGAGAATAAATATTGTTAACATTAAATATAAATCTATATGAATTTATATTTTTTTCTACTTCTATCTTATATTTATTATTAAACAGTTATTTCATTATAATAATGGTTTCATTTAGAATGTTTTCATATTTCATCATTACAATAGAACATTATATCATATAAAACCTTTTTCATTTCATATATTTCTAGTATTCATTTTAAATGAAATATCCATTCAATTTAAAAAATATAGGGTAATGTTTTTATTATTTTTGTTCAAAATATTTATTCCACCGATCATATTATCATCTTGTAAGATGCTTTACTATGGTGACTTATATTATACATTAATTTACTAAATATTTCGTCCACCATTCAAATCCGCATATTTATTTTATATAGTTAAAATAATTTATTTACAAATCATTATTCAATTAATATTAAATATTTTAGAAATTAAAAAAAATTATATGAAATGGAATTTCCATTATCAGATTTATAATCATTTCATGGGCATGAAATCTTGTCCAATAATCTTTTTGAGTGAAACTATCATTTCAAATTCTGTATATATAAACCTAAAGGTATACTTATAGTATCTCATTCATTTATATAACATTATATTTTTTGTTATATTCCCTTAATGATTCTTGTGTTCTTCTTGGCATACATGATCTGACAATTCCTCAAAAGAATTATTCAACAACATCTAGAAAACATTCAAAGATAATTATATTTTTTTGATGTCAATATAATTTTCTTATTTAATAATGTATATGTGAAAATAACTGATATTTCCTTTCAATTATACATTATCCACTCAATGATTTCATTTTTTTATTATTATAATATTGATATGTCATTCAAAAAGTTGTTATAATTTATTTTAGAAATTTCAATGACACCAGCAGTATAAAATAATAATTATATTATTTTATTATGATGAGTTTTTCAAGGAAGATACATATATTAAATAAATTATTTATATTATAAAACATTTATAATATATGTATTTAGGGGATCTTAGTACCTATTCATTTATTACAACCTCACTGAAGAAATATGTAGGATTATTTATGCCATTCCTTAACCATATTCATTTAGAACTATAATATGAACTATTCAATATTGGATAGATTTTTAATTTAAATTAATCAGAAGGATATTATTCCTCTTTCAGGAAATTATTAGTGACAGAATAATTACATGTTCATCTATTGTACCTGCTAGTAGATTATATCATTACACAATTAAGTGTGTCTTTATAAAATTTTTCAACTATCCCTTTTTTCAACATCCAATGTTGATGAAATTCAATATCTTCCATATTTATAAATCATATTATATTATCTAGAAAAGTTTAATCGAACATATTCTTCTTATATTCATGTATTATTAGTTTCACTTTATATTGTTCATTTTCTACATTAGGAAACTATAGTAATGGATCCTAATCACCGCTATTAATGAATGTCGTTTTATATATAAATGATTTACCCTTATATAAAAGTGATTATTTTAATATCAACAATATCATTGAGAGTATAATTAACTATATGGTACATTTTCTAATGGAAATCTATTAAAATTAATAATATCTCAAAAATTCAACATAAATTTTTCATTCAAAATGAGGAAAATTTTTTGAAAATACATTTCCATTTTTTCGTAATGATCAGTGAAATTAGTGACAACTTTTCACAAATTTACATTATTCAATAATGACTTATAAATTAAATTTATCTCCTTTGAAATATATCATTTAACATTTAAAGTCATATTGAAAAAAAAACATTTATGGGAATACATATATTAGAAATTTCATCTTTTGATACATACATTTTTATTAGAGTTAACCACTATATTTATCCTACATAAAATCAACAATACCTCGACCAGATTCTCCTCTGTGAGGTGTTATTATAACTGAACTTTCAATTCTGTCACCACTTATGTTAATGTATATTTCCAAGTTTTCATTCTTCTATTGATCCCAATAATCATTCTTCTATAGATATATAGATTCTATCTTCTTTTAATTGTTGAATTATTTTTATGGAATATTAGTATTTTAGAATACTATATTACATTATTTAGTTTTCAACATGGAAATTATTCTCTGAATATATGAATGTATCATCTTTATAAAATTTGATTGATTGGAAGAGATTATTTACTCAACTTCCTAAAATCATCATTTATTTTAAATTAACAGTAATATAATATATAATAAACCTATATATCCTAAAGAGGGATCCGAAGATCTAATAAAATTGATGTTCTATGATTACATTATGATCACTAAGACGGTGAGGGTTGAATTGGACATCACTATATTTTAATATTTATTTCTCCAAATCCATCAACTAAATTTTTTTGTTATCTTGATGAATTATAATACATCTTACAACCTTAGCTCATATATAGTAAAAATCATGATAGATGTCAACATATGATATTTATATGGTTCAACATCAATGTTAGATCCAAATCCTTGGCATTTCAATATTAAAACCATCATGGATTCTTAACTAACTTATATATAAATTTTATTACACCACACAAATAAAAATATTAGTTAATTTTTTATTCCCATGAGTTGCATGATTCTTTAGTTAGTATTTATAACACCTAATAAAAATCCATCAGTCGCATTAAAACACCAATATACAATATCCTTCATTGCTGTTGATTCAATATAAAAATATATTTTTTTATATGATATTCTTCCAAATGAATATTAGAACTCCTTTTCAATTATGAAACATCCAAATATATTCATCAACACTTTGAAATATACAGTAATCATTTAATATACAGAGTATTTTAATATACCTGAATATATTTAAACACAACATTTTAAATAATTTTATGAAGGACTACATCTACTAATAGTATTTTTTTACAATGTCTAATCGTTATGTTTTGTCTCTTCACCTCATCTTGATTAACATTATTTTTCGGTATATCCATTTATATAATATCTCTTTCTAAACCCCAACTATATACTAAAATATAACACTCCCTTATATGGAATTCCTCATAGAATATTTCAAATAATATTAGTAATATTATTAATCTAAAACTTATTCATAACAAATGTATGAATTGAAAATATACATCATCTTCTCTCTAGAAAAAAATTCCATTCTTTCATAACATGTTTTTCTCAAAAAACACTATTTGAAACATCATTATGATGAAAATATCTATACAGAACTCCTCTATATGATTCAATTATTTTTTACTGTTTATTTATTGGATAGAAATGGATGGTGAACTAATAATTTGTCCTCTCATAATTAATCAATATATAAATATAATTGATTTCCAAAAAATTTATAGTCTCAATTTCTTATGAAATATATTTAATATGTTTCGGATCAAAAAATTTTATTAGAGTTCAGTATTCATAAAAATTTTCCACCCTCATATATACAATAGAATTGAGAGTATACATTATTACTCAATACTGAACATCAATAATAAATTTTAATATTCTGCAAATATCACTAAGATTTAGAATATGTGAAGATAAAGATCTACATTGTCATAATTAATTCCATAAAATTGGTATAAAGATCCTAAAAACTATCTCCTAATTATAAACACTTGTTTTTATATTCATAATTCAAATAAAATAATTTATACCCTAACCTATCTATGTAGATAAAATTTATTATAAATAAATTCCTCTCTCATTCCTCTTTAAGATCAACATCAACTTTTCAAATAAGAATGCTAAACAAAATATGGTTACATCGATTTTCTACAATTAGAATGAATCAATTAAATTATTTTATGTCAATCATTATTTTTAAAAATTTGTAAATTCAATATATAATTTTTTAATATTATCATTCCATAGAAAAATATATGGAAAAATACATCCATAAAACTCATTATCATAAACTCAATTTAGTAACCCCATTTGGGAATTTTATTTCTGCCGAACATAGTGTGTCAATGTTTCCTCCAATTTCATGACTCATAAAAATCCATCTAACAAGAATTAATAACACAGAACTGAAGATATAATAAACATTTTTAATCATCATATATATATATATGATATAGTGTCTTAGTCTATATAAATGTAGCGACACCAACCCTTGTAGCCAGGAGCTTGTATTTAGTTTATTAAATTAGAATAATATATACATAATCACATCTCAAAGTATTACAAGGTTTTTAATCTTATTAAACTAGATATATTATTTGGACTCACATTACACTACAACATACTAATTACAACAATATTTTCTATGAATATCACTATTACCTCTATATTATCCTTATATATCATTCATAGTTCTCTTTACGGATATTTTCTAAAATAATTAAAAAATATTTGTGAGATAAAATTATCTCAAAAATTAATTTATAGTTGATAAAATAATAAATATATAAGAATTAATATCAAAGAATGTTATATAAATTTAAAAATATTCCATTTAAATAATTAGATTAGTTATGAAATAATTAATATGGATCTATAAATAATAGAAAACACGAGCCCTTTGAAAAAAATTAAAAAAATATAAGATAAGGGATAATAAATATGGAGAGATAAATATCATAAAACACATACCATTTAATAAATATTGTTAAAACTGAATTCTTTTAAAGATGATATAATTATAATAATATTATAGATAATAATAACAGAATTCTCAATGAATGAAATTATTAACAATATGACATCATAACCTCATGCATCGTGATACTTCTACCAACAAGATCATTATTCATGAAAGTTTAAAATTAGTTGGTATGTATACTTTAGAATCCCATTTAATTAGTGACACTAAACTAATTTTCCTTTGATATTATCGGTGTATTGATAGGAAATAAATTATTGGGACCAATATATGTTATAAATTTTAATGGATTCCTCACATATTAAATGATGGATATTATTATTGAACAATGTGTCTTTTAATAAAATATATATATTGAGTAAATAATACAAATTTGTTAATATTTTCCAAAATAAAAAATATAAAATTCAATGTAGAAATCCAAATGTATAAGTGACATATGTTATTAGAAATAAGAACATACCTATTAAATATTATGGATATATAGGGGAAATTTAATGTTTAATTATCAATGGTATGATAATATTGAATTATAAATTTGGTGACAATGAAAATAATATATGATATTGATTTTCAATATATTCCTAGGCAATGATGACCATGAAACATCCATCTAAAAAATAATGATTTTATAAATAAAAAATATACCCTTTAGGATAATTTTTTTTCATATCGTTATTGATTAATAGAAATAGAATATAATCATATTTAAAACGATCATTTGGGAAATTTATTTTTCATTGTGAGAATAATTTTTTAAAACTAAAATTTTAGAGAAAAACTTTATTGTTATTGTTTTTAAAGAAATAAATTATTCATAAAAAAGAATTGTGTAAAACTTTGAGTGTTATTGATGGTAGAACATTACGTAGATGTCAAGATTATTTAAACAAATAACCCTTTAATTTTTTTTACACAATCCTATCAAACATTAATATAAAAATTACATGAATTTTATTTTCAGAAAAATGAAAAAAAATTGTTTTAAATATTATTTATTTATTATTTTTTGAATGTTAAAAACATTTTAGTAAAAATTATTTATTTATAATGGTTTTGTAAGAAAATAGATTTATAATTATACAGAGAAATGGTGTAAATTTTTTAAAATAATTTTAAGAATTAATGTATTATAAATGGTATTATTACATTAGAACATCCTTAATAATCCTAGGAGATGAAAATAAATGTGGTTAATTTTCTAGGGATTTATTGGTTTTCCTCTATGGAAATTTATATATAAAAACCCCATATCAAAATTATATTGATAAATAAACTCATATAAAGATCATATTATTGATTTGAGAAGTAATCAATGAAGAAAAAATATTTATAAAGATTATATTCAAAAAAACTGGTTGAAATATATCATATCGTATTAAAAATCATTACAAACATATCCTATGTATATAAATAAAAATAAATGTGTAATATATCATGATAAAAAAAGGGGTTATAAAATTCATTAAAACATCTCATATTTTTTAAATATCCATTTATCAAATAATTGAACTTTAATTTTTATATAAAATTATTACTAAATTAATAATTATATTTCATGTCAATTTTATAGTATAAAACCCAATTAAAATAATGCAGGTCCATAACCATTTAATTGGACTCATTGAATGGAAATTGAGACGAAGTCCCTTACCTCACAATTCCATTTAGTTTAACATGATTAATCATATTGTATAATTGTTTAGTAAAGGTTTAAAACATATAAAATAACCATATGGTCACTTAAAATATCATATATGTTCCTTTCATAACAACTTATCACCTATTAGTTATAATTAATATATTATTTTCTATGTTTCTGAAATTATTTTCTATGTTTTCACATTGATGTTTTTTCAGGAATGTTTTAGTTTTATTAAATATTATATAGCTAAATAATCTCCATAACAGTTATAATGAAATAATCGTTATACTTATACACCAATTATTCATTTAATTAAAATCATGAAAAATGGTGTTGAGAATTGAAGTATATAGTGATCTTATAAACGATATGTAGTACATACACATAAGTTACATTTTCATTTATCAATGATCATTATTGAAAAAAATCAACATTATAATAAAATTATATAATTATAATAATATAGTAAATAACATATTAAATATTTATTTACTTCTATATATATCATTAATGTGGTGTGGGGTTGAAAAGGGAGTCTCATCACTTTGGGAAAGTGGTAGCCAACACAAACAAGAAAGTTTTTATCATCATTATTTTAGATAAAATGTTTGAATGAAAATTATTAATTATATTTCAATAATGATAAATATTCCATTAATATCTAAATTATTTGACTTATAGATGATATATTTATTACCATTATCCTTATTACCACCCATGACAATTGTTAGTGATAAAAAATGAATCACATTGTAACCCGAGGTACTGGTTCTCCATACAAACAGGTGACACTATCCTAATTACAATGAAATGTAAATTAAGAAGGTATATATTTAATATAATGATTCTCAGTTACAATTATGTTATAAATATAATATATATAAATACTCTAAATAGATTCACCTACAAAAAAGTTATAGTTGCTAAAGGAAATAATGAATAAAATCAGTTTGTGAGGTGGTATACCACCGTAAACATGAATAATTTAATTCCAACCCATTTTAAGGATGTTTTATTTTTTAGGTCATTAAGTTTACATAATAATATCCTTGTATTTTTAATATATATTTTTTTTACGATAAATTATTTATAATAATTAAACAAAGAAGAGTAAGAAATAAATTAAAAATGATAAATACAGAATGTTGCGTCTCCATTAAGAAACCACAATAGTATTTCACCATATCCTTCAATGGTTTGATTTACAAAAAACTAATTAACATATGAAAAAATTTATTTTTGAACTTTGTACCATAATGAATTTCATAATGACATGGATTTAATGGTATTAAATTGAGATGATAGGGGTAGAATAATTAGATAATATAAGTTATTATGATTCCAAATATATAATAAATTTAACCATATTTCAATTATATAATTTGAAAAAAATAAAATAATCACATAGTATCAATGATAAAATTGGTTTTTGGAGAGGATATGTTTAAATATTTACACTGGTTTTAAATAAGAAATCAGTTTGAAAATTATTCCAATTACCAAATTTAAATTAAAAAATATATATATTGAAATAATTTTACTGTAAAATAATGTATATTTTTAATTTAAATCTCCAACTAAAATAAATTAAAATGAAATTTCAATAAAAGTGAAATTTGTTTACAATTCCTAGAAAAAATTAATATTTAAGAAAAATAAAAAACATGTGTGTATTCTAATTTAAAATTTTTAAATTAATTTTTATTTTTATGAAATAAATTTTCTAAAAGTGGTAAAACATAATTTTATATTATATGCCAAAAATTATATTAAACTGTATTTGTGTGAGAATATTGTTTTTATAAAATACTTATTTTTTTTACTTGTAATTATTAATATCTATTAAATTGATAACTATATTTTCAAATATATTGTTAGTAATGGTCATACACTCCAAATAAATTTTTATGTTCCCATGAAATACCATATTATTTTACTTTTTAAAAAATATTAATGTGTTCTTCAAGATATCAGAATGCTTAATTTGAAATTAAAATATTTGATGGGTTGTTTACGCTCTCTTTTTAATACAAATTATATATTTATTTAAAAAATTCATGTGGGGTTTACATTTCACCCACTAATAAATTTTTATATTTCTATTTATACATGATATCAGAAATCAATGGATTGAAATTTCGAAATACCATAGTCAAAACCACCATATTCATATATGGTTCATAAAATATCCTTTCAATAATAGGTAACTAGATGAGTGAAGGTTATATAGAATAACACATAACTAGGTTTCAACATTGGAGAACCATAATATCAAGTGAATAAATGGACAAGGTTGAAAATAATAAATAATTATAGAGAATTATAGTGGAAATTTATCTTAATAATTTAATAATGAACAAAATGTTAATCAACTAAAAATATTAAATCTATGATGATTTAAAATAATATTTGATTCCACCAATATGAATATAATAGGATTTCGGTTTTCATTCAAGACCCATTCACTGATTATTAATAACACTTTTTTTATCTATGGATGTATATAAATATACTTATATGAAATGTTATAATTTATTTTTAAAAAATATATCATTTAGTTGTTCTTCGATCAATATTTAGCTCACATATTACTCTAAAAATTGATTTTAAAAAATTAATTTCTTATCCTGAATCATTAAATGTAACTTTTATCATCTCATAAGATCCATAAAATAGTGAAATATATTTACATATATCTATAAAAACATTTATACCCAATATGCCTATGATATGTTATACAATATAATAAATTAATCTGTAAACCTAAAAAGTAAATTCACTAATTATTCATTAATATTTATTTGTAAAATCCATAAATTGATGAAATATTAACTAGGGAATCAGGTATGATTGTGGTAGTTTTTAACCCCTAAGAATTATTTGGTTACGGGTTCAAGCCCTATTACCTTACTGCACATGAAAAGATTACACCATGCAATCAAGATGTCCTAATTCTAAAACTATATTAATATTATTACTATAATGTTTAAAAAATAATTATTATGTACATTTGTCCAGTATAATTAATATTTGTATTACCTATTTACTATAAAATTTAATATAACTTTTTTTTCACAATGACTAATAATCATATATGAGTATTATTAAATTTTTTATTAATTATAATATTGAACCACAAGTTTTTCAATTCCTCAATTTTTTTTCTAAAAAATATAAAATCAATATAACTCATATAAGTATATCAATAAAACATATAATAAACTAATGGATTTTATTTCCAGAAATTTACCCCGAAATTTCACTATTCATGGTATACCCCCATCCCATAAAACATAAAATGGGTGTTTAATGCAGTGATCATGTGATCGATATTAAATTCATAGAACCATGAATTTAATAGAACAATTAGTAAAAAAGAAATATATTCTTCTGATTTTTTTTATACATGATTTTTTTTATTTTTATCATAAAAATATTATTTATAAAAAACACTTCTACTTTTAAATAAATGATCACTAATACATAAATTATCAATTTTTTTATTTATACATACATCATTTTTGGTCTATAGATAATCCATAAAATATGGAATTGGCATGGATCATTCCTTTTTTACTGCATTCAGAGCAACACGAGATAAATGGATCATAGTGATTTTATTTATTTCTATATATTTTAATCTTTATTTGTCATCGACTCATCTTTTCATTAAACTATTCCTTTACAAAAATTACAAATATTTCTATTTCCTTGAGACACATTATCATCTGTCTCGTTACAATTTCCATACATGAATAAAATCTATCTTTATTTTCCCTATGGCCTCTAGCCTTAGCACTCATTGGGAAATAGATCATTCTATTCTTTTGTGTGTCTGATAGTTAGTAATTGTTTAGGTTGTTAATTATACACTGGGGTAGTTGAGTACGAATAATAACAATATGTTTCACTCAATACACCATTCCATTTTGTTTCTCTAGTCACCACCAAGTACTTCATATCAATGCCAATGTTATTCATTCAGGATATAGACAGTGACAAAAACAAAGAAATCATTGTTTTTGTAATAATAATAGTAGGTGCAAAACCATATAATCATTTATAACATGTTTAAATAATGAAATGATTTTTATAATCATAGACACCATAAATTTATTCTATGATATAAATTTTGATCATGTATTATAATTCTTCATAATTTATGTTATGTAAAATTAGGATTATTTGAATAATTTCACCTAGTATTGTAAATCCTTCTTCACAGTAAGGCCCATTATTATTCTACATGTGATGATCAAGTAAATATCAATGAACCATTTTAGATTTTCTACCCATATATACAATTATTTAAAAACCACATCCACTAGTAGTATCTGAAATGGATGTATTTTAAGGGAAATCCAAAAAAGTATCTATCATAACACATATTTTTAATGTTTGAAAATTTAATTCCCCAAATCCATTCATAAGTATATGATCCATAATCTATATTTTCCTATATATTGTTTTCAAGGTCTCATCTAATCATCATCTAAGAATAACATCAACTACCCCTGATCCCAATTTACTAGAGTTAATATACGTTTTATTATATAGGCATAAGATACCAGTAATCAAAGGCTATATGAGATAATATTTTGATAGTAATCGTAATCCAGATACAAAAATTAGTATTTTAATATGTAAGAATATAAAAATTGCAACATAATTTTTTTCCAACAATATCATCATCTACTATGTATTATCATTTAAAATAATTCACTATTAATGTCATGGAATTTTATAAAAAGAAAAATAAATAAATTTAATATAATATTATAAGAAATTGTTATGTACGATAGGGAATGTAATGAATCTATTAGAATAATTGATAAGATATGTCGTATAATTCGAAACATAATACATTAAAATAAATCCATTAGATATGACATAAAATATATAGAATGGTAAATAAATGAACATTTTCCCTTATAAATAAATTAACTATCATGATAAGATAAGGAATCATCAATTTGGAATTGTAAATAATAGAATAAAACATTTATTTAATCAATAAACTAAGATTGAAAACCATCTAACGAAAATATCATTGTGAAAATATCATGGATAATAATTACATAATTCTCAATCAAAGAATTGATAAATTATAGGATTTCATTATCTAAGACATAATGATAGCTCATCCTTCAAAATAATTACTCAAGAGGGTATAAAATGAATAATTAGGTATAAAACAAATAACCATTTGACTAATATAGCAAATTGATTCATCTCACGAGTCTAACGATTCTTTTGGGGATATCAATAAATGGGCTCCATTCCATCCAACCTATCTAAATAATTGATCATATAATGAATGATTGATTTATGTTATGAAAGAAAATTCCATATTATAAAATATATTTATTTAGTATTCAATAAGGATTTTTTTATATTTCTCAGAAAACACAAATAACATTCAATGTTGAACTCTATTATTAGAATATATATTCAATTTAAGAAATAACAATATACATTAAAAATAATATTTATTTTCATATGAAATTTAATTATCAATGATCATAGGTAATTGAATATTTCATAGGAATGTTAAAGACTACTAAAATGAGTTATTACAAATAGTGTCAATTCATTCCTTGGTCAAAATAATCATAAAAATACATCAATATAATAAGGATAGTATCAATGTAACTTATATCCATTAATTTAAGAACAAGTAATTTTGTTATTTGATTAATAAAAATACCAAAAAATATCATCAAAAACACAAGTATGGAAAATTAATTTTTCATTTTGAAAACAAAATTTTAAATATAATATTTCATAAAAATATTTGGAAATAATTTTCATTAAAAACTATCCCATTAGTTGAACGCGCCAATTAAATCACCAATTAAACAAATTTTAAAATTACTCCACATCCTTTAATCAGTAATATGAATATATTCTATGTTACCTGACACAACAACCACATTTACACATAATCACCAAAACATCCATACATCCAAATACAACAACCACCACAACAAAAAACATCCATTGTAATGAGCACATAAATCAGGTAATTACATCATTCAAATAAAGATAAAATATTTTCTGGTTGGAACTAACTCTCAAAAAAGGGAATAATCATACCATTGTGTAATGTGTCACAATTATTAGTTATTTCATCCCCTTTACATATTTAATAGTGTGTTATTACACATTAGACATCATGGTAAATATCACTTCTCATATCATATCAAATATGAATATCACATAACATGAAAATTGAAAATTTTAAAAATTGAAACAGATCAAGATAATAATCTAACATTTACATCTATCACTCCCATTAACTCAACTCTAATCCTAAATTCATTCATAATATGGGAGCTAATTATAATTTCCACCCATGTAGAGTATTCTATCAACAATCTTGAATCAATAGAGGCAATTCCACAGACATCACATCATCCTTGATATCAAACCCTCCATAATAAATAACATGGTATTCATTGTAAAAATACCTAAAATTTTGAGTCACATAGAATAAATTGTGGATCCTCTATAATCATTTTAATAATTTCATCTGATATGATACCACTAAAAGTTTACCCAACACCACAATGGTCATAACAATCCTGAGAAATAGAATACTCACCGACCAATCCTCCACCACATAATTTGAGGGGAGACTCTCTAGAAGCCATTGAATCCAACATCAAAATCTATCTTCCTTCATCGATGAGAAATCTAGTCCCCATTAATATCCTTATTTACCATCATATTATCATTATTTAACTATATCCTCTCATTTATTCTTTATAACACATCCTGTCCCAGTGTTTCTGACTATCTCGTCTCCATCCAACACATTATAGAATAACACGGTGCCCTGTACAATAAATCAAATTGAACCAATGATACGGATAAGTGATAGACTTTATTTTAGTAAAACCAAACCAATAGAAGGTATCATCCCCAAGATCCACTAAATTCTGGACGCATTCCCAGTACATATCCTCCTGCATATGAATGGTATGCTCTATTTGCAAATATTTTGGAGGCTGGAAAGAAGTGATAAGGTTAATCATAGATTAAAAATCATGGTGAAATATCTCCATGAAAGTAAAGGTTAAACGAGTACCATAATTAGATATAATGGACCTCTATACCAGGTAAATCCTAAACATATCATCCACATTTTTCCTTTGGAAAATATCATTGATACTCAACTCACATAACCTTATGAAATAACCTGATTTTATTTCCTATCCCACTATCACCCCAACTATATGGGATCATCCCTCATCATGGTGTAACCCTATGATAATGCCTATCTATATATTAACCCAATTGAATTTTGGGACATCTATGTGTTATAGTAACTGCTCATAAAAATGATTTATTTCATTTAATTAATACAAAAAGGCATTTTTCTAAAAATAATGCTACTAAACATTTCCCCCACAACCTCAACAGTTGTATCATAAATCTATGATAAGACTGTTTCACACCATGATATAAAACATATAGATATATTTTAAAATTATTTATAAGTAACTCATGAGTCCCCTTCATTACAAAAACTCTCTCTAAAAACAATTCCTATTTCTAATCATCCCATACCTATCCCTTTGGTTACTCACCTTTTCCTTCAAGATCACACATCAGCTCTACCATGGAGTATTCCCACTGAGATTCTATCACATAAAAAATCAACAATGACCTCAATATCATTTTATGAATAATACCTCATCCATTCCTCACATAATATCAACATGAATTAGTGCAATAACCGTCATCCCATAGTAAACAAAATTTCATTCTCAATCCACATCCTCCTAGTACATATGAATTAACACAATGGAATCTGAAATTAACTTAACTAGGGTGTAATGGATAATAAAATAGTATTGATGATGAACCACAATCATCCTCTATAGGTTTAAATTAAATTCCCAGGGAATGAAAACATATATTTGGCTCATCATGCCCATGAAAACTACAAAATTCTCATTTATTAGCAAATTATTCCACAACATTTGTGTAAACACAATGGCTTCCCAATATATAGAAGGGGTGGTATTGTTACTCTAATAAGCATTCATCTACAAATACTCATAATATATAACTATTATATTCTTCATCAATGCATATCCAAATCCTTACTTGGATGCATCATGGAAAACCTCAAATAACATAGCCTCATTTGGATACTGAGGCACTATAGCAGAATCCATCTTCTACCTCCTGAAACTGAACCCCATCTAGTAGTGATATGATGAAAAAGACATTTAACATCCTGGTAAACATGGTTAGAGGGTATTAAAATAGAGATAAATCTGTTAAAATTCAATGATAATGGCAAAATTGAGCATGAATACCCAAAAACAATGACACATTCATGGGTGTTTCCTATGAAAAACATGTTCTACCATTGTTGGATTCATTGCCACAACTTTTCGAAACACCAAATGAAATTTGTTACTCATAATATGAATACTTCTTATTAATATGGTATGGTTAAAAAAATATAACTCTAGTGTTATTGGAATGGTCCTCCCCTGACATAATGTAGACCAATATTTCATAATTGGATACTGCGATGAACTGTCATAGGAACTCATAGGACATAGAGTTTATAATCCCAATTAAAATTGCTAATGTGTTCAAAATAGTGAATTTCAGGAAAAGAATCATGAACTTCTCATTCATGCATATAAAGTTTGTGTTATGAATATCCCCATCATTCACCCTAACATAGTGATATTTATCCCACAAGATGAACTTTGAGAATAATGAATCCCCTGCCAACAGGTCGAATAAGCCATCGATCTTTGGAAGTGTGAAAGAATTATTGACTACCACCAAATTCAACCATCATTTTTATAAACAAATAAAATCTTATTATAGTCCATATTTTTTGAGAACAGCACTAGAGAACTCCTAGGAAACACATTATGTTTGGTGAAACACCTCTTCCTTAGATCATTCACCTATGAACTAATCTCATGCATCTCTATCAGTACCATCTGATAGGGTGACCTGAGATTGGATATGTTCCCAACTGAAAATCATTCCTTAACTTGATATCACATTGAGATTGTAGATCAATGAACTCCTATTAGAAAAATCCCATGATGTCTTCAATAGAAATAAAAACATCACCATCCTTTTCTTCTATTGAGATGTCTTCTACTGGTCAGAAATTATGATCATATTTCCTACCATCCTACCAATAACCTCTATCTATTAATTACTCCACCTAATTGACATACACATTAGAAAATAAAAACACTTCTATGAATTTGGTAAATTACGAAATGTATAGAATATAACCAATATTAAACCATGAAAACATTTAAGATTATATCTGAAATAATAAGACATATCCCACTAACTATGTTACCCTATAACTAGTCAACATTCACAGCATACTTTAAATAAAAAATTATGACCTCCAACTAAATTTTATTAAACAATGGGAATTAGGAGTGTCACAAGGGTTAATCCAAACATAAAAAACAATTCATGAGAAACAATGGAGTATTACTTATGTCAATTGGACAATGCACAAACAATGGTAGACATTAAACTGATCATACCTCAAACATATCATTGGGTTTTTGGTTCTACTTCATTTTATGTGTTATTCTGTCCACACCCATTTCCTCTACCCCTCTACTATTAGCCTCTACAGAAGCACACTGGACTATGTCCCTATTAAATGATACTTTAACTCCATGATATTTTTTAGTTTTTTAGTGTAAAATAAATATAATTATTTATATATTTTTTCTTATATAAAACAACTTGTTTATAATATGTTACATTAATCATTATTTCAATTGTTCATAACATGTAACATTTATTATGGATTTAGTTACAAAAAATATATATTTCGAATTGTTTAAAAAACATCGAGTTTAGCTTATATTGCACAAAACTTTATAGTTGAACAATACCTGACATACTATTAAAATATTATAAGTTAATATGATAATTATATCCTAGAAATTTCAATTGATGTTATGAATATGACTAACATAATTATGTAAATATATTTTTTCCCCATTTATCTCTAAATAATTATTTTAGGACATATTATTTATAATCGAAATAATAAAATTTTCAAATAAATGTTATCATTTGCTCAAATATTTATTTTCTGCACATAAAAACATTTTAATATAAAGATATTAATGTAATCAATATTGGTGAATGATATTAATGAAAATTAAATATATCATATTCAATAAAATTTTTAATATTCCTCTTAGGTGTATTTTAGAATATATATGAGAGTAAATCCAATTTTTTACATAATATTATACTATAAAAAATATATTTTTGTCAACTACGAAAGACTTGATATAAAATTATATATATTTAACATTTTAATATTTTTTAAAATGTACACATCTTTTTTATAATTTTATTAATGTTATTATATTGTGTTTATTTTTTTAAAAAGGACTCCCTTTTTTTTGAATAGTCAAAAATAATGATTTTAAATTTAAAATAACCATTTTTAAAAATTATATATTACTTGAAAATAAATTTTAAATTCGTTACCAATAAATATTAGTTCAAATTATGCATAAATTAATCTAATATAGTTCATTTTAATAAATATTATGTAGAATTTTGATATCTATATTTTCTAAACTATGAGACATTTTCACATTAAAAAAGGTTTTCCATCACGTCTACTAGATTTATTTAAATTAAAAACATCCACCCATGTGAGTTGATTTGGAAAATTGATTCCTATTTAATATAGGGATAATTTATATTATATATTATGTAATGAAATATATTTTATAACAAAATAAATAATGAATATATTATAAATTACATTCCATGGTTTAGGTAAAAATTGTTTTACTAGGGTGTTATACTAATAAAATAATAGTTTTAAACCACCAAAATCATTCCAATCCCATTATAGAGAAATATATAAATAATATATGATAAAAATCTATAATTTATTATTATTGTATCCATGTGATTCGGGAAAAACATGGCTGAAATATTTTATTTAAAAAAATTAGAAGTGTGCCTTTCACCTCACATTTTCAGGGGAAAATCTCCTTCATTCCACATTACACATTATACCATAATGACATCATATGATGCCTAAAAAATCACATACTAATGTCTCTAAATTCATTCCAGAATCATTTTTTTATATAATTATAACTATGAAATACATTTGGGCAAAACATATTGAGAATCCCCAAAGAAGAGTTAATGTTCATCCATAAGAATTTTTTATTTCATCATACACTTCAATAAAGTCATATTATTCCATGATGATATCATAAAATAAAAAACTATATTATAGAATTATTTTTTTATCTCAATGTAATTACATTAAATCATATCCAATTCCAACAAAATGGATACAAAATCCTCGTTTGTGTGTACAAGGGTCAACTACCTTGCAAACCGATGTCATTTTTTCCATTACCACTTCTCATGGCTGGAGATAATGACAATTTTAAATTTATATATGATATTAATGATACTATTATACCACAATAATAATAATATCACAAATGCGTTAATTTTCTCTATTTTTTGGAATATGATAATGTTGTTTGTCATTACGGCATACTACCGCCTCTCGAAGCGATGTGAATCATTCACGATTTACCAGCAATTTTATAAAGATGATATTAATTAAAATATGTAATATATGAGGAAAAATTTTATTATAATAATAATATTTTATTTTTCATACTTTCGTTCAATCCAATAGTATAATGGAAGAAAAATTCTTGTGTACCTACCGACTACCATCTCCATGAATATTGTATATCAATTTATATCACTAACATTCAAGGTTTAATATAAATAATTATCTAATAAATATATATCATATTAATTTCATGTACAAATATTTTGAGATGAAGAAACCATGATTTATTAAATAGGTCTATAAAAAGAAATTCTAAACATACATGAAGAATAAAGTTGTTATGGAACAAAATGTGACATTAACAATAAATGATTAATAAGAATTTAATAAAAGGTCATCTATAAATCATATGTCAGAAGATATTTATATATCTATGATTCATTAATAGATTAATTATTATCCTAAAATTATTATATCATAGTTTTCCACAGGTAAAATAGATTTCTAGACATAAATTTAGGGATTTGTATCTCAGTTATTACTTCTGTGAGACACATGTCATATTCACCAGCTATTTCATTGTCATTGTTTATAATCATCCGATGAATATTATTTATGATAATACACTATATATTTGTTGTCAATTAAATATGCATTAGAATATCACTTTTTCATGTTATTTTTTGTTCAGAATTTAATAAATTGGTCTGGTATTTTTTCTCATGTTTTCTTCTACGGTAAATTTGGTATGACAAAAATATATTATTTTTTGAAATTCCATATAAAACCCCATAACATGAAATATTTATTATTTATTTATCTTCATAATATTTTATATTTTATGTAATGGAATTTCATTATTCTTATTATGTTTCAATGTTACCAAATTAGTAAATATTTTATATAACAATTTGATCATTTATCAGAATTGTTTATATTTATATATCCATTGTTAATATATTATAATATACAAATAAATAAAATAAATATTTTTATTCTACAATGGTAATTAATGATATTTTCATATAATACTACCATTTTTTCAGTCTTTGGTGGTTTATTTAATTTTTGAAATATTTTAATAAAAATCCACCAATTTATGTATTCAGGAAAAAATTTAATTTCATCGAAAACATTGTTTTTTAATATATATTCATAAAATTTATTATTCACCTACTTTTTTAATATAAAATTTTCTATTCTTTTATGTTTTTATACTGAAAAATTTAATGTAAGGTGAATTTTATATTCCCAAAATTATCAACTTAATTTTACAAAAAATATCAAATGAATCTTTATTTTTATATTTATGTCATAAACGAAACATGACATTGTAATTAAAATTATTCAATTAAAATGTTACTTTATTAGTTTTAAATTATTTTTTCAAAAAAAGGAAGTTAAAAGATTTCTATGATTAAAAATGATTTCCCATTAATGAAATAAATATTTCTTAATGAAATGTCTTAAATTGTTTTTAAATTATCAAATACTAATATCCATTTTCATTTTAAATGATACAGATCAAAAAGATTTATATTTTTTAATCAATTTAATTTTAAATAAAATTTAACTTTTTCTTAAATAAAATGATCCATATTATTGTTCAAAATCATTTTCCATCTTATATGAAATCATTTTATATCACAAACTTATTATTGAGGTTATTATACAATGATTCCATTGTTATTATATCTTCGGATGATTTATGATTATTATGAAATGATGTTTATAAGAAGTATTTATGTAAAACATTTTATTTTGATATAATTCCTAGGATATATAATTATTTTTTCCGAAGATTTGCTAATATTAAATGATGAAAAGATAATTAAACCTATCTCATTTACATATTTTATAATAAGAGTAAATATCGTTGGAACCCATTTCATCTCATGTGTTATGATAAGTAGAATTCATAATGATATTCTGAATTGTGGGATTGAATTTATTAATATGATGGGTAGAACCTATATCTAACTTTAATGCATTAGTAAATTGTGAAGTATCTATGAGATAAAAGGGTACAATGGTGGTTAACCATAGCATAAAATAGAGTATACAAATATGGTTAACTAAATCCAAAAAATTAGTTATACTGATAGTTAGACAAATCTCAATTTAAGTACCAATGTGGTCATTTGATTCCAATCATGTTTGGAATGTATTGGTTGGTATCAATGATATATCATTTTCTATGCTTATGTGAATATCCAAAATCATTGTATTATGATTGTTTTATTCATTAATGAACAATGTTATTTGATTCATTTATGAGTTATGTTTTATAAATACGGACTCACTTTTCTATTTATGAAAAATATGATCATTAACAAAAAGGATATGGATTTAACATGTTTTCATCATTTTCTGAAACCCTTTTTTCATTTTATTCATACAAGTATCCTAAAATTGCACATAATAAGAATTAGAGCTCACCCTTACTTATGTTTCCAATCTTCATGTTTTAAATAAATTTATTATATATGTCATTTCTATGAATGTTTCTATTTATCAAATTCATGGTTCATGACGTAATTTATATATGGACGTTTTTCATGTGTTTCTATGTTTCTGAATACATGTATTATTATGTTCCTCATTTTGGGGTAGCTATAATTTAATTAATATTTCTAAAATATGACGTCATATTGATGTTTCATAATCCTCGGTCACTATGGTTTTTTATTTTCGAAAAAAATAGTAAACCATTGGAAACATATATGGGAAAAAATTTCCATGATATTTAGGTATATTTACAATGATAACTTTGGCGATACATATAAGTATATTGGTCATTACACTTAATAGTTTATGAATATTTCTGATAATTTTGGTACATAATGGAATATGCGGTTTAAAAACAATTACAAAACTGTATGGATTCTATATGTGGATGTATCGTTGGCTATAGCGACCTATCCATGAAAGTCTAGAGTTGGAGTCTACTATAAGTACATTTCTATGATTATAGTGAATAAAATCCAAATAGACAATATATTTAATGAGACATGGTAAACTAGATACATATGTGAGTTTTTTATAAACGAATACTTTAATAACAACAAAATTTAATTTTTTAGGATAAATTTTTATCACATAGATGAATCATTCATATCAATATTAGTGTACATATTGTATTCTTGTCGAATTGAAAAATGGGTTATCTCAACTTCTCATTGAGGGTTATGTACAACTAAATAAATAATGAATCAAGAAGAATAATTAATATTCCTCTGTAAAAATTGATCACACATTCCATAGAGTCATTAAAATGAGAAGGAAGTTCATAAAAATATGTAATGGTAAATAACTAAACAAACATTCCGTATAATGAATAAACTGATATGGATTTAGATAATTAATATTAAAATATAATTACATAAAACCCTTGATATTGAAATAATTGGATAGTGCATAATCAATATGGGAATGAAAGTAATTGAAACACATTCCATTTAATCACTAAAATGAGAATGAAATTCCTCTATTTTTTATGTTATGGAAAAATCTTCATGGATAATAATAATTAATTAATTAATTGAGGAAATTAGTAATTATCTTATGTCAGTTATCCAATTAACATGATTCCTTTACCATCACGATCTATCCCCATGAAAGTTGAAAATATATAGTGATCAAACTAATTTGGTTTGTCCGACCATTACACTACTATCTAGAACATTTATAATAATTGTTTAATTTTTGTGGAATAAAACTCGAATCATTTTTCTTGAGCCAAATTCATCCCATAAGATTAATAATGCACCAAGGTGAATTCATTAACCTTTCCCCAACTTGTGTAGTTCATTTCAAATTCATTCAACACATATCGAGTAATGAATTTAATTAATAAAAATCACACATTGTCATTAAATATACATAATGATTCAATGATATGTATTTAAAAATATTTCATATGTAATTGAAATAACATTCCCTATAAAAATCCTATGTAAAAATTCAATGGGAGTTATACAATAATCGTATAACGCAAAATTATATTGATTTTGATGGAAAAATTATTTCACATGATTATGTTAATTTGAATATTTGAAGGGGAATAAAAAAGGAATTGAGGAAATAAATTTCAATATAATCCTTAGTCAAAAAAATAACAAACCACGAAGAGTATGAATAAAGGTTTTTAAAATATAATGTATCCCATGTGGTGTAAGGATTAACGGTGGTTTCCATTTATGAATAGAAAAAAAATCAATTAATTTTGAAAATCATTTGGAAATGTAATTTTTTAAATCAAATTAAAAATATATAATTAAATTGATAAGGGAAATATTAAACTGGAATATACAATAAAACAATGGGGGTAATTTCTTCCATGTCGTACTGTGTTAAAAGATCATTCCATTTGCATTGTAAAAATGATAGAAAATATCCATTTTCAGATTGATGAAAAAATATTCCTATGATTTTGTTTAAAATAAAATGTGTGTAAAAATGAAATTAATTGTTATTTTTTAAAAGTTTAATAACAAAATCAAAATTATTTAAACAAATCATTTTTTAGAGACAATATGTTTCTGACCGAAAAGAGAAATGGCGTCGGGTTTTCCTAAAAAGGTGTTATAAATAAATTGATCAGAACATAGAGTAAAAATTTAAATATAAGTTAAAAAAATATCATGAATAACCCTTGAGAATATATTTATATGGTTTTTAAAAAATGGTCTTATAAAATCTGTTAATTGAATTTTGACAATAAGAAACATCATTTTCAGGAGTTCACAAAAAATACTATTTTCTCAACAATGGCACTGAACGGTGGAATCCTAAATAGTGTCATCAAACGGTGGACATAAAAAGATGGTACACCAAATTGTAGAACCATATGGTATATCACTGAATGGTGTCCCACCAAATGGTTACACTTTCACTAAAACATTTGTGAGTCACATCCGACAGTTTTCAAAATATTTTGTTTTTCCATGTTTCTATAATTGTTTCTAGTTTCACCCCTATTATTTTTTAGTAGAAATGAATCATGTTTATAGCCTTAATTTTGTGTTTATAATAGTTTTTCAAATGATATTGACTATATCATTAATTTCCTACACCTCTGACGTCATCTAAATAATCAAATTGCATGCTTTTGGCCACGATTTGACATTAATGAATTTTGAGTCCATTCTTTATTTGATTAAGGATCTTGCACCTCAATATCATGATATTCCCTTTCTAGTGTTTTTATGTTCCCTCATCATGTTACGAGAACTTTCCCTTCACATGAAGTCTTCTATATTCCATCACCATCGATCCAGAATTCCATATATTTTTTCGTTAGATTTTTCCTAATGATCGTATAATCCTGTGTTTTTTATGAAAGGAAGAGTCTTCGATCATTGGATATTCCAAGAAGAGATTTTCCATCGTCTCTCTTTTAACTGTTTATCATGCTGAGTGGTCATAGTAATGTTCTTTTATGAAATTTGTCAAATCCAACATTTAAATAAGATAAATGAAAATATAAACTCGATAACTAGATGAGAGTGAATTGATGTCGATCACATGTTTTATTTGTTATCATTGTTGATGGTGTGATCTATTTTGACCATATTTATTCTGAAAATCATTATCTTTGGTTATATTTTCCTATGCATGGGGGCTTATAAATTACACTAAATATCAAAAATATTATTCATGTTAACCAAGTTAAAATAAATGGATTCCCTAGGAAAAAAACCCTTATGAGATCACCCCTACTAATCTATGTGAAATTTAAAGAAATGAGTGGGAAAAATTTAAAATTACATTTCATTATAGATGTGGTTTTGTGATGTGTGTGGTTCTATTCTACCTTGCCTCTATGATGTTTTTGTGGTGTTCTATATGTGTGTATGGATATGTTTATGTCCATCTGTATGGGGTGGTGGATGTGGTATAATGGAGTCTCAGGTTTGGGGATTGATTGTTTGATAAATGTATAAAAAAATTTATAGTGGGACATCATTTGGGTAGTGTTTGAGGAGTATGATTGCATGACTATGTTGTCCTGATTTCAGGTTTATAGGTGTGTTGTGTGTGGTGTTGGTGTATTGTGTGACTAGAATGATGTTTTTATATGTATGTTTTTAGGAATGTGTGTTAATATGAGAATGATTTACCTTGGTCGCCCTTCTCTTATTTAATTATGGATGTGTCTAATTATTTACCTGTTGTCTCAGTATCTATGTTTTGATGTGCCTTGAATGGGTGTAATCATGGAATAACCATGATCATGCTTTAATTATCCAAGCCATTAAACTTCTGATAATGGATTTTGGTTTTTTGGTTGTAGTTTCCTAGGAATGTATGGAGTAAATAAATTAATGGGATTATAATGGAGAACAATAATAGATTAAAAGAAGGGGTTGGATAGATGTTTTGGTTGTGGATGTTTTGTTGATGTGCATTTAGGTGTAGTAGAAATGTTTTTTTTTTCTTGTGGGAAGTTTGTATGTTTGAAATCGCAAATTATGGGATGATTGTTTTTTACCTATATGTTAATATGTATAGTTCAATATGTTTTCTATACCCACACCACCTATATTGAGAAAAATGATTTGACCACCCTCGCTGTAATGGGTGAGGGTGTCCTTCCAAACATCTCTATGAGAGGATGGATGGATGGATAGTAAATTTAAGAACATCACAGTTCTAGGCATTTATAATCATGGTGTTTTATGGCAGACTGTTATGGTTTGAGGTTTATTTCCAATTTTATCGTATTTGTAGTGTGAGGGGTGGTTTGTTTCCCAGGTGAATTCTGGATGAGGCCGAAGTGTTTTTATTTAGGATGTGGTTTTTGTGAGGCCCATGTGTTTGTGGTAAAGATATTTTAGTTTTGTTCTAGGTGTGTGTGGCCTGGATGTGGTTGTGGGGCTAGTTTAAGAGTGTGGTAGCGTCAGGACGTTCACTATAAGGGATGAGCAGTAATCCAGTGGCATGTGGTGAGGGTTTCCAAAATATCAACACACTTATATTATTATATTACATGATATGTGTTATTAGGTATGAATTCCTTTGGATGGGTGGGGGGATATTATAACTTTTAAGGGGATTTTAGAGTTTTTATGTTTTCTCCTAGGGGCATTAGTATGACTATCCCACTTTTGAAAGAGTGGAATTAGTTTTTTCCTACTAATTATACTTGTATGACCACCCTACATATATAAAGCTATTTTTGTGTTTCTAGGTACATAATGTGGATCGTTGTGGAGCATACATTTTCTAATGGCTGGGACAGTTGATGTGTCAATGCCTAGTTTTTTTGGTACTTACATTAGTGTTTTATTTTAATTTTTAGTTGTTTTACTTTAATCATTCATGTTGGATTGTTTTTGTTTTCTTTATATATATCTCTCTTGGATATGATTGTGGTTCGTACATCATGTTTCCCAGTTTTGGTTAATATAAAAATTGTAATGAATATCATTTTTTATATTTTTATACCCTTGGTGCTAGTCACCATCACAAGGCATATTAGTGGTTTCCCTCAGGGGTCATTATCTAGCATTCATCATGAGGAAGGAAGGTATTGACACCATGTAATCCCTACCCCCTTCAAAAAAAAGGTTGTTCATGAATCAATGGTATCAGATGTGATGTCTGAATGATAGGATGAATTCTAGAGATAGGAACAGTGAGGATTTATTATGTTTGTATGGAAACTATGTTATATCATCATGGAACGTGACATAGGCCCGGGAAGAATGGCTAGGACACGAGATTTTAGGGCCCCGTGATCATATTCAGGGAATAAGTGATTACTAAATGACCATGTGAGGCTACACTATTTTGTTGTAGTGATCCTATAAAGTGGTACATGCATTGTGATGCCTTTTGGAAAAAAAATTGGGTTTTTTTAAGAAATTAGAATAAACATGTGATAAAATTAATCATAAAATAATTGTACACTACTCAAGATTAGGAGTTTGCTTTTTCTTCATTTCATATATTGCTCCTAGGTGTCACCCATGTCTAGAAAAATTAGTGGTGGGTTAAAAGGTTGTCATGGTAGACCAACATGGGATTGACCAACAGAATGAGTACAAACAATAGTAGATGATGTTTATTTCCTTACAATGGGAGACTCTTTGAATGTATGGGGGTTTTATCTCTGACATGGAGATAGAAAGTTTTCTTGAGGAGTTCAAGATTTCTTCCATCATTATTGGGTCTTTGATAGAGTTTTATGTTCCTAAATCAGGGAGGCATATGATAGGATCCAAGAATCATTGGTGGATGATTTTTCATGGGGAGAGGAGGGGGACTGATGTTTCAAGGGATGACATTAAGAATTAGTTTTGAGAAAATTTCAATTCTTCCATGATAAAAACTAAGAAGAGGGTTAAGCTACTCTCCCTCCAGTAGTGGATAATTTCATTGATATAACTGGGCATCATGTTGAAGTATATCCTATTCTTTTCTCCAAATCACTTTTTTGATGTAGTGTCTCAGGCGAGGAGCTTAAAGGACACACTTGGTCCTTATCTTCAGTATGTGGTTATTCCATTCACTCTATCGATATACTTATAGATTCAGAAGAATACTGAAGGTTTGGAAAGGATTTAATCATGATGACATCTATCATGAGGGGAAGTCAGTTGAGTGATTAAAAGGGGAAGGTCATGAGCAGAAAGTCTCCAGTGTTGCAGCTTTCAAGGTTTTGATGAGTAGGGGGATGACCCAAGAAGTTTATGTTCTGATCCTATGTTCATTTCCCTTTTCTAATAGGCTTGGTGCCGAGATGTTATTCTTTTATATATTGTGGGAACCTCAAGTGTTAGTGGTAGACACGAGCTCAGTATGGTGGAGGTGGGAAGGTTAATAACCCACCTTAGCATTGTTTCCAACTAGGCATTTTTAGCAGTATGGACAAAAGGACCCCACTCCACCAAGGGAAGACGATGCAGAAGGAGGCTGACCATAGGGTGCTCTATAGGGACCTTGACCATGGTGTGGTTAGGGTGTTAGTAGATAGAAAGTGTCATAATTCCAAGGAGTGTTCAGTTGCACCCTGTGGAGGCAGTAGTTTCAGCGGGGCAGGACATTGTTTGAGGTACGACCTATTTTTCCATCACACATGTTTGTGCTTTGTTTGATTTAGGATCTTCTCAATCCTTCATTGAACCATTTATATTCCAAGACATATGGATTTTCATGATGATACTTTATTTTCCCTTGTATTTGAGTACTCTAGTTAATGTTTAGATAGTCTTATTTGATGATTTTCTAGGATGTAGATTGACATTGGATAAACAACAGTTAATTGGGAATCATTTACTATTACATATTAAGTCATTTTATGTCATCCTTGAAATCGACTGGTTGTTTTTAGTACATTATTGTATCAACTGATTCCAAATATATATTTTTTGTTTTCAAACATGAAATGGTATTGTCTATATTTTTGTGAGAGAATAGTTGTCAGGTGGGTTTCTCGTGCATTGGGATTATTCTTTCCTTGATGGTTGAGTAGTTAGGGGAATCATTAGATGATGATATTGCAGAAGTTCCAAGATTTGATGTATAATTCTAGGATTTTTTTTCAGATGAGTTTTTTCCTCTACCCATTGTTATGTGATGATGAGTTCTAGAGAGACTTTAATATCGGTGGTTCTACAATTTTGATGGATCTTAATCAGATAGGGCCTTATGATTTTTCATAGTTTCAGAATAAGAATGAACGTCTGATGATGTAGGGTTCCATATGACCCAATGCTTCATTGTGGGTTCTCTAGTCATGATTATGATGAAGGTATATTGTTTTTTTAGACTTTGTATATACTACAAGAGTTTAAATCATGTATTGGATAAGAACGATTAACATATCCCGAGGAAAGATGATATTTTTGACTTGATTTGGGGAGAGAGTTGTTTTCCAAGGACGACACATTATTCCTAGGTTGACAGATAATTTTATATGATAAATATCAATTAAAATTTCTTATGTGGATGGATCAAGGATGAAACAAACAAGGGATGATCCGTCCACCCTGGGTGTTCATGTCAGCCTCTTCCAACATTGTTCTTTATTCCTTAGATATTCTTCATAGCAAGAAATCAATGAGGACAAAATAGTGGTGGATATCAAAGTGAACGAATGGATACCAAAGATAGAGGTCATGGTTTCATGGTGGTAGTAGCTCAATGGAAGACGATAGAGGTTGTACCATGCACCAACGATGTACTACAGTGGAGGATGTCACAAACATCATCCCACAACGGTGGGATGCCATAGTTATTGTGGGGCACTGTGTCGAGGGAGGAGGTTGCGTACGTTGGGAAGTGGCAGTGAGGACGATGGTTCACTATGGGGCATAGACAATGGACACCATCCACATCCAATTTCCATGATTCGGTTAATGTGGAAACAAGTTATTTTCCACGAGGAACGTGGGAAGGGGGCCCCTGGTGAACCAAAATGCGATCATGTAGTGAAACCACCAAGATAACCATTAGAGAAGGCATCGACCATTTCTGCATTTGGGTGAGATGAGTCATTCCACTAACATTGGGTGAGACCCATGACCCTGTGAGATAAACCAGTGACAAGCATGCTGGACCTACTTCCGAGTCGGTCTGAGCCGGACTCAGGCATGGACGGTTCTGGTCGGTGAAATCTGTTTAGACTAGGAAGTGACCTAGTTAGCTCATTCTCAGTAATAAAAATATGATCATATATACCATACTTTCAATTGAATTTCCATTTGTTGGATTGGGAACCATGCAATGAGGTGGTACTTTTGGTATAAACTTCGTGAATTTTTTTTGTATATATTCAAATGATGGATTGGTGTGTACACTCCCCCCGTCGAATGCACAAAATGAGACGGAATCCTAAGGGTAGATTTATAAATTATACATTGATGAATGTGTCTATGTTATCCCTATATTCTAAGAGACGAGTAGTTATAAGTAATCCATATGGCCTAAGAGTTGAGTGGTTCTTTCTGATCTAACTGGCCTGAGAGACAAAAACCACTCAGAGATCTAGATGGTCCAAGAGATGAGCTGGTCTATGTGATCCAGCTGGCACAAGAGACAAGGTGGTCTAAGTGATCCATTTGTCCCTTTTCAATAGATGGTCTAGGTAATCTATTTTCCCTACTTACTCATAATGGATGAGTGCTTTAGTAGTAGAAGGTGTTAAAAATTACAATTGTTAGATGTGCTTTCATTTTTTTAGATTATACCTTAATGGGTTGTCCTTTTCTTAATGTCAATTATTTCCCCTATGGTATAACTTTTTGTATTGGGGTCATAATTGGGTGTTGTCTTACTCAACCATGCATGAACATCTCCCACATAATTCATGTATAGTGAAAAATAACTATCGCTTTGACAAGAACATTGGTGGTCCAAGACTAGGCATTTCCCAGTGAGATCAGGAAAACGATGCTTAATCTTATGGCTTCTAGGAGCTACTATACCTGACCATTTAGGAATGGTTCCTATAGATAGACTATTCTGATTAATTTTTAATTTCATGTAACTTATGGTAATTTCAATGCTTTTATTTTGTCCCCTTACTTCCATATTGTACATTATACTCTCAGTGGTTGTCATAGGGGATATCAAGTTTTTCCTTCCATTATTTTGGGTTGGTGTTGTAACACCCGAGACTATTATGAGAAATTTTTTTATGTTATATAAATCATCAAAGGAATCTTTCACTACACACAAAATTAGCTTGGCTTTCTTTACACGCAACCACGACCTTCCTCGATAGCTTACGTCGTACGCAATACTGAGTTTCACTAAACATCGATATGCTATTAAAATATTATTACAACTAGCCGTTATGAATAGTAATAACCACTTTTTGAAATTTTATAAATTTTATTTTTCAAAATGGGCTTCATTTTTGGATTTAGAATATCTAAATTATCTTAGGGTGAAATTTTGGTACTTTTCAGATAACTTTCATATTCTAATGAATAGTGAAAATTATTATATTTTAATTAAAAACAACTTTTTTAATCGAAATAATTAATATTGATAAATTATTAATTTGAGTGGTTTTAGAGTATATTTGTAATATATTTTTACAATTTACTACAATTTTGTTCATTGGATGTAATTTCACATTTAAACCAGACATAATCCAGTGTCATTCTTTTGATAGTTATTATCTCTTAAAAACATGCTATTTGTCTTGACGACGGGAATTAATTTTTAAATTAGTCAATGTAACTGATATATTATGAATTTAGTAAAATAAACATCATTTTTGAATTTATAATATCAAATATAGCTTAGGATTAATTTTTTGTATTTTTCTGGAAACTTTCATGTTTTTGATGAATAGTGAAACCATTAAGTGGTAGTTATAAAACTGAATTTTTTCATAAAACTTCATTTTACCGCTTTTGTGACTGGAATTTTGAAAATCCGAGAGTCACAGTTAATATAAAGGACTAAAATAATTTTTGGTGAATAGTAACTGTTTACTTTTTATACCACGGTTAAAAGTAAATAGGATAGTTAAGGGTAAAAATGATATTATTATTACCCTAACACATGTATTATTTCTATTGGATAAGTGTAATTCGACTAAAAACAACCTTAAGAATAAAATATGACCATTTAGGCCCACATGGATTATATTAGGACATTTATTATCAATTTATTTAAAGAAGGGTTAAAATAGTTAAAATCAATGTTTAAACACTAAATAATTTTTAATATAGGGTTATACATAAGATAAATTCAACTATAAATATTAATTAGAAAGATAAAATTATTTCCTAAATAATGGTATTTTATTTTTAATTTTTAGACTTAATATAATTTAATTTATTTACGATACAATGATGATGCAATGATTATCTTATTAATGAAATATTGACATAATTGATGTTATAAATACCCAAATAAATGTAATTTGAGATTTATTATGAAATAAAATAATTTTATATGTTAATATGTCATGTTATTATTGATTTAATTAAATTCATTCGATCTAATCATTCTGTTATGATTTTCAAAAAAATCAATTACCATATAGTGTCAAAATTGACATAAAATAGTTTTTAAAACAAATACTATATTATTAATTGTTATTTTATTACAAAAAATCAATGGTTTTGTCAAATGACTTAGATAATGTTATATATATTAATAATAAACAACTTGGGGTTCATTTTTCTTGATATAGTATGTTTATTAACCTTATAGTGTAAGAAAACAAGAAGACACGGTAAAAGTTAAATTATCTAACTTAAAGTTAAATCTAAATGATAAGGTTAAAATTGAAACCTATACATGTCTAAATTCTACTGGATGAGAGTATTTAGACCCATCCCCACCTTAGCTTCTAAATATATCAATTTGGAGCTATTAAAAACCGAATTTAACTTTATACTAAAATAATATTTTTAGTTATTCCAAAGGTGCCCCTCTCCTCCCTTATAAAGGGGAACCTCCTCCCTCTCTTCCTCACACCACTTTAAGCCTTCAAGCTCGACCAACCCCTACAAATATCTCCTCTACACTTCCCTAGAAACATCCTAGAGGTCTTGGTCTTCTTCAAAGACCAATTTTAGTGCCCTAAAAGGAGGTCTCAAAGAGGCGCTTCGAAGAAGAGGTAATGTCTGTTACCGATTCTTTCAACTTTATTTCTTCTTCCACTTATTCTTCTTTAGTTTTTTCATTATGAAGTAATAACACAGGTATCACTAATATACTGATATGTTATTATATGTATGAAACAAACCTATTTCACCATCTATCAATCCTACGGAAAACGAAATCATCGCGTGTGCGTACGTACGGAATACCGTCTCCACGCTGTGGTGTAATCTATTTTCCAACACCACCATACATGGATGGGTATAATGGTCTAAATAATTACTATATATTATTATTTTAAAGTGATATTGATTCTGAAATAGTATACATACACTCCAATACAATTCCACAATCATGGGAATGATATCATCGCTCGTGCGTACGTATGGAATACCGTCTCCACAATGTGATGTGACTCGTTCTACATGATCTTCATTGCATATTGATTATATAAATTAATTTAATGAATTAATATGATATATATTACACTAATAACATTCTGTAAATGAAGTATCTATAACCTAAAAAGAAGAATAAGAATTTATTCGACAAAACCCGCATAAGAACCAAAAGTAATAAACACCCAAATAACAAGTAGTAATGAAATATTACTAATAAGAAACTGAAAATATGACCATATATGATATCATAAAAATAAGTATGACTTTGGAATAATTCAATAACATTATTTAAATCATTATATAGGAGGTTCGGACACTTACTAAGCAAATTGGACCTAAGGTAAGGAAAAATATCACAATCTCATTTTTATCCGAGATTGTTTATAGTTTGGTATTTACTAGGGTGTATTTTAACATCCACATCCATGTTACCTCAATATGTAATATTTTTTCCATCCTCCTACAATTGATTGATTTCAATTTTACCCTTCAGTGAGTTTTTAGTAAAAGATATGAATGGAATCTTTTGTCGTATTTCGTATGAGGTAATTTTTGTCTTTTCTGACAAAAGTACGAGAAGAATGTTTTTGTAACTTATATGGCATGAATGGATTTTTAAAAAATTATTTCCAAGAATCTTCCTTTACAAGTTTTCAAGTTTATTTTTAATCAAAATCTTTTAGTTTAAAATTGTATGACATGTTAAGAAATGAAAATATTTTTGAAGTAGAAAGGATATTTTCCTCAAGAATGGAGTTCAAGTGTTTTATCAAAATTATTTTCCATCTAAGATAATATAGGGTTATGTTTCTATCCCTATTATTACATTGATATGATTATGTTGTGATAGAATTATTTTTATGAATTCCTGTATCTTATATGAATTATTTTATGATGTCATGTTGTTTAAGAATCCCACTTTTATTACATGGGTTATGCAATGACGTATGATTTATGATTTTGTGGCACACATAAGAAAGGTATAATTATGAGATGGGTGGGACCTATATATCCCTCCAATGAATTGGGTAAATATTTTATATCTCATGAGATAGACATGGCTGGAACGGCAGGTTAAACCGGTTCGGTGAAACAGGACTGAAACGAGGAATGAACTCGGTTCAGAAATGGACTTTGTCCACTAAGATAGTCTTGGCAATGAGTCTTGACTAATAAGAAATAATTCTCTATGATTATTTGTTTATGACACAAAGTTACATGTTTTATGTTATGATTATTGGGATTACATATCACTACTATGATTTACCCCATGTTATGAAATTATGATCACTTCTGCAGGTTAAGATTTCCAAAAGTTATGTTCTTATGTATATGATGTGATTGATATTTATTTTGTTTACCCTTACTGAGCATTTGAGCTCACCATTTTGTATGTTTTATTTCCCCAGGTCAGGATGAAGGTTATTAAGTAGGATATGCCAAAAGAGACTCTAGATATGATGAAATAAATGGGAGGCAAAGTAGATTCTTTATGAACCAGTTGTTTATGTTTCCCAGTTTCTAAAGACTCAATACCTATACAGTCCTTTCTTGGTTTGGTTATATGTTGTAATAAGCGTGCTTCAATTTTGATGTAATAAAAATGTATGTAATGTATGGTTCATTATAGTTGGTATCAGACGAAAGGTATAGTCAACCATTGGATACTAGGATGTGGAAGACTTAGTAAGAACCCAAAGGATAATTCTAAGAATACAACACAATATTAGTGTTTTAGAAATGACCTTGAATAGCCTAGGATAAGTCCATAACTGTGAAATTTTATTCTTGATTATGTGGTTTTCTTATTATAATTAGTGTCTCTCACACTATTCTTCTTGGTCTTAGTAAATTGCTGGAACCTGAAGGAACCATGTTAATGCGGAATGCGACGGGAAATGCAATGATTGTCCCCCCGAGAAACCAAAAGTTATGGGAGCTGGAATGCAAAATCTTTTATCCATGATCACACAACTTTCTCAAGCTATGAATCATGCAGGACTTCCAAACGAGCAAAGGAAAGAGCAACATTCTGTTGAATCCTTCATGAGGCAGCATCCACCTTCTTTCAGTGGGTCTACTGATCCATTAGTTTCTAAACAATGTATTAGTACTAATGAAAAGATATTTTCAGTTCTTCAATGTTTTGAACATGATAAATTCATCCTAGCAGTGTATCGTTTGGAAGTAGATGTCGATCAATGGTGGAATCTTATTATGAATATGAGGTAAAGGGATGAAATTGAGTCCATGGAATGGGACGAGTTCAAGAACTTATTTTTCAATAAGTACTTCCCTCGTATTCTTCGAACAAATATGGAGAAAGAGTATCTTGAACGGAAGAAAAAGGATGGTGAATCTGTGGGTACCTATGAAGCAAATTTTACAAGACTTACAAGGTACGGTTCTGGTATTTTAATCTAACCTGAGAGTAAGATCGATCGATTCTTTAGTGGCTTAAAACCATGTCTTTGAAGGGCCTTAACCATAAGGGACTTCAATAGCTACGAGGAAATCGTTAGATGTGCTCTCAAAGTTGACATGGAGATTGGAGTAACCCATCAGTCATATGGGTTTGATAAGAAGAGGAAAATAAAATTAAAAGGAAAATATAAAGAGCACACTGAAAAGATGATGAGATTTCCCTTATGCTCAATGTGTGGAATAAAACATGGATGGAGTTGTCTTAAAGGGAAAAGTAAATGTTCCAAATGTGGAAAGGAAGGTCATCGGGCATTTGAATGCCGCAATGATGGGAAGAAGATGTCTAATGATGCAAACAAAAGAAGGGACACACAGAATGAACCTACTACACATCAATGTTTCAAGTGCAAGGAGATGTGGCATTATGCTAATAAATTCCCTAATCCAAGGGTTGTTGATGATGATCGACATCAACAAACTCTTAAGTCTAAAGAAAAAGTAAAGTCACATGCAATTTCTATCAGCGATGTGGAGAAGGATAACGATGTGGTGAAAGGTACACTTACCATCCACTCTAAAGTAGAAAATGTTTTATTTGATTCTGGATCCACCCACTCTTTTATTTCTGAAGGTTTTTCTAAGGGTATCACCATATTACGTCAACAATTAGATTTTGAGTTAGGTGTGACAACACCTAATGGCATAATAGTCGCATCAAAATTTTATCATTATTCCCCGATTGAAGATTGTGGGAAAGTGCTTCCGGCAAATCTTGTGATCCTTCCTATAGTGGAATTTGATGTGATTCTTGGAATTTATTGTCATTCTTTTTATAGATATCATATCAATTTCCAAAGAATTGAAGTCACATTTTATATTCCAGTTCAATCTATGATCGTCTATCGATGCAAGGATGAACATATCCTTCCAGGGGAAATTTCTTCCATATTATGGGTCATGATTCCACTAAATGAAGGTTATTCATCTCAAATGGTTGGTGAGAAACTCACGAATAATCATATGCCCATTGTACGGGTGTTTGATGATGTCTTTTCGGAGGAATTGCTGGGTCTTCCACCAAATCGTGAAGTTGAGTTTTCAATAGAACTCGTACCGGGTGCTTTGCCTATTTCAAAGACACCTTATAGAATGGCCCCAATTGAGTTGCAGGAATTGAAGAAGCAAATCCAAGAGAATCTTTATAAGGGATTCATACGCCCTAGTGCATCACCTTGGGGAGCACCTGTTCTGTTTGTTAAGAAGAAAGATGGATCAATGAGGCTCTTCATTGATTATCAAGAATTTAACAAGATCACTATCAAGAACAAATATCCTCTCCCGCGCATTGATGAATTATTTGACCAACTACGCAGAGCTCAATACTTTTCCAAGATTGATCTTCATTCAGGGTATCATCAATTAAGGGTCAAAAGGTAGGATTTACCAAAGACAACTTTCCGTACAAGGTATAGACACTATGAATTTATAGTGATGCCATTTGGTCTTACTAATTTCCCTGCTATCTTCATGGACATGATGAATAGAGTCTTTAGACACTATCATGATTAGTTTGTGGTATTCTTTATAGACGATATTCTTGTCTATTCAAAGATAAAGTAAGAACATGAATATCACTTGAAAATTATATTAAAGACCCTGAGAAAGGAGAAGCTTTATGCCAAATTTACCAAGTGTGAATTTTGGCATTAAAAATTTCCATTTTTGGGACACATAATCTCAAAAGAGGGGATATATGTGGATCCATCAAAAATAGAGGTTACCGAAAAGTTGGTCGAGACCAACACCAGTAACCGAGATCCAAAGATTTCTTGGTTAGGATGGATATTATCGACGTTTTGTGAAAGATTTTTCACGATTATCTAATCCACTCACTAGGTTGACTCGAAAAGGAGTTCAGTTTGTTTGGACGGAGGAATGTGAAGAGAATTTAAGGAGTTGAAAAGAAGGTTATCCAGTGCACCTGTGCTCACACTTCCTTGTAGTGGAGAATGGTTTGTGATCTACAGTGATTCATCCAAGAAGGGGATGGGGTGTGTTCTTATGCAAAATGATATGGTGATAGCTTATTCCTCACGACAGTTGAAAATCCATGAGAAAAATTACCCTACACATTATTTTGAGTTTGCTATGGTAATATTTGCATTAAATATTTGGAGGCATTATCTTTATGGAGAAAGGTGTGATATTTATACTGATCATAAAATTATAAAGTATATTTTCACACAAAAGGAGCTGAATATGCACCAAAGAAGATCATTGGAACTGATTAAGGATTACGACTGATCAATTCATTACCACCTTGGGAAAGCAAACAAGGTTTCATATGCATTAAGTCGATAAGACCATGCTAGCTTATCCATGATAAGGATCACAAAAGATCAAATATTTATGGATTTAAAAATGATGGATCATAGAATTGTAATGGAAGGGGTAAAATCGTATCTTTCTCAAATGAATGTTAAACCATCTATATATGTGAAGATTACAGAGGTATAGAAAGAAGATGTAGAGTTACAGAAGAAGGTGATAAATATTCCTGAATTCAACCTTCATTGTGATGGGATATTAATGTTCAGGAATCGGGTTTGTGTTCCTCCCATCCCAGAATTAAAGAAGGAGCTGCTAGATGGGGCTCATAGTTCTTCATTCTCTATTCATCCTGGATGCACGAAGATGTATAGGGACCTGAAAGAGTAATTCTGGTGGGATGGAATCAAAAGAGATGTTGCTAAATATGTCTCTTGATGATTGGTTTGTAAGCAAGTTAAAGCTGAGAGTCAGAAGTCTAGGGGTTGTTACAACCAATACCCATACCTGAATGGAAATGCGAAAACATCACAATGGAATTTTTCACAGGACTTCCTAAAACATCCAAAGGAAATAATGCTATCTGGGTCATAGTTGATCGTCTTACAAAGTCTGCACACTTCATTTCTATTAGAGAGGATTTCTCTCTGGATCAGCTTGCCAGGATATATGTTAAGGAAGTGGTATGATTTCATGGAGTACTACTTTCCATTATATCTGATCGGGATCCAAGATTTACCTCGAAGTTCTGGAGAAGTCTTCAGCATACTCTGAATACAGAGTTGAGTTTCAGCACTGCTTATTATTCTCAGACAGACGGTCAGTCTGAGAGAACAATTCAAACTCTAGATGATATGTTGATAGCTTTCTCTATGGATTTCAAAGGTGGTTGGGATCAACACCTAACTTTGGTGGGATTTTCTTATAATAATATCTATCACTCCAGTATTCAGATGGATCCTTATGAAGCTCTCTATGGAAAGAAATGCAGGACTCCAACTTGTTGGGATGAAGTTGGGGTAAGAAAGCTATTAGGACCTGATCTTGTTGATGAGATAGCAGAAAAGGTCTGATCTATTCAACAACACATAAGAGCAGCTCAGAGTCGACAGACAAGTTATGCCGACAACCAAAGAAAAGACCTAGAGTTTGAAGTGGGTGATAATGTGTTCTTACGAATGTCTTCCTGGAAGAGGGTCATGAGATTTGGAAATAAGGGGAAGTTGAGCCCTAGATATATCGGTCCTTTCGAAATAATGGATCATGTTGGAAAGGTAGATTACCGATGTGTGCTTCCACTGAATCTCTCTCAAGTTCACGATGTGTGCCATGTATCTCTCCTGAGAGAATACATACCTGATCCTTCACATGTACTCAGTTCAGAAGTTGTACCACTAGAGAAAGATCTTTCATATTAAGAACAGCCGATAGAGATTCTAGATCATAGTGAAAACATCCTATGGAACAAGACCACTCGCTTGGTGAAAGTTTTATGGAGGAACCACCAACTAGAATAAGATACATGGGAGCTTGAGGATATGATGAGGGAGAGGTATCCTCATCTTTTTGTTACGAAGTGACGAATTTCGAGGGCGAAATTCATTTTAAGGGGGGTAGAATGTAACACCCGAGACTTTTATGAGAAATATTTTGTTTTTTTGTTATATAAATCATCAAAGGAATCTTTCACTACAAACAACATTAGGTTGGCTTGCTTTACAAGAAACTGCGGCCTTCCTCGATATCTTGCGTCATACGCAATACCGAGTTTCACTAATCAACGATATGCTATTAAAATATTATTAAAACTAGCCGTTATGAATAGTAATAACCAATTTTTGAAATATTTTAAATTTTATTTTTCAAAATGGACATCTTTTTTGGATTCAGAATATCGAAATTAGCTTAGGGTGAGATTTTGGTACTTTTCAGAAAACTTTCATATTCTGATGAATAGTGAAAATTATTAAATTTTAATTAAATAAAACTTTTTTAATCGAAATAATTAATAGTGATAAATTATTAATTTGAGTGATTTTAAAGTATATTTATTATATATTTTTAAAATTTAATACAACGTTGTTCATTGGATGTAATTTCACATTTAAACCAGACATAAACAAGTGTCAATAATTTGATGGTTATTAACTTTTCGAAACACGCTATTTATCTTGACGACATGAATTAATTTTTAAATTAGTTAATGTAACTGATATGTTTTGAATTTGGTAAAATAAACATCATTTTTGAATTCATAATATAAAATATAGCCTAGGCCTAATTTTCGGTATTTTTCTGGAAACTTTCAATTTTTTTGATGAATAGTGAAACCACTAAGTGGTAGTTAAAAAACTGAATTTTTTCATTAAACTAAATTTTACTGCTTCTGTGAGTGGAATTTCGAAAATCCGAGAGACATGGTTTATATAAAGGACTAAAATGTGGTTCAATGAGATGAAAATAATTTTTCGTGAATAGTAACTTTTTACTTTTTTTACCACGGTTAAAAGTAAATAGGGTAGTTTAGGGTAAAAATGATATTATTATTACCCTAAAACATGTCCTATTTCTATTGGATAAGTGTAATTCGACCAAAAAAACCTTAGGAATAAAATATGACCATTTAGACCCACTTGGATTATATTAGGACATTTATTATCAATTTATTTAATGAAGGGTTAAAATAGTTAAAATCAAAGTTTAATAACTAAAGAATTTTTAATATAGGGTTATACATAAGATAAATTCGACTATAAATATTCCATAGAAACCTAATACGATTTCTAACTTAATGGTATTTTATTTGTAATTTGTAGACATAAAATAATTTAATTTATGTATGATACAATGATGATACAGTAATTATCTTATTAATGAAATATTGACATAATTGATGTTATAAATACCCAAATAAATGTAATTTGAGACTATTTATGAATTTCAATAATTTTATATGTTTATATGACATGTTATTATTGATTTAATTAAATATTTTAGAACTAATAATTTTGTTATGATTTTCACAAAAATCAATTACAAAATAGTGTCAAAATTGAAATAAAATGGTTAAAATAAATACTATATTATTAATTGTTATTTTATTCCTAAAATTATAAGGTTCGTCCAAATGACTTATATAAGTTTATATATATTAATAATAAACAACTTGGGGTTCGTTTGGCTTGATATAGTAAGTTTATTAACCTTAGAGTGTAAGAAAACAAGAAGACATGTAAAAAGTTAAATTATCTAACGTAAAGTTAAATCTAAATGATAAGGTTAAAATTGATACCTAAACATGTATAAATTCTATTGGATGTGAATATTTCGACCCATCCCCAACTTAGCTTCGAAATATATCAATTTGGAGCTACTAAAAACTGAATTTGACTTTATAATAAAATAATATTTTTAGTTATTCCAAAGGTACCCCTCTCCTCCCTTATAAAAGGGCACATCCTCCCTCTCTTCCTCACAACACATTGAGCCTTAATCATCGGCCAACCCCTGACAATATCTCCTATCCACTTCCCTAGAAACATTCTAGAGGTCCTGGTTCTCTTCAATGCCCAATTTTAGTGCCCTAAAAGGAGGTCTCAAAAGAGGTGCTTCAAAGAAGAGGTAATGTCTGTTACCGATTCTTTCAAATTTATTTCTTCTTCCACTTCTTCATCATTAGTTGTTTCATTATGAAGTAATAACATCAGTATCAATCTTATACTGATATGTTATTTTAAGTATGAAACAACCCTATTTGACCATCTATCCATCCTATGGAAAACGAAATCACCGCAAATGCGTACGTACGGAATACCGTCTCCACGTCGTGGTGTAATCTATTTTCCACCACCACCTTACTTGGATGGGTATAGTGGTGTAAATAATGACTATATATTATTATTGTAAAGTGATATTGTTTCTGAAATAGTATACATACACTCCAATACAATTTCACGATAATGGGAACGATATCATCGCTCGTGCGTAGGTACGGAATACCGTCTCCACGATGTGATTTGAATCGTTCTACATGATCTTCATTTAATAATGATTATATAAATGTATTGAATGAATTAATATGATATATATTACACTAATACCATTCTGGAAATGAATTATCTATAACCTAAAAAGAAGAATAAGAATTTATTGGACAAAACGTGCATAAGAACAATAAGTAATAAACACCCGAATAACAAGTAGTAATGAAATATTACTAATAATAAGCTATTAATATGACCATATATGATATCATAAAAACATGTATGATTTTGGAATAAGTCAATATCATTATTTAAATCATTATACAGTAGGTTCTGACACTTACGATGAAAATCGGACCTAAGGTAAGGGAAAATATCACAACCTCATTTTTATCTGAGATTTTTTATACTTTGGTATTTACTAGGGTGTATTTTATCATCCACATCCATGTTCCCTCAATATGTAATATTTTTCCATCCACCTACAGTTTTTTAAATTAAATTTTACCCTTCAGTGAGTTTTTAGTAAAAGATATGAAAGGAATCTTTTGTGGTTTTTCGTACGAGGTACTTTTTGACTTTTCCGACAAAAGTACGAGAAGAATGTTTTATTAACTTATACGACATGAATGGATATTCAAAACATTATTTCCATGAATCTTCCTTTACAAGTTTTCATGTTTATTTTTAATCAAATTCTTTTAGTTTAAAATTGTATGACATGTTTATAAAGGAAAATGTTTATGATGTTGAAATGATATTTTCCTCAAGAATGGAGTACAAGTGTTTTATCAAAATTATTTTCCATCAAAGATAATATATGGTTCTGTTTCTATCCCAATTATTACATTGATTTGATTATGTTGTGATGGAGTTATTTTTATGAATTCCTTTATCTTATATGAATAATTTTATGATGTCATGTTGTTTAAGAATCCCATTTTTATTACAGGAGTTATGAAATGATGTATGATTTATGATATTGTGGCACACATAATAATGGTATAATTATTGGATGGGTGGGACATATATCTCCCTCCAATTCATTGGGTAAAGATTTTATATCTCAAAATATAGACATGGCTGGAACGGCAGGTTAAACTGGTTCAGTGAAACAGGACTGAAATGAGGAATGAACTCGGTTCAGAAATGGACTTTGTCCACTAAGATAGTCTTGGCAATGAGTATTGACTAATAAGAAATGATTCTCTATGATTATGTGTGTATGCTACAAAGTATCATGTTTTAGGTTATGAATATTGGGATTACATTTCACTACTATGATTTATCCCATGTTATGAAATTATGATCTCTTTTGGAGGTTAATATTTCCAAAAGTTATGTTCTTATGTATATGATGTGATTGATTTTTATTTTGTTTACCCTTACTAAGATTTTTATCTCACCCTTTTGTATGTTTTATTTCCCCAGGTCAGGAAGAAGGTTATTAAGTAGGATATGCCAAAAGGGACTCTAGATATGATTAAATAAATGGGAGGCAAAGTTGATGCTTTATGAACCAGTTGTTTATGTTTCCCAGTTTCTAAAGACTCTATAATTATACGGTCCTTTCTTTGTTTTGTTATATGTTGTAATAAGCGTGATTCAATTTTGAAGTAATAACAATGTATGTAATGTATGGGTCATTATAGGTGTAGTGAGTTTGCATGTTTATATGTACTCAAAAAATGCATCCCATATACATGTTAGTTTTTTTCACTAGTCACCATCGCTTGGTCATTAAGAGGCAGACTTGCAGAAGTCGCAACACATTCCCCAAAAGATGATACTTGACCAATTGGTATTAATAGTAGGTCATATCTACCATAATGACTGAGAGCCTATTTTCTGGCAGTAATGTTGAATGATCCATGTGCGACATTAAGAATAAAGAAGTCTATTCATGGTGAGATTACTGACGTATCGATACACCAGGACCCTAAATTATGATTTTAGACCCAGTACTTGAAAACACTGGTTGCATGCTGCATATATGAATGTATCGTGTTCTGAGGTCATATTTATCTAGATTTAGCAGATGGGTATGGTGTGCTACTATTATGGTGAGTATGGAAACATCGATAATGAATTCCTAACACACCATAAAGATGATCAATGGATAGTCATGGGACCGCTGAGGTAGATGTATAGGATCGAGCAGGGTGGTCCCCAGGGAGGTGGATGTGGCAAGGGAGTGGGAATAGTAGCATGTAGTGGACTGATGTTTGAGGTGCTACCACCACCTGCCCTAGGTGGTCCACCACAGGCTCCAGTTTCCAGTGAATACATGCCATTTGATATTTATGTTATGGAGGCCTATGACCATGACACTCTATAGATGATTGGAGGTATTATTTGGAACTTCTACACATTAACTAAGTTTTTATAGACACATATTCATGTCACTATTTCATTTACATTGACCTTGTTCGGATCTCGAGGAATCTGGGGGAGTCGTTGGCTCGATCCATATGATTAGATACTATTATTAGTGGGGATTTGATGATTACCGATTAGTTTTTGTAGTGTTAGATTTCTTTTAGAGATTATATCTTTGGATAGGATATCCCAGTATCATATTTGAGGGATTATGATGTTATCCTAGATATGGAATATTTATCCACATTTCAGGCTCAGATTGACTATCCTAGGAACAAAGTGTTGTGTGTCTGTGAGGATGGAAAAACGTTTTCATTAATTATTATGAAGGGAGATCTAGTATCACATGAAATACTTTAATAGAGGATGGTTAAGTTGATCATTCACCAGTTGGCTAGCCCCATTCTTAGTGTGGTTGACAAGAGGATTCCTTGCATTCCAGTAGTGGTGGATGATTACGAAGAAATATTTATTGAAGAAGATCTAGGATGACCCCTTCTTATAGAGGCTGAAATTTGAATTGATATGTACCACGACATGACACCAATATCCACACCAGCGTATCAGATGGCTCCCAAGATTCTTTGAGAGCTGAGGGTGCACAATGAGGATTTGAAAATGAATGGTTTTGTTAGATTCAGTGTTTCACTATGGGAAGACCATGTATTGTTTTCCAAGTACCAGGTGTCCTTGATGAACAAGTACCCACTACCTATGACTAATGACAACTACAATCAGCTGAATGGAGTGAGATGGTTATCGAACTTAGACATCAGATCGGGCTATCATAAGATTTTTGTACAAGATGGGGATGTACTAAAGGAAGCCTTCAGATGTTAGTATGGCCACTATGAGTTCATTGTGATTACTTTTAGTTTTACTAATTCCATAGAATTTTTAATATGACTCATTTATAAGATCTTTCAACATTCCCTCGATTGGTTCATCATCATATTGATTGATGAAATATTGTTGTAATTGGAATTAGAATTGGAGAACGTTAAATAGCTACGAATAGTTTTAGATACACATTGAGAGAACCATTTTATAGTATGCTCTCCATGTGCCCGTTCATGATTCTGGAGGTCCACATTATGGGGCATGTTATTTCAGAGGTTAGAGATGCATTGGGTCAATCAATGATAAAGGTGGTACTTTATTTGGATCCTCTCAGGGGCATGAATGAGTTTTATAGTTTTTTGGGGTTGGCTAGACACTAACAGAGGATCATACCTAAAATATTCAGGGAAGCATAACCCTTATCATATTTTCTAGGGAATTGACAACCCTTTGTATGGATGGAGAAGTTCCAGTAGTGTTTCTAGGAGTTCTGGAAGAGATTGATATGTACTCTCTTCTTGAGACTACAAGAGAAGGGAATTCATTATGTTGTTTTTTATGACGCATCATGAAATTGAAGGTGTTGTCTCCATATGTAGGAAACATATCGATCTATTATGTTTCACCTTAGTTGATAAATCGTGATTATAACTATAAATCCCTAGACCTGAAGCTAGTAGCATTGCTATTTTCATTGAATATGGGGTGAAACTACATGATGGGTGGGTGGTTTACCTTCTACTCCAACAAAAAAAATCAACGAAATATCTTATCCTATAAGGAATTAATCATGAGGAAGATTTAATGGGTATAGTTACTCTAGTAATATGAATTCTATATAGTATATAATCCTGGGAAGGGGAACGTGGTGACAGATGCAGCAAGAGATTTGTTTTTCATTTGTTGAGTGTGGCATCACAGTAGTTATCCACGATTGAGATATCAATTGTAGATGGTGATTGTGTAGCTTACCATCAATAGATGACCATCAATCCCTATCTCTTATATTTATTTAATGAAGAATTTCTTATGGATTTTTAATATGGGTCATGGCATTCTCTTTTATCCTCATGATAATTTCTTGATGGATTGTCGATAGATGGTGAGCATGTCATCCATTCAATGGGTGCCCCATTATGTCAATGGTGTTGAGGGAGTAGGTTATAATGGAGTTCAACACCTACCATTTTTAGTATATTAGAGTTTATAAAATATTTCCTATGGCTTCTGATATAAATAATATTGGTTGGGTATGAAGAATGTAGTGGAAGATTTCATTTCACGGTGCCAAATCTTCCAACAAGTGACGGAGGAGCATTAGGTTCTTAAAGGTTCAACATAGACAACTGAGGTGCCAATCAGAAAATGTGACTGTATTTCGATGAACTTTTTTAAGGTTTAAACCCAAAAATCAAGAGGACATGATACCATCTAGGAAATTGATAACTGATTCACCAAGTCACCCCACTTCTTACACATTAGGGAGTAGTGTTCAATAGAGAGAATGGAAAACGACTGCGTATAAGAGAAATTTCTACTTTATGGAGTTCCATCGGCAATTGTATTAGATACAGACACACACTTTACATCCTAGTTTAAGAAAGGATTGAAGGAGGAATTCATAATTATCATCGCTTGGGCATAACTTTCCACCCTCATACGGATGGTCTGAGGGAAAGGACCATCCAGGTTTTAGAGGAAATGCTTCGTGCTTAAATAATGGACTAAGAGTGATGTTGGGAGAATAACTTACCACAAATCGAGTTCGTGTACTAAAATATCTACCACTCCACCATTGGTATGGAACCGTCACAAGCGCTTTACAGGCAACCAAAGAGATCACAGTTATTCCGAACATACCTAGTGGAGTTTTCACTCATGGGTCTAGAGTTTGTACGAGATACATCCAAGAATGTAGAGATCATCTGGTAGCTAATGTGGAATACATAGAGCATATTGAAATCGTATTATAATAGGATAAAAATACATTGTAGTTTGATTAGGGAGACCATGGGTTCTTTCTTGTATCACACTTATCGAAATTGCTGATATTTGGCTGGGGTAGGAAATTGTCTCCGAGGTTCATCAGCCCTTTCCAGATTCTGAGCATAGTTGGTGAGGTGGCGTACAATATTGTTCTTCCCATCCAGATTCACTGAGTGGATAATATCATCCATCTGTCACATCTTACAAGTAACGTGCATGAACCATCACACATAATTTACTGGTGAGAGTTGTACATTGATAATGTGGGGACATTCATAGAGTTTTTGGTAGATATTGATGATCGAAAAGAGTGGATCTATCATGGAAGGTCAATTCTTCTAGTGTGGCTTTGGGGGTAGCATGTGAATCTCTATGAGAAAACAAAGAGCAGTGAATGTAATGTCATATTAATCCGATGAAGTTTTTTTTGTTTAAAATTATGGGATAATATCGAGTCCAGGAACTCATATGGCACTTAATTTTTAGGACATGTGTGCCACGAATAATGGTGTGAACATTTGTTTACGCTCATTAATAGGGTGTTTATTTGTGAATTTTGAAACATCTAAATAGTTTCCCGAATTAAAAATATGAGGGAACCTTTTTATCTAGAATGGATACTTTTCCTATAAATGAGCCTAACCTTAACTGGCATAGGATGATAGAATATTTTAATTTGAAATGTTTAAATAAAACATAAAAATTATTTTATTAGAAACTTTTTCGCTGCAACTCACCGACGAGAAACCAGTTTCATACCATAAATAAAGTTGCGTAACGACAATATAACGAAAAGTAACAGAGACTCCATTTCATAAATGAAGCAACGTTATCGTGGAGACTCGGAATAACTTGAACACTACAACACATTTCCCCATTTAATTGTATAACATGGATTGGAGAACAGTTATGTATCAAGATCATCACTCTGAATCATTAGAGGATCACCATTGATGAATGATGAATTAAGATCGCCGAAAACATTGGGCATTCCCAATTCACTTTTGGATATCTCTTCCTCAAAAAATAATCATCTAATTTCACAGAAGGATCATTTTTAGTGATGAATCCTTCCTCCAATCAAGCATGTCCTCCAGATAGAGTTTTGTACATTGTGAATTTTTTTCTCATTTATTCTTTCTAAAAAAACGAGTATTGATCAACTCACCAAGAGTATGATCAGTTGTTCATTTGTTATTTTAGAATTTGTTTTATTTTGGTATTAACATTGTGAAAATAAATCCATGTTGAATTTGTATTCTGATTTAAATCTTTGCATTCCTTCTATTAAATTTATTACATCGACGTTTCATGTCTAATATGAAAAATGATTGATCCATCAAACATGGGTGTTTATGTAAGCCTATTTATGCCACATTTTTTGTTCCTACGATGTTTGTCACTACAACTACTCAATGATCACAACATGAAGGTATATCGCAACAGAACAAACTGTGTACTGTTACAGTAGATCGCGGTTACATGGTAGACAAATTTAAGGCTGGTGGCAGATGTGGCAGTGCGCGCCAGTGGCACGCCACAGTAGGGGAGGCCACGACCATCGGGCCATTGTAGTGCTGGACCACAGTGTCCGCGGGGAACTACATTGGGTAGAGGAGGATGCAACGGTGCAGTGGTAAGCACACCATAGTAGTGGAGAACACCAAGATAACCACCATGAGGTGGTGAAATGGGTCACTAGAAATGTCCAGTGACTAGGCCTTGTCATATACAGCACTAAGAAACGTCTTAGAGATGAAGGGACAAGGTCAAATAGTAATGAGGTGTGGTTACATAAAGAAAATTACTCACTAACTAGGAGTAGACACCACATCTTCCACTGTGTCAGGGCGAGCCAAGATGGCTCGTTCACAGTGGGCGTAGCTGCCCTATAGGCATTGGCACCCCGGCAGGATGGGCTGCCCTTGTAGGCCAGACGCACGACCCAATCTATTTTATTTGATCAAAGACTAGGTCTAGTAATATATGGATTGAGTCGATGGGTCCCCAGGTCGGGTCAGGCCATGTCGGTCTAACTAGGTCAGACAAGACATGGACCCCACCATCCACTTCATTGAAAATTCTACATTACATCCAAACTATACATCTTATTGACATGTTTTTTTGAATCTTTGGGACCCTAGTGATGATAAAATACTTTTTCTATAAATTAAGGGAACTTTTGTGGAAGTTTAGGTGTGACTGATGGCTTGAGGTGTAGACTCTCCCAAAATCATGTATGCGATTAGCTGGAATCCTGCGACATGCTATATCAAAAATACAATGATGGGGGTCAAAGTGATCCATCTAGCCTAATCGATGACAGGGTCTGTGTGATCAATTTGGACAATGATTCGAGTGGATTTAAGTGATCCTGTTATCCCAAGGAACGAGCATGTCTAATTGATCCATCTAGCCTGTTTGATCTAGTCGGACCATGATATAAGAGGGTCTATATGATTTAGTTGGACCATGTGAATAGAATGTATAAGTGATCCAATATCCCCAAAAACTCATCAAGGATGAGTGCTTAGTTGAACAAGGTGATAATCATTGAGACTTCTTGTCTTCCATTCTTTCATTTAGATTATACCTTTGTTAGTATTCATTTGATTCATCTTTAAATTTTTTCATTGTGGTATTTATTTGTGGTGTGTGGTCCCTATGGAGTATTATGTTACTCACCCATACATGGGTTTCACCCACATATGTCGTGTATTATTTGAATTACTGATTCATTGATTGGGACCTTGGTGGTCGATGACTAGGTGGTGACCTAGGATTTCGGACCGACGAGGCATACTCCTATGGCTTCCAAAATCTTCTCCACACCTACACTTCAGGTAGGGTTTCCTACTAATGGTTAATTTAGAGAGCATTGTAAATTAGCATTTTCATCTTGTTTTTTCAGGAATTCTAGAACATTACTTGCATATTTTACTTCATACCGTTAGTGTTTATCTTAGTGGAAATAATTTTTATCCTTTCAGCTTTTTGGGTTTGGGTTTTCAGTGTTTGTCTGCATTGGTACTCAGAAGAAAAACCCCCACATGAATATTATTGCCTTTGGTGCTTTTCGATAGCCCCATTCCTTAAGAAGGAGGGCATGGGGTAGTTGCAGCATGGGCCCTAGGTGATTTTTCATGACAGTGAATGAGTGATACATACTAATGAATTTTTTTTATGTACAGATATGGTCAATTCATGTTCATAGTTATGCCAATAGGTGTTACGATCTCTATAGCCACATTCATGGTTCTGATAAACATTTTCATTCTTGGGTTTCTGGAATGTATAATCATCATATTCATTTATGAAATTCTAATAAAATTGAGGTCATAGTATGTGCATACCGAACATATCAGGCATGTCTTAGAGATAATTTTACCCTAGAATCCTTATAAAAATCATTCCAAGTGCATATTTTGGACACTGGATGACTAGATCAATTAAAATGGGGTGTGTCATCAGGGTGTAATGTTGGACCCATAAATGGATGTGGTAGTTTATTTATTGGGTATCACCCAAGAATGTGGTAGACGTTTTTAGTTTTCGTGGTCTTGTAGGCTCGGAATGATGATTCATACATGATTTCTCACGCATAGCAGCTACATTGACAGCTCTGACAAGAAAATAGAAATCCTTTGTGTAGGGTGATCAGTGTGAGGAATCATTTATCTATATGAAGTTGAATTTTTTCAGTGCTCCAATGATAAGGTTTCCAGAGGGAGGCGTGATATTAGAGGTGTTTTGTAATGCTTCCCATTATGGATTGGGATCTGTACTGATACAGTAAATAGGAGTTATCTCTTTGGTGTCTAGGTAGTTACATCCCCATGAATTAAACTATTTTATCCCTAATATACAACTTATAATGGTTATTTTATCATGGAATTTGTTTCGGTATTGACACATCATGGTGCACTTTGTGGTTATCAGACATAAATTAGATGGTTTTCATTCATTTACTAGTGAGATCTCAAATTACAACAACAATAGTGGATGGAGTTTCACAAAGAATGAGATTTCTCAATCTTTTACACCTTAGGGAATTGAATTTTTTGGGTTGATGCGTTGAGCAGTATGTAAGAGAAGGATGTAGATTGGGAATTATTTGAGGCACGGAGATTGATGAAAGGGTCGGTTAGCAAGTCCATAGAAGAATGTATGGATGGAAATAGAGGATTACAATTTCATAATAGAGTGTAGTCTTATCTGATGTGGCTAGTGGAGGAGGCTCGGTAAAGAGAATCAGAGGAAGACAATATACATGATAACTTTTACAAGGTAAATGCTTTGATGGGATGGTCTGAATCTAAATTTTTGTTGTGGGAAGCTGACCATATGAGTTCTAGTACGTGTGGATGTTCTCATGGAGATTCATATCTCAGTTAAATTAGTACATCCAGGTATTTCCATTATATATTAGGGCTTGAGGGAGTAGTTATAGTGGCCAGAGATGTAGCGTATAATGGTAGAATTTGTGGAAATGGGCATGGAGTTATAGTATGTGAAGGCATGGAATCATGTCCCCAGTGGTCTGTTGACACACTTTGAGGTCCCTGAGTGTATTTAAGTTGGAATCTCGATGTATTTCATCATAGTATTACCTCTGGATTTTGGAGGATGTGAGGAAATATTGGTTTTAGTGTATTAGTTGACAAAATTGGGAAACTTTATAGAAATCAAGCTACCGAGCACGATGTTTTCCTGAGCTCAGAGGTATATGAATGAGGTCGTGTGGATGCATGGTGTTCAGATGTCTATATTCATTGTTTAGGATAAAATCATTACATCACGTGTCTAAAGGGGATTTATACATGACATTGTCACTCAGTAACTCCTCATCCCTACCTTCCACCATCGAAAGTATATACTAATAGGGATGATTATCTAGAAGTTGGAAGAGATTTAACCGGCATGTTTTCATGACTATTATTGTTCTGAAGTAGGTCATTTTTTCGAATTAGAGTTCACGTACAATAATTGATATCACTCTTTAAATGGAAGGGCCCCATTCAAAGAATTATATGGAAGACCGTATCATTCACCCTTGTGCGGGATGGAAGTTGGGAAGCAGTTGTTCTTAATCCAGACATAGTTTTGGGAATTAAAAATATGGTTCATCTGTTCCATTAGATTATGAAAACCCCATAGTAATGGTAGAATTATTATTCTAGTCATAGAATATGGTTCTGGGATTTTGATGTTGGAGACCATGTATTTTGGAAGGTTTCCCTATGACGTATACAGGATAGGTTTTGTGGATGGAGTAATCATTCTCCATGATTTAGAATACCATTCTAGGTGTTTGAATGATTTGGTGAGGTGAAATATTATTTTGAATTGAGACCATTGTTAGGGGCCACTATGATGACATTCACATCTCCCTTATTTTTTGGTATATTCATGATGACTTCCATATCATTGATTGGGGGAGCTGTATATTGAGGATGATACATTGTTCATGGAGCATCTAGTGGAGATTCAGGATAGTCAGGAGAAGGTACTGTGTGGGAAGACAATCTGATTGGTTCATGTGTCGTGGATGGATGATTTCTAAAAGGAGAGTAATTGTGAGTGATATGTGAAGATGTATGCCTAGAACATGGAGTTGTTTTTAAATTTTCTTAAGTGTTTTGATATGTGATGTAGTTCTTGAAATTTCTTTCTATGTGATTGATTTTTTCTTGGATCTCTAACCTGTGATAATGTCCTACCATGTGTAAATGAGAATCTTAATTACTATTTATGGAGAATTAATGTGGGTGTGATTAAAATTGTGTAGGTGAGTTAATTCTTCTTAAAGAGGATAGTATCATGACATGGATAAATGAATTACCTAATATGTATGTATGAAAAATTGGTATGTGGGTTATCTTGTTGATGTTTTGGTAAAACAATATATGGGATAATGTGATCATAAATGTTGAGTTTTCACCTCATCCTTCGACAAAGACAATGAGATATATCATTGAGAGGTATCTTAGGGGTGGTTATTCTAACCCCTCCTTCTGGTTTAGTTTTTAATTCTCGAGGACAATAATAGTTTGAGAGGTATCTGATTTATTGTTACTAAATGAGGAAAAACAAATAGTGGAACTAAATAGTGGATCTTCGAAAGGAGTGTCACTAGATGGTAACACCATGACTCACCAAATAATTAGTCACATCCATAGTTTCCCAAAATTGCTGTTTTTTCATGTTTTTACAGGTTTTTATAGTTTCATACCTTTTACATTTTATTTGATGTAAATTTAGTATAAAGAACTGGTTAGGCATTTATAATGGAGTTTCAAAGGATATTAAATTTATATTTAATATAATAATGCTACAAGGACTTCTTAATACAACATCCAGGTTGTCTTGGCCTTGATCTGACATAAATTTCATTTGAATTCTTTCTTCATTTGATATAGGATCATGCTCTTCAACTATAATATCTTCCCTTCATAATGTGTTTCCATTCCATTTTTGATATCCACGAGACTTCCCTTCCACTATGGTCTCTTATTGTGATGTATTCTTCGACTGATAATTCAATAGAATGTATTCTTTAAGGTTTTCCTATTACTCGCACGACCCACTATTTTTTACACAAGGAAGGGTTGTTGATCATCTACTATTCCAAGTATTTATTTTCATTAGTATCTCTTTTAATTGAGTATAATATTTTTTGGGTATAGTAATGTTATTTTTTGAAAACTAACAAATAAAAAAATAACAAAGATAAATGAAAAAATGAACTTGATAAAAATCAGAGAGTGGAGTGATGTTGATCACTTATTTTAGTTGTTATCTCTGATGATGTTGTGATATGTTATGGCTATATGGCTTCTGAATAACATGATTGTTGTTGGTCATTTCCAATTCATGGGTTATGAATTATAACTATTTTCCTTGTTAATAAATTTCTTTAAATACCAATTTAATTAATCATGTATACTTACTTAGATGAATTCGACTCCACATGATGAATTCCATTTTGTGATTACCCTGATAAATCAAAGATATATTTTAATGAAAATGTTGGACAAATCTGAATACACCTATTTGATTGGTGTGGATGTGTGATGTGTGTGGTTCTTTTCGACCTTATTACAATGTTTTTTGTGTGGACTATTGGTTGAGAGTGTGGAGGAGTGAATGAGGTGGTTCATGTTGTGTAATGGAGTCTTAGGTTGATAGAATGATTTGTTGGTGAGTATATGAACATTTAATTAAATGGGTCTACATCTGGGTAGTTTTTAGGCTATGGGGTTGCTTTATTGTGCTATATTTATTTAATGTTTTTGGTGTGTTGTGTGTTTTTTTGGTTTGTTGTTGGAATACAAATGGGTGGTTTTCAATTAGTTTTTACAATTGAGTGTTAAAATAGAAAAATATTACATTGGTAATATTTTCTCTTTTAATATTGGTAGTGTCTTATGTTTAACAAATTCACTTTGGATTATTTTCAGGATGTTCAATGAGTGAGTGTAATCATGGAATAATAATGGACCTGTTTTAGTTAATATAGCCCTTCGACTTCTGGGATTGTTTATCGGTGCAGCGGTTCTTAGTTTCCTGGGTTGAAAAAAAGTTATTTATAGAATGTGATTATAATTCAATATCCAAATTAGTAAAATGGAGGGAGAGTGTTGATGTTTTCGTAATGGATGCTGTGTGGATGTGAATGTACGTATAAAAGGAAATGTGGTATTATGTGGTCTTGTTGTACATTTGGAATCCCATTGGATGGGATTGGTGTTTTTTACCTATATATATAATCATTTATTCCCTTATGTTATCTATATGCTCCCCACCTATGCTAAGAACTATGTGGAGACCACCTCCTTTTTTATTTGGGAGGGTAACTTTACCCACATCATAGTTAGAGGATATATGACTGGTTACTGACTTTACCATACTGCCTCTTTTAGGCATTTATCACCTTGGTGTTTTCCGGAAGGATGTAACGGATTGTGGTTTATTGCATGATTTATGGTATTGGTGTGTGGGAGGTGGTTTTTTTCCATGTTTATTTGGATCGCAACCCATGTGTTTTTGGGTTGGATGTGGTATGTGTGAGGCCAACGTGTTTGCTCAAAGGATGTGTGTGTTAGTGGGTTAGGTGTATTGGGTACGTTGTCACAATAGGGATTGTGTAAGTGAATGAAAGTGTTAGGATGTTTTCCATTTGGGATAAATAGTTAACTAGTGGTATGTGGTTCATGGTACCCAAATATCGATGTTCATGTGTTATTAAATTTCTTGACATGCATTATTCGGCGAGTGTTCTTTGGTGAGGTTTGGTGGATAATATACATTGTTAGGTTCTTTTGGTGTTTCAAATGTTTTTTCGAAAGGAAATTAGTATTTCTCTTCCACTTATACATGGGTGACTTTTTTGACCTACTCAGTATACTTTTATGCTCACCCTAGGTATATAAAATATCTTTCATGTCTCCATGGTGATTATGTGGAATGTGGTAGACCATACTAGCTTGGATATTGGTGATGATTGGTGTGTAACTACTATGTTTTATTTTGGTACGTACTAGGGATTTTTCTCTGTATTTTCAATAGTCTTACTTAAAAACTGAATGTGGGATGGATTTTTTTTCTATATATATTTTTCATGGAGATGTTTGAGGTTGGTACATCTTGTCTCTAGATCATGGTTATAATAAATTGGGTTACGCCTCCAATTTTTGATGAGATCATAATACCCTATGTTATAGTCACAACACTAAGGACTATTAGAGATGATACTAGGGGTTCATTATCCCTCATTCATCTTATGTAAGGAATGACTCTACATTTTCATTCCCATCCCTCATCGCGAAAAAGGTGGGTCATGAAAATGTTATTGTGAACTATACCCTTAAAATGTATCAATGCTTGAGAGATTCTTAATCAATGAATAGATTATTTCTTACATAAATGAAATATATATATATATATTACTTATTAAAATAAAAAATTCACATGATCATTGAATATCAACTATAATGACGATGTAATATAACCTAGTGAAAATGATTTGAGTTATGAAATTTCATTAAAACATTGTAACATAATGTTAAAAACATTAAATTAAATAATAAAAATTGAATAAAAATAACATGAATAATGAATTATTAATGATATTGAATGTGAATGTGTTAGAATATACAACATATAAATGTAACGATGTTCATAATACTAAAATGTTCTTCTATTAAATGAAATTGACATGAAATATCATACGTTTTTTTTCATTTTGGATGTACATTATTTAAACATATTTGTAAGGGATTAAATAATTTTGAAATGAAATAAAAAAATTATTATATTATTCATAATATCATGTATGATATTATTATAATATCATACATTCTATTTGTTCACAGTATTTCAATATATTCATTGTTTCGGGTGTTACTTGTCTGGTTTTTAGAGATTGTTTTAACAAGTTATTTTCTCATTTTGTTGAGTTAATGATTTCATTATATAAAGGATTTAATATTTATTGATATTATTAAATATATTTCTCATACTTTTATATATAATAATAAATAATAATTTTATATATAAATGAAATTCCCCGATCCTTGAGAATATAGTAAGTATGTATTGATGGTTCATAATTTAATTTTTTTCTCACATTAAATGAATAAAAATAAAACTATATATGAATAAAATTATTAATGTATAAAATTAATTTTATATATGTCACAAATGTTTATTAATATTGTCTTTAATATATTTGATGTATATCATGAAGGATTCACATCACATTGAGAAGGTGGTAGTCCACACGTCCATAAGCGATTTTTTTGTATCCCCACAAATTAGAAAGCATGAAGGTATTTGTTACAAAATAATTAAAAATTCATATTGGAATTAATAATATCATATATATAATCAATAAACTATAAAATCATAATTATTTCCAGACAGGAGTAATTGTAATGGAATAGTGAATGATGTTGATTCATAAGGCTGTAGAATACCATACATAAAGGCAATAATTGTGAATTCCATTTGATGATGGCTTTTTTGAGTGTAAATAGTAACATATCCATAAAAAATATCATTATATTTTAGTTAATATGATATTATAATATATATATATATATATATTAATTTCATAATAGAAATGTAATTAAATAAAATAAAAGTGCTCTTTAAACAATGATAAGACTTTTTAGGTTACTTTTTTTTATTACATACAAAATGATTTCATTGGATTTATTTATGCCAATATTTAGGATTATATGATGATTTGATGGATTTAATGAGATCATTTGTATGGGTTTAGATGATCCAAATTTCTTGAGATGTGTGAATAAATTGGAGGGGAGTGTACCTTTTAATAGTGGAGAAGGGGTGACATTCTTGGAAATATAAAATAGTATATGATATAGAGAGGTATCAAATAGATATATTTTCCTAACTAATGATAATTATTATAGAAACAAGAGTATATGATATAAATATTGGCATGAAATAGGTTCTACACAATTTTTTAGTCATTTTGGACCGTATGGTAACAGTTTAGTTTCTTGTTAAGCTGAAGCTTCTCATAATCATTGTAATTTATATTAATTAATTTCACTAATAATTGTTTTAAAAAAACAATGATTCCCATTTTTTTGATTTTATATTATTCTAATTAAAAATATGGAATTAATTTTTCAAAATTAAAATCATATATTTGGATGGAATTAATTTAAAAATAATATTGGGGACAGGATGTTAAAACATGTTTTAAAATAAAATTGATTAAAATATTAGAAAGTTTATACATACCATTACTATGTTAAAATGACCCCAATTACCTAAATTAGATTAATAAATTAAATAGTGATATGATTTTATAATAAAACCAATTTATAATATAATTTATTTTTTAAATTTTTTTCAATAAATTTTTTTTTATTAAATTTCATTATTCTTCATTATTCATCAACAAAATTTCACTTTTCAAAAAAATACAAAAATATCAACCCAATAAAATTATGATGATATTATATTAAAAATTATTTGTTTTGTAAAAATAAACTAATTAATGTTTTTAAATTTAGTCTTAGATATCAACAACATTCAATTGTATAAAAAAATCCTTTATTAAAATATTTTTTTACGCATAAAACTGCATTTGTTCATAATAGATTTAAATAAAATATTTGAATGAATGTGAAAAATATTTTATTGCATATATAATATATAAATATAATTAATATAATTACAAAAATATTAATTGAATTAATTTAGTAGTCTTAATGAGCATTGTGAGCAAAAACATATTTCATTTATATTCAATTGTTTTTTGAATTCTTTTTGAATCAACAAATATCCAATGAATTAATTTAATCATAATTTTAAAAATATTTATTTATATGTTATATAATAATATTCATAGCTTATAATATAGAAAATAGGTTATAATTTATAATATTAAAATAATAATATATTTTGGTTAGTTAAAACATGGTATTACATGTAACACATTCAATCGAACAAAGTCGTTGTTCCAGGTAAGTAATGTTAACACAGTGTTGTGTTCTTTAAAAGAAATTTAATGTATAAATTTAAATAAAATATTAGACCCTCATATTTTATATTCCTTCTTACTATTTTTGTTATGGTTTTTACCTAATATCTAATAAATGTAACACTTTTATAATTTCAAGGTTGTCACATTATCAAAAACATAAATAAAATGCGTATTCAAAATATATACATGATATTTATAACAATTATTTTCTATTTGGAAATTATATTAATTTAATGAAACATTTTTATAAGAGTTATAGAAACATTCTATTGAACATATACCCTGGTAAGTAATATGGTACTATGGAAGAACTCATAACATTGTTTCCCTGTATAAGAATATCCATTGAATGTAATGATATGTACTTGGGGGAAATGAATAAATATTTATATGTCATGATTAAAATCAATGATCACAGACTTGTTAATGATTAAAATAATATTGAGGGAATAAAATTAATTAATGGATAATTTTTTAAAATACAATCAATTCAACTATATTTAAGGTATTAAAAAGAAATTTGTGTTTAAAAACACATTTAAAAACTTGAAGGGAATTTATTACTGACAAAAAATATAGGGAAATAAACATATTTAAAAAATTTAAATATAAAAAATAATATTTTATATTATTAAATAGAATTCTATTTCTACATTTATTCCATGAAATTTATATCCTATAGTGAACCTTTTTGTTCGAATCACTAAAATTGACTTTTTAAGGATTGAAAATTCGTAAAACAAGTATCTCTATATTTATCTTACTATTAAAAAATCGATTATAGTTAATAAATTAATTTATAAACTCTTTAAGTGATACCATTGGTTCATAAATAACATTTATTTAGAAAATCCATAATTAAGAAACAATGAGAAATTATCCATGATGTCACGCAGGCCAATGGTAGGCATGAAACCCTTATCATCCATCGTTACTGGATTAATGACACACTTCCATTCCAGATATAATATATTTTCATACTATATACAAGGTGACCTTTTTATTAATCCTTATTACCATAATTTTCAAAATATTTTTTTTACAACCATAAAATTTAACAATGAATCAATCTTTTCTCTATGGTTTTCAAATTAACATTATTTTTAATTATTAATCATATTATTTGACTAAATTTAAAATTTCGTTAAATACCATAATGACACTAAATCTTATCAATACCCTTAAACACATGTCTCTAATATATAATGTAATTATTCCAAAAAAATATTTTCTACTAAAACATAAACTAAAATAATATTCCCTATGACAAAAAATTTTTCTACACATTTAATTAATCATTGTAGACTCTTATCTGATTGAACATAAAAATTCATTTTTTAGTTATTAAATATTAACCAATATATTATCACAATAACATTATGGTATCGAGAAATCAAAAGTTAATGAGTACTTAAGTTCTTATATGATAAATTTAAAATTGTATCATAAGGTTATATTCTATTATTTATGTTTTTCCTACATCTAGTTTCCATGGATTTTAATTAAAATTTATTGATACAAACTATGGATCCCCCAAACCAGAAAGAAATGTACCGGTGTCAACTACAATAATATTGTAATAGTATAATGGATTCAAATCCAAATGGAATATAAAAGTTTACCAGTGTTTTGGAACAAGATATATACATGTATTTTTTTTAAAAAAATATTACAAAAATTACCAAATTGTGATCAAATAACAGAACATATATTCTATATAATTAATAAACTATGAATGAAGTGGATAAAAAATATTGAAATATATTAACTAGAAAAAAAACTTATACAAAGAGAATGATATGTAAAAATAAATATTGATTTCAAAATAACAGAAAAAAACATTCATTTAATTAGAGAACTAAAAACGATATTCATGCATATATATTAAAAAAGAAAAAACTCATGGATTAAAATATCATAATACTGAATGAATGATATTATGAATTATCAAAAATCATGTTTCTTAAGAACATGATACCATTACAGTCATGATCTATCATCAATAAAATTTAGAACATACAAGGTAAAAACCAATTCAGTTTTCCAACCATAACTCTATTGGAATGTCATTTCAAAATATAATTTAAAACTACATGAAAACAAAATATATGGGTATTTAAACCACTCTATTATTCCCATGAGACAACTTATGAATATAGGGGACTTCATTAACCCATCCTCTTCAAAATTAGTTCATGTAAAATGTATTCCTCTTATGTTGAATACTTGATTTTATTTATAAAAACAGTAATTTTCATCTAATATATTTATTGAGTAAAAGAAATTGATTAATAAATTTCCAACATATTTTAATTATTATTCAAAAAAACTAAAATTTAAAATATTATTCTATTTTGACTTCAATCATATCCATGATAAATGTAATGGTTATTTAGGATAACTATAATTTTTAATGGTAATAATAATTTAAATGATCTAAAGGAATTATAAAGAAATAAAGGAACTCAATTTAAATCCTATGATTTGTGAAATAAATCATAAACCATATAAGGGAATAATAAGTGTTGTATCAATACAATATATACTATCTTGTGAACGGGCAAAGGTTTTTTGTCATTGATAAAAAGAAATATAGAAAACAAAATATCATTTCTATATTCAAAAATCATATTGAAAATCAAATTTTATTTATAAAATCGTTAATAAAAATTTTTATTCCAAATTTTTTAAAAACTATTAGGAGGATTTAGAGGAATAATATCAAGTAATTCTATATATGTTTTCCAGTGTAAAATGAACATTTTCCTTTCATGAATAAATGTTATAAATTTTCCAGAATTTAAAGTAGACAAAACAATAATTTTAGAATATTTTTTATAGACAATAATTAAATTATTATTCTTTAATATATATTTTTTAGTTGGTTAAAGATATTTTTGAATAAATTTACATAATATATGGCCTTTAAAAAATGTATTTTTTTTGACCGAAGAAAGATATGATGTTGGGTTTTCATAAATACATTTAAAAAAAATTGAGTAATAATGAATGTAAAAATTAAATTATTACTTGAAAAATGTAATGAATAAAATGATTAAAATAAAATGAAATGGATTCTTGAAAAATCAAATTATAATTTCCATAAACGGAATTCCATGAATATGTAATATCAATTAATATAATATTAATAAATACACCATTAAATTAATAAAAATATAGAAGTGGTAAAATATAAATTATTTGATTATGTTTATAGACTATAATTCCAAATATAAGAATCCAAAATAAATCGATATATATTCAATTTATTTTACACATTATTATATAATATTAATGACAATGAGGATGTAATATAACCTAAACTAAAGGAATCGAGTTATGGAATTTGTGTACCACTTAGTAACGTTATGTTAAAATCCCATTAAATAGTATAAATTTAATTTAATCTCAAAATACACTAAAGAAATAATTATTCATGATAAAAAAAGTAAAATGGTTATTATTAACATCATGTAAATGTAATTAGCTGCATAATATTAAAATATGTCTATATTAAATGAAATCCCAAACCATTCATTTTTTTAGGAGAACATATTTTAAAAAAATGTATAATGGTTTCAATCATGTCATCAACTTCAATAATGTCCATAATAATATTTATAAAATCATATTATATATTATAATAAAATTATATTACTATTTTGTTACCAATCAATCCTAATTATTATCATTGCAGGTGTTAATCTTCATGTTTTCCGAGTTTTTTTAGCTTATTATTTTTGTTCTTATTATGTCGATCATGTTTTCATCATATCTAGGATGTAATCCTAGATTTATTTATTATTTATTTCATTTTATATTTATCAATACTAACAGAAAAATATTGTAGATGTAAATTTAATTTACCATTTATGTAGACTATTAGACATACACACGCATGAATGTTGTTTACATTTTTACAAGAATAATATGTAAATTACATGTATGTATATTTTAATTAAAATATAATTTATATTTCTCATATGTAAAATTATTATATTAATATTATCCTTAAATTATTCAATGTATAACAAGAACTAGTCTAATAATTATGAGGAGGTGGTGGTCCATATATCCACAAAAGAAGATATCATATTCCCATAATTTTCCAAGAATACTATTATGTTCTATACAATAATTAAATAATCCTAATGTTATTAAAAATATCAAATATATATTATCTAGTAATTAAAACTATCATTGTTTTTAACATTTAATGGTTTTGATGACTGAGTGAATGATATATGTTCGCGAGGTAGTAGCTGGTCAAACACACAAATGATGATTACATATACTATGTGAAGGAATTGTGTGTGTGAGTGTAGGTCATAACCTTGAAATAAAAACATATATGGATATTTAATATAAATTGGGAATTATTATTATATATATCTAAATAATTTAATAGGTATATAATAAAATAAATGAAATGATTTTGATGAATAATGTTACTTCTTTATCGGGTATATCTATTTGGTTTATACAAAAGTACTACCTTGTATCAACCAATTCCCTAAAAAATTATTATAGTATTAGGTTGGGAAAACATGAGACTATTTCATTAAGTTTACGATGAACCAAACGGTTTATTTTTTTTTGAATAATTGGGTGGGATGAGTTTTTATTTATAGTTCTGGTTGAGTGGCCATCTCGTAAATAAAAAACTGTAAACAATATTTTGAGTTATCCATTATAAATTCAGTCCCAAATAATGAAAAATATTAGATAAAATGGATATTATTTTTCAAATAGGTATAAATAATAGGTTTTGTACAAATTTCAATGTAATTTGATTCTTTATGATAAAGGTTTAGTCCCAGATAAGGTTATTTTTTCAAATTCATTTTAATTTATTTTAACCATAATCACAAATATTTTGAAAATATAATATTCATAATATATGAAATTATATATTTATTTTATTCCAAATTTGGAATGCATTTCTTAAAATTCCAACAATAAAGTCATAATTATTAATTTAAAATTATTCATATATATGTGATGAGAAAGTGTGGTTTTAATGTAGGAACTTTCAATATTTTGTAATGTTTTTATATAAAATGTGAATGTGAAATTAATTATAATTACCTAAATTGGTATAATTATTGTATAATTAATATAAATTGACTTTATAAAATTTAAATTATATTTTATCTTTATAAATTAATTAGATGAAAATGAAAAATTCAAATAAAATTCTACATTTTTCAATAAACATTAAAATCTTAAAAATCACAAAAAAAAACAAATATAACCCTATAATAAATTTTATGTGGTCATTAAATAAATAATGTTTATTTTTAAATATAATAATTATAAAATTTTAAAAAATTATTTTTAGTATAGCGTCTTCATATAATTGTGGAAAAACTACCTTTATAAAAAATATTGTTTGTAAGATAAAATAAATTTGATCCTATAGTAAGCCTATTAAATATATTATATAAATGTAAAAAATTTATTTAATATATAGGATATATATTTAAAAATTAACATTCAGTAGTAGACATACATTAAATATTTTTTGGATAATACATGTTGTGAGAATAAAAAATATCCCATTATATTGTAACGTTTTTATATTAATTTCTTGTTAACTTATAACAAATGTCATAAATTTATATTTTATAAAACCATAAATTTTATAAGTTATGTAACCCAATTTTTAATCAATAATTTAATTTCTTGGATATTTCTTACAAATATATTATAATAATATAATTTTTATTGGAAAAACTCACTCTTGTGTGTAACACAAGGAAATAAATAAAGTCATTCATGCATGTAAGGCATAATAAGTAATTATTTCATGAATATCAAGATAATAAATAGTTCAAATATTCTTAAAATCCTTAATTATCAAGTGTTTATATTCTATTATATCATTGTTTTTCCATGTCATTTAGAAATTTCAAAAAAATATAATCGTTTATAATGTTTAAGGTATTAAACTTGAATAGAGGTGCCTTAGGGAAATAACTGTAAAAAGAATTCATAAAGTTGGACTCAGTAATCACATGGTTCAGGACTGATTTCATTTCATAACTAATAGTTTTACCCTCTTAATGTATATGGTTATGAAATTAAAAAACTCTTCATGAATCACTATGGAGGATTTGATATGACAGTGATCGTGGATGAACATAAATAAGCAAAAGTTTTAATAGATTTAAAATATGGTTTCATAAATTAAACATCATATAAGTGACATTTAATGATAATATTATTTTATAATATGATTAGATTTTCATTCACTCCTATTTTTTTGTTTATAGTGAAAACTAGTGGTAAATATGTTAACATTGAACAAAATATATAATTTTTCTAATGACCATTTAAGTGGGATGATAACTATAGTGATGGTTTTTGTGATTATTCCTAATTAGTTATCATGGTACCTGATTACCATTGGGCACCCTAAAAAACTCTAATACTAAGAAAATAAGAGAAAAATGTGGTATTTTTATAGATCATGTACTGATGACCATTTATGTATATAGGCTCATTTTCTTATATGTTGAGATTGTGGAAAGAAGAAATTTGGGGAATGTGTTGGAAGAATAGTTAGTTGATTAGTGTATGGGAATGAAAGAATAAATTTAAGTATTTTTTGAGGAAAAAGTAAATTTTCAATTATAAAATATATATGGGAATATTTTAATGCAAAAATATTATTAATGGTTGAAATTTTTCAATGTCAATTGATTTTTAATAATTTAATGAAATGTCATATTTGCGTGGATATGAACTATATCAACAATGTAGTAATATAAATAGTTTTATTACTAGTTATAAATTCACTATTAATGTAATAAAAAAGGTATGTGGTGTTATGGAATCATATTAAGAGTCGTAGTTATTGTTTTGAGAATAAAGGGGGATTGCTGATGTGATTATTTATTTCAATTCATGAAATTAGTCAAAAAAATATATAGATTTCTCAAAATATATAGTTTTTTAATGTCGTGAATGGATATTTACTATGTTTTTAATGAAAAAGAAAATTAATTTATCATGAAGATTTTATTTTTAAATATAATCATGTTAAAATAATTATATCCATTTCTGTGCAATTATAGTTTATATAATGAGGTAGGGATAAATATGTGTTTGATATGGACAATGTAAATTAAATTGTAATAATGAGCAGGATAGATATTATTGAATTTTGAACTATTTGGTTTATATTATCGTTTATAAATTTCACAGCATTATTGGATTATTGGAATATATCGAGTATTATATAATTTTACTCAATAAATACGGGAGAATGTATTTTTTCATTATGGATTTATGGTAGTTTAGGTAATTACCACAATTCAGGAAAATTTAGGAATATGGTATTTAGAAAATTATTATGTGGATGTCATGGGATAACTAATAATGTTCTAGGTATTTATGTTAGGTTTTAATGGTGAATTATATTCAACTTTTACTAAAATTTATAATTTTTTATGTGTTATACTGTTATCCATTTATGTATTGGTTTGTGTAGAATTTTGGATGAGGTGTACAATATTAATGAATTATTTTCCCATTTGATGATTAATAAAAAAATCCATTAATTATATTATTGTAATAATAAATAGGGGTAAATCGAATTAATTAAAATTATATTATGAATCATATGAGATAGTTAGGGATTTAAGAATAAAAAAATCATCATTATTTATTATAGTAATAGATGATGTAGAAACTGATTCAGAAACAAATAAAGGGTGGGGTTGGAATTTTTAAATGGAAATAAATCATATAATTGTATTTCTATTTTCAATATTCTAAAACATTTGTGATATCACATTTGAATAATGTTTTTCCCTTTATTTTAATGATGAATTTTTTGAATATCCTTTTCACACTTCTGTGGATTATGCATTTATGGACATTAATTGATTTTTAACCGTGTTCTCTATCACTCATTGGTGGTATTTTACTAATAATTTTCTTTCTATTGACCATATTTTAACTACCAAAAAATGTTCTATAATTTAGAGACAAAATATGAGTTATTCTATATGACATTCTCATATGCCTTCCTATTTTTCAAGAATATGTTTTAATCCTTTTTTGGATGTGGGTTTAAATGAATGAATTTTAAAAGGATAATCCTCTGTTGATCAATATAAATTTTTAGGTTAAAACCCATTTTGTGTATCATAAAATGTAACAACCAAAGATCGTGGGAAATATTTTTTCTCAAATGTGTTTAAACATTTCGATAATTTATTTTACATGAAATTGTTTTTTAGATTTTATTGCATGCAACAATGATGTTTTCATGAGTTACAAAAAAAATAGATTATACTGTGTTACAAAAAATACATGTATACCATTCATTCCACACAACATGGATTTTATATTTTGTTCTATTAAACTTCTCCTTTTAATGAAAAATGATCATCTATTAAAATTTTATGATTTCATATGGTAGTTATGACATAGTTGTTGGAATGAGGGGTTTGAATAAAATTAACTAAATTATTAATAATATATGGTTTTAAAATTCATACCTAATTAATAATTTAGTGACATATAATTTATAAAATAAACCAAATTTTTTTTTAAATAAAATAAATAAATTTTTCTAAAACTATTTTAATACACATAATAACGTTTTACCTCCATAAATTAATAGAATAAATTTTGGTGAATTTTATTAATTTAATTTGTATTTCATATATTTATCCGAATTTTTTATTTTAATGTCTTTTATAGAGAAAATATATAAATATATTATATTTTATTCTAAAAACTCTATTTTAAAAAAACTAGTAATGTTTCCTTTAATAAACAAATTTTTAAATTAATTATTCCATTTCAAAAAAAATTCTTTGGAAAAAATTGACGCCATGATTGATATAATTATATAATAATTATCTTATTTAGTATTTTTTCATTCTGTTTGAAAACTTATATTTTTTATGAATATTGGAAATTGATGTATTATATTTTAAAACAGACATTTCATGCAAAATATTTTCATTGATAAAAAAATTTATAAATTTATTTATTTAAAATTAGATCCATTATTCTTAGATAAATCAAATTTATTTAATTTATATATGTTTTATATTGAATTATTGAATAAAAATAGTGTAAAATTTTAAAAATTATCTTATTAAAACTCCTTTTTTTGTCACGTGTGTGGGAGTAATTTTAAATAACATTTTTGGACATATGTGTATTAAATATTTAAAAATAGATTAGATATTTTTAATCATCATCATTTATATAATCTAATATAGAAAAAAAAAATGTTGACCAAGATTAATAGTAAATAATTAATTTAACATGATTCATGTAAAAGATGGTATATTGGTTGTTAAACTAAAATGATAAGAGTAAAAAATAAACCAAAACTAGTAAAAAACCCTTTTAATGTAATATATCTACCTTATAGATTATAATAGGGGAAATTATTCATTAATGGTTTGTTCTAGAATAATAAAACATTGGTGGGTTTTATTCATTAAAAAATTACTACTTTGGCACTCAACTAACTTAAAAAAGGCCACCAATTACCCACTACTCAGAAAACCTTCAGACACATTTAATATAACATTCTAGTAAAATAATGAATAATAAATTTTCATAATTATTAATATTTGTAAATTAAATACAAATTTTACTTTAAAGGGGCTACTATGTTCGATGGTGTACCCGATACACAACATTGGGTTTCTTTGAAATCATACATTGCACAAAAGGCTAAGTCATTCAAAAAAAGTAATAATATAATATTAATTTTTAAATGGAATTTAACTCCTAGTCATTTTAATTGATAAAATGAATAGAAATAACTGTAATATGATTATACATGTTTGTTAAATGTTTTAACATTTATCCAATAAATGTTAAAGGCTTAATATGTGAATTATTATAATTTTAAGCATAAATATTATAAAATTCTTTTTAAAGGTCAATTTTTCTGCTTTTAATGGAGAATACACATTAAATCTAGTTCTGGTCACATATATATGATCTATATGACCAAATAATTTTTTTCTTTAGAATGGGGACGTCAAAATTTAATTTGGGTAAATTTTGGCTATTAATCTAATAAAATTCATGTTTTTAATGAATAGTGAGAAATATTGTATTTAAAATGAAAAAAATCATTTTAATATAATTTAATTACATAGATATATTATATTCTTAATTTGTTTTAAGGTTTATTTAGATTATATTTTTAATATTTAATCATGTTTTGGTCAATATATGTAATTTAACATTGAAATTGGACATAAACAATTGTCAATCTTTTGATAGTTATTATTTCTTAAAAACACGTTTTTTATTTTGAAAAAAGGGATTAATTTTAAATTAATTAATGTAACCAATATTTAATGAATTTAATAAAGTAGTCATCGTTTTAGAAATTGGAATATCTAATATAGCTTTTGCTGAATTTTTGGTATTTTTATGAAGAACATTAATTTTTATGATTAGTGAAAACACTAAGTAGAGTTTGAAAGGCTGACATTTTCATTTAAATGATATTTTACCACATTTTTAAATTGAGTTTCTAAAATACAACAAACATGTTTTTTATTACGATGTAAAATTTGGTTCAATAAGAAGAAAAAAAATTAGATGAATAATAACTTTTGACTGCTATTTACCGCTGTTAATGTTAAATAGTGTAATTCAATGTAAAAACAATATTATAATAATATAAAATTACCATAACACTTTTCCTAAGAATATTGGATGTGTAACGGACTACCAACATATTCCTTGGGTGAGACTTTTGACCTTTTCAAATCCAGTTGGGTAAGATAATGATATTTATAACATTTAATTTAATTTAAAAGTATAAATAACATAAACATATATTGTTATGATAAATCAATTTTAACGTGGGGTTATATAATTTATATATTTGACTATAAATATTAATTAAAAAGATAGAAATATATCTTACATTATGGTATTTTTTATGATTTTTAGACAGTATTTAAATTAAATTATTTATGACACAATAATGATATAGTGTTTATATCATTAATTAATGATTTAAATAAATAATATTATGAAGACAAAAATAATATCCAATACCTGTCGAATTTTTATTGGATGATTTTATTTCGACCATGATTCATCTTATATTATACATTAATAAGTTTTGGACCTTTAGAAACCCAGAATAACTATATAATAAAATAATCTTTTCACACTTTTTTAAAGATCCCCTCCTCCACCTTATAAAAAGGCGTCAGCTCTAACCCCTTACTCACACCACTCATGCCCCATGGCTCAACTAAAACCTTCTGAAATAAGCTCTCAAAATCCCTATCTTTTTCCTAGAATCCTTTCCTTAGGCAGAAGGAAGTTCAAGAAACCCTTTTTGTTCAAACCAAATGGAGTTACACAATTAAATGGTAATGACTTATCTTAAGTTATTTTGATTTATTTTACTTCTTAAACAACCTAAAATATTTTTATTCCATTATTTTATAGAAAATACTAGATCCTAAATATTTTCAGAATTTGTTATGATCAGTATTCAAACTACACATTCACACACATCCATCTAATGGGTAAAAAAACATACTATTTAGGTGGACAACAAACTAATGCCTCACGAAATGATGATTATTCAATCATCTCATACCACCTCCTATTATGGAAATAATGATGGAATTATATTTATATGTCATATATATTATGTTTATTTTTTCTATATTATTTTTAAAATTTATTTACAAACATATCATGATGCCTTCCAATATGAGTATATACAATAATTTCATTTGAAGAATAGTAGTCAATCACCCCCTCAAGGTGGTATAATTCATTCATAACATAAATGGAACATATAATGGATGGCGTTAATGAAATTATGTAACACATATATATCAAATGATATTTTGATAGAATTATAATATAGCTATGTATCATTATATTTATATTAAATTAAATATGAAATAGAAATGAAAGTAGTGTTCATCCATACGTACGGCTTACCATCTCCATAAACGGTGCATTTTATTTATTTTCTCTGAATGATAAGTAAAATTCTAAATACATAAACATACTAGATATATATGATATATATTATATCAAAATAATGAATATTATTTTGCAGATAATGGATTTTTGACCACATGAACAACTTGTAATTATAAGAAGTTCATTTTTGACTTACATACCAAATACAGACAAAATTACCATTATTGACATAAATTATTACATAGTGTTTATAACATGTTAATAAGTCATATATAATTAATGATAAACTTGAAAAAGGTTCTTATGAAAGTAGAATTATCTTTAGCTGACTATTGATGAGATTTGAAAATTAATTGGTCATGTCGGACATGAGGCAAGGGGTTTCTTATCTTACTTTTAATTCTGTGATATTTCCATTTTTTACCAATTTTATCATTCATATGATGTATTGTGTGTTTCTATTTGATATATATTATCAAAATTATCTTTATATTCATGGTATTCTATGATTAATTTGATGGTTATTATATTTTAGTCATATGACACGATTGATTACAAATTGATAAGTTGTTTCATGTCACTTTTTAATCCCGTGAGATTCATGATATGTCTTCCACTATTTCCTTTTGTGGTGTGTATGTACATAACATTATTGAATTCATTATATAATATAATTTAACTTTCTGAATTTATATCTTCATTTTTTGATACTTCTTTCATGTAGTGTTTTTTTCGTAAGTTACCAAATTAGTAAGGGAACTTTTTAACCCAATTTTCCATTCCTTGGGTTAGTATTCTAATTATTATTTATTTCATTCTATGATTATTTGTGGAATCAATGTTTATTTATTTATGATTTAATTTACACTCTCCTTTGTGTGGATATTCATTTTATACACATAATCACTCCATTTATGAATTCTCAAGACATCTACATGAACATGATATGGCTAATTTTAACTCAATTTCTATTCACTCAGTTAAACATCCAAGTCATTGATCTTGTTTTTACGTAAATATGTGTGAATTTTCTCTCATGGATTTACACTGAATATCCAATCATATTGAGTGTATTTATTTTTATCAAACAATATTATGAAATTTAATTATCCTTAATATAAGGATATGATTTTTATAAGTACTTTTTTCACAATTTACATTACATTGAGATATCATTATTATTATGAACTAATTCACTTATACTGTCATTTGGAAGATTATTTCATGAATCCATTTTTTATAATGATATAATAATGATCTAATTAAATGTTATTCCTCAATTATTTGTATTCATGCATCTCTCATTTTGTTAAAAACTCATTAACTAAAAAATTGTTTTAAATTTTTTAAAGATTTATTATTTTAAATATTTCTCAATAATATCCATTTTTTCAAAAAGTATTTGAGGATTTATTTATATGGACATTAATGTTTTAAAAGGATGATTCGTTTTAATATTTCAAAGTGGTATGGGAAACAGTGACTCAAAAATTTCTTTATTAAATGTTGTAAATGGTGTTTGAAAATGGTTAGATAAAAAATTGATTATGTTAATATCATTAAATAATTTATTGTAATAGCAATATGGAAATGTTATCTTTCCTATATTATTCATTTATATGTTATGAATATGTTATTTTACTTTAAAATTGTTTATGAATACGGGTGGTTTCGTGATAAACCTAGGGTGGATGAGCCCGAGATTGCTCTCCAATGCATTAGTTAATGTGACCGAGGTAAACGTGACTATTTCTACTAAGAGATTTAGAGAGTATACAATGATGGGTATTCCAAATGTTACTCCCTACAAAGCTATGAAATCTACAATGTAAGTATGTTATGGATTCCACATGTTACTTTTATGATTTTTGTTTACTATACAAACCATGTGTTTTCATGAGGCATGTTGAAGAGATTTCGTTAGGTATGTATTGATGAACTAATGTTTTCTTTGTTTATTTTGTATCCCTTGCTGAGATTTTTGAGCTCATCACATGTTTTGAAATGTTTTTAGTAGGACTTACATAATAATAGGGTGAAGGATGGGAAGAAGTAAACTTCATTCCCTCTAAAACATGGGAGTAGACATGACTGTTTTTTCAGGTTTTTTTATTTTATGAAAAAATTTAACTAGGTAGATGTATCTACCTTGTAATTTTTGAGATGTAGTGTAATAGTTATGTCATAATTCTATAAACCTCTAAACCTAAAATGATCCTCAAATTTAATTATTTATTTAATTCAAGATTATTTAATGTTTTTGGTTGGGTCCTTATTGTTGTTATCAGAGGTTGGTTTAGACGACTCAAGGGATTAAGAGTTTTCGTAAAACACAAGGTTAGTCTTTATGTATATTATTTCAGTTATATCATTTTTTTATAAATTTTTTAGATCAATGAAATCTGTTTACAAATTATAGGAGGAGGATCTCAAACAATATTCTTATCTATTCCTGATGATATGATTGCAATAATTATTTCCAATTCATGTTCAAGAGAGTGTGAATCATTTTCTATCATATCACTCACTTGAAAGCAGTTGTGTGAGATATCAAACACCTCCACTCTACCGCAATATCATCATGGATCATGGGTTATATTTAATCAAATCCTATTTTGTCAATAATCCCATATTTTCAAGAGAGGTAAGGATTATCATGGCATTTTACAATATTTTACCTTACCATAATATTTTGATGAATATTATTATTTTGAAAAAGGTGCTGATGAAGGAGACCATTGTGCTTCCTATTAATATTTTCATTTACAATATAGTCTCCCAACACATTATTATGGTATTTTAAAAGGACCATTGATTTAAAGATTCAATTCAAATTCGGTCTTATAGTTTTATAAAAATCATGTTTTATCAGATGTATTGAAATTATATGTCATACAAAGATTATTTTCCAAAACTGTTTTTCTACAAACACCCATATGACCCCAGTTATACTGGGTGTATTTAGATGAAGTAAGAAAATTAATTTTAAGTATCTCTAAATCATTGTTATAGCGCATATAAATTATACTTACGTGAACAAGATAATGATGAAACCATATGGACACTATGATCAATGTATGATGTTTTTTCAATTGCGAAAAGTTTTATTTTATAATATTGAGTTTAAAAAATGAAAATATATAAGATGTTTTGGTCTTAATGTATTGGGATGAATATTAAATGTATAAGAAAACCATCTAGGTTAAAATATTTTTGTTTTATTTTTGAGTTTTATAAAAAGGACAGTCCGTAAGATTGGTGACAACACTTCATGTCTGGAAAGGCCACATAAATCAATCCCGCAACCGAAGGGCGATATTGGTGAATCGCCTTCCACTGTACAATATAAAGACCCTTGTTAGTATGACTTTATTTTTTATGTTAACTGATTTTACGAATAATAAATAAGTTTATTTTGGGAACATGGGTTTTATCAAATGGACATCTCTAATATAGTAAAATGATTTGGTGAAAAAGTGATAGAGGTTATTTTAGATGATTTTTTCTCTTTTGGAAACATTATATGCATAAGGTAAATAGAATACTATGTGATCCCATTTGTGGAGAAATTGATGAAATTTTATTTTGGAATAATATGTGGCTTTATTATAGACATATAGAAATTTGGTTTATTTATTGAAACAATTAACCTATCATGGAGAATATATAATTAGGTTAATTACTTTTTTTTATGAATAATTAAGAGTAACTGAAGTCCTTTAGATATAAATGTTAAGATTTATCTTGGATGAATACATGACTAAATCCTTCTGAAATTTTGGTTTCAATCTTAGTTTGGTATACATTTAAGAATTTTATGGAATGATAATTATTGAATGGTCTTTGTTGAACTTCGGTTATTGTTTGAAAAAATTTAGAGATTAAGTTTCATTTTTCTCTTCGTAAAATATTATCCTTTTTGGGGATTATTAGATCTTGTACTAATCATCTTTGGATTTTGTTAATGTATAAAGATATGGGGAAAATATTTTTCATCTTTTGAGGATTATATGATTAAATAGAAGATGATTATAGCGTTTCCATGTGAGTGTCTGCATGAAAATTAATCATGTTTCCCAATGTTCTTATTCAATGTCATAAATAAAATTATCAGCATTTTGAAAAGTATCTTAAAACAAAAATATTATCTGCTAAGTATTTTTAATGAAGATTCAACGACTATTTAACCCATCAAACGTTTTTTATTTTCTGCTAGTTAACTATCTCCTAATCAAGTATTCTATCACTTTCCATCAAACCATAATGGTTTGTTTCTCTTTCATATCCATGTTTTCCTACATAAAATATTAGTATGGGGTATCTTGAGTGACCTTTTAATCACTCTTTATTTCTTTTAAATTGATATTTTTATTGACTCTACTTTCGATGTGGGACTTTCAATAAAATTTCAAAGGCCAATTTTAAAATTGGTAGGGCACAATTTCCAAAATGGGGGAAGGATGTAAAATTACATTTAAATAAATTATAATAAAATTTCATAATTATTAATATATGTGTGTTAAATATTAATTATAATTTAAAGGATTATTATGTTCTATGTTTTACCTGATACGAAATATCAGGTTTTTTTCCAATCTTACGTTGTACACAAGTCTAAGTCATCCTAAATTAATAAAAATATAATATATTTTTAATGGTAGATAATGCTTATCCATTTTAATTGTGGGAATGAACATAACTAACTTAAATCTGATTATAAATTATTTTAAAATGTTTCTACATCTATCCAATAAATGTTAGAGGCTTACAATGGGAAATAATTTATTTTTAAGCATAAATACTCTATTATACTTTTAAAAGGTCGATTTTCAACTTTTGAAAGGAGAACCCTCATTAAATCTTGGTTTGGTGACTTTTATATTTTATATTTTTCAATATATAATTCTTCTTTATAAGTGGAGCATCTAAATTTACTTTGGGTGAATCTTTTTAATTTTTTCTTGATAAAATTCATTTTTAATGAATGGAGAAAAATGCTGCATTTTAATTCAAAAATGCATTTTAATATAATCTATATATATGTTTATATTATCTATACAATTGTTTTTAAGGTTTAGTTATATTATATTTTTTCCATTTAATACAATTTAATCAATTGTAATTAATTTCACATTGAAATTGGACATAAACAATTGCCAATATTTTTATAGTAATTATTTCTTAAAAACACACTTTTGGTTTTGAAAAAAAATATAATTTTAAATTAATTAATTAATCGTCTAGGTATAGAATTTTGTAATATAGAAATTAATTTTTAATTCAGAATATCAATTATATATTAGGCTCAATTTTTGGTATTTTTCTAAAAAACATCAATTATTGATGAATACTGATAACAGAGAGTGGTAGTAAAAAAGAAACATTTTTCATTTAAATTAAATTTTACCAATACTATGAATTGCATTTTGGAAATCTGATATACATGGTTGTTATTATTATGTACAATTTCGTTTAATAAGATGAAAATATATTTTGTTGAATAGTAATATTTTACTTTTATTTACCACTGTTAATGGTAAATAGTGAAAATCATTGTAAAACTAATATTATAATATTATTAAATTACCTTAACAGTTGTCCTAACCTTATTGGATGTGTAATGTATGGCCATGAAAATCCTTGGCTGATACCTTTGGCCTTTTATATCCACTTGGGTATGGTAATGATATTAATAACATTTTATATAAAGTAAAAATAAAAATATCATAAACATATATTGTTTTGATGTAACAATTTTAAATTGAGGTTATATAATTGATATATTTTACTATAAATATTTATTTTAAATATAAAAATATTTCTTATTTTTCGGTATTTTTTATAATTGTTAGACATAAAATAAATTATATTCGTTATGACGCAATAATGAATAAATGTTTACCTCATTAATAAATGATTTAAATAAATAAGATTATAAAGATTAAAATAATATCCAAAACCTATCCAAATATTATGGGATGATTTTATTTAGACCATTAGTCATCTTATCTTAAACTTTAATTTGTTATGGATATTTAAAAACTCAAAATCATTATATAATAAAATAATATTTTAACACTTTCTTAAAGAGCCCCTCCCCCTTATAAAAACATCTCACATCTAACCCATTACGCATACCTCTCAAACCCCTTGTCTCTTCCATATCCTACCAAAATAATCTCTCAAGATCCCTATATTCCACCTATAATCCTTACATTAGGCAGAAGGCACTTCAAGAAACCCATTTGGTTCAATCCAAATGGAGTTACATTATATAAACATACCATATTTTCTTAAGGTCTTTTCTTTTATTTTTCTTCTCAAACCCCATAAACTATTTTTATTCCTTTCATTTATAACAACAATGTTATCCTCAATATAAATGGATGTTGTTGGGAGAATTATTCTGACTAAACCTGTACACATCTCTATCTAATGGGTAAAAGAACATATTGTTTCTTTGGATGACAAATTAAAGCCTCATAAAATGATGATTGTTCAATATTCTCCTACCACCAATTGTGTTGGCCATTATGATGGAACTGAATCTATTTGTGATATATATTATGTTTATTTTTTCTCTTGTGTTCTTTAATTTTTATTTATAATGATTCCTTTATTCTTTCCAATATATGTATATACAATAATTTCATTTGAGGAAGTGAAAATTACTGCCCACTCATGATGATATGATTCATTAATGACATTCATGGAACATATAAAGGATGAAGGTAATGAGATTATGTAACATATATATATATATATCATATTATATTATATTTTAATTATAATATATCTATGTATAATTATGTTTTCATTACATTCAATATGAAATGGAAATGAATGGAGCGGTTTTCCCTACATACGACTTACCGTCTTTATGAATGGTGAATTTCATTTCCTATATACAGATGATATGTAATATTATAAATACATACATATACTAAATATATATGATATATATGATATATAAATCTTTAATATCAATCTAGAGATAATGGAATTTTGACCACATGAACAAATTTTATTTATATAAAGTTCATTTTTGACTTAAGTAACAAATATCGAAAAAACAACCATTATTATCATAAATTATTTTATAATGTTTATAATATGGTATTAAGTGATTTAAAAGAAATAATAAAAATGAAAATGGATCTAAATCAAGTATAAATTATCTTTATCTAATTATTCATGAGATTAAAGAACGAACGGGTCATGTCGGACAAAAGGTAAGGGGGTTCTTATCCCACATTTAATTCTATGAGATTTCCATTATTCACAAATTATTTCTTTCATGTGGTGTATAGTTTCGTTTCATTTAATATAAATTGTCAGGATTCTCTTTATATTCACGGTATTCTGTGATTCATTTGGTGGTTATTATCTTTTGTTCATATGATTTGATTGATTACAACGTGGTAATGTCTTTTCTTCTCACTTTTTATTCAAATGAGATTCATGCTATGTTTTGCACTATTTAACATTGTGATGTGTATGTACTTCACATTATTTTATTCTTTTTTAATATAAATTAATTAATGGGTATTTTCATATTCATTTAATTATCAATATTTCTTGTGGTGTATGATTTGTAAGTTACCAAATCAGTAAGGGATCTTTTTAACTCAATTTTCTATTCCATCGGTTAATCCTCTAATTCATAATAATGAAATTCTATGATTATGTATGGAATCACTTTTTATTTATTTATATTTTAATTTACACTCCCCATTGTGTGGATATAATTTTTTTACATGTAATCATTCCATTGATAAATTCTCATGTCATCGATATGAACATGATAAGAGTATTTTTAACTCAATATCCATTCTTTGAGTTAAACATCCAAGTCGTTGGTATTGTTTTATCAAAAATAAGTGTGAATGTTCTATAATTTATTTACAATGAATTAACAATCATATTGAGTGTATGAATATTTTTTAAATATTATTATGAAATAGATTTATCTTTAATCTTATGATACAATTTTTAGAAGGGATTTCGTCTCAATAATCATTTCATTGAGACTTCATTGTTGTTATGAACCAATTAATTCTTATATGGATTATATAATATAATTTGGAAAATTTTATTATGAATCAATTTGTTTTCATGATATTATAACATTATGATTAAATGTTATCTCTAAATTATTTGAAATCATGTGTCCCTAATTTTTTTTTAAAACTCTTTATCTAAATTATCCTTTCGAATGTTTTAATGATTTATTATTATAAATATTTTTCATTAATGTCCATGATTCCAAAAAAAGGGTTTTAGGATTAATTTATATGGAAATTAATGTTATCAAATGATTATTATTTTAAATGATTCAATGTGTTGTGGGATGCTTTGATTAAAAAAATATCTTTATTATATGTTTTAAATCTCTTTTAAAAATGCATTGATAAAGAATTGATTATGTCAATATCTGAAAATAATATATTGTGATAGAAATATGGAAATTTTTTCATTATTTTTTTCCTGTTTTTTTTTGAAATTTTTATGGTTCATGGGAATTGTTTATGAATACGGGTGGCTCTGTGATATACCTAGGGCGGTTAAGCATAATATAGCTCTCCAATGCATTGGGTGACATGGTGAAGGTAAACATTAATGTTTTCTTAAATTATTTAGGGAATAAACTGTGATGGTAATTCCAAATGTAACTCCTGACTTAGTTGTGAAAGCTAAAATATAAGTATGTTATAAATGCCGCAATTTACCTTTATCATTAGTGTTTTCTATGTTAATAATATGATTTAATGAGGTATTTTAATGACCTATGTTATGTATGTATTGATGAAATATTTTTTCCTTTCTTTGTTTCATAACCACTACTAAGCTTTTTATGCTCATCATATGTTTTCAAATGTTCTTCACATGACATACTGATGACAGGGTCAAGGATGGGATCAAGGAAAAGTCATGTTATCTAAAACATTGGACTAGACATGATACTTTTTTAAATATAAGTTATCTTATGAAAAAATAGAAACTGTGTATTAGTCTGTACTATCTAATTTTTGAGATGTAATGTAATTTTTATGGCCAAAATCAGTAAAACTCCAAACATGAAGACATCCTCAATGTGAATTACTCATTCACTTCAAGATTATTTAATGTTTATGGTTGGTTCCATATATTTATGTCATCCAAGAACTATCAAAATTTCTTCAAAAATCGCACCTCTCGTCTATGAATGATTAGATTGGACATATATCCAATCAAATATGGGTATTGTTGAATAGAAAGCAACGATACTCAAAGAAAAGAAAACATCCATCCATATGATTTTTTATTATTTCTTCATGAAAAAATATCAATTTATATTATAACTTGATGATATGAAATCATCATTATATTAAATATTCCAAGATAATTATATATTAGGTAAATGATCTACCAATATATGAACTTCCACAAAATGGGTTATGGAATCATCCTTTAGGGGTACTGAGTACTACCACATCACAATCCAATGTAATATATTTTTTGAATTAAAACCAAAAAATTATACAGATAATATTGTTTTTATTATTTATATATAATATTTACGATATTATTATACTTTTAAATTAATTATATCACACAAAACTTTTTGCACTAAATTTTTTGGTAATAGAATATGGTCGATTGTGGATCTGGGAGACTAACTTCTTATGAAGCAAAGTGATTTGTTAATGCTTTTCAAATAAGTATATAATGATTGTTTTAAAGAGACGTTATGATATATATATTATAAAAAATACTATTAAATATTTAAAATATCATTTACCATTATATCGTTCAAATAATATGTAAATGGAAACAACATTCATTCATACGTAAGGCCCACTATCTCCATGAATGGTGTATATCATAATCTATCAATAATTTTGTTTGATTTACTATATTTAAAAATATAATGAATATATAATATATTTATATAATTTTTAAATTTTTTGAGAATACTAGAAAATGATCAATGTTAGAGGGCCAAAAATACAATTTCAAATCCATGGTAGGCTCGTGGATAGTATAATCCCTAAAACGTATGAAACATAGGTAATTATCAATAACATAACATGTAAAAAAAGTATTTGTGTGTATCCTTGAAATAATATTTTCAATGCTTATTTACATTCTTCAAATCACAGTATTATAAAATTGTTCTGCCCTCACAAATCTTTTTATATGACTTGCATATGATTAATGTCATGTAAGATTTAAATCAATTTTCCCGCACTCAATATTAAGACCTTTTATATGCATGGTATAATTATAATATGTTATGCTCATGTTCTCATAAACATATGTTCATTAAATGAATGTGTATATTCCTCATTTACGCTTTATATGAATCAAATCTCTCCTATTAATATGTTTCCATTCTGCCGGTTGTAATTAAATTTGTTACACATGATAAGTCTAGGAAGGGTTCTTGTTATGATGATACTAATGGGAGATGATGTCTTTTATATAAGGTCTAGTTGGTTGTGTGTCTATGTTTCAATAGACATTAAAATATTAATGTCATCATGAATGATTTTTTCAAATATAATAAATATTCAATAAAATTTATTCTATATATATTTATGATAATCCTAGGTCACTTTGTAGACCAACAACAGGCTATTTTCTTCTATCATTGATTTCTCTAGGATACTGAATTGGAACATGTGGTCCATTCCACTACATCTACTTCATTGTTCAATACAACTACTTAATAAAGGACTACTATATGTCTGAAATTTATGACCAATTATGTTCACACCCTAATAATTTATGTTCTAATATATCACATAGATTTGGAATAAAAATGGGATACACCTGAAATGTTTTTGGAATCAACCTATCACAAAAATTGAGAATGAATTTTTTGTGACCGGTTCCCCACTTTTAGATAATATAATACTAAAACATACATACATAGTAGCATGTTGAATCTCATATCCCATTGATAACATCCACTCAATATCCTCATCCTTTTTATTAACCACTTGATATTTCAGGATCATTATTGGATAGAACTAATACCTTATCACTAGGATAAAATCCTCCTCCGGTAGCTATGCTCTGGACTCCTTGTCTTTGAAAATAACTAAAGAAAAGTGAAAGAAGCCTATGAACAAAATCACAAATCTTAAAACACATCGAGTCCCTATATAAGTTGATATAGGTTCCAAACTCTTATAAACCATATTTATTTATTAAATAATCTATTCATTGACCTCCATATAAAATTTTGTTCTAGAAAAAATCTACCTCATTCTTATCCCCAAGGAAAAGTGTTCACCACTAACACAAAGCTAACTTCATTTGACTAACAACCATTGTTACCAAAACCATAGGTTGGGATTATATCAGATTAAAATCTCTTTTAGGATACTATATCCATCACTAAATCATCATATATATATATATATTAATCCCATCTTATATACCCATACTCTACTGTTAAATGGAATGAACAGTCTGTTACCTTGCCTGATCCTCATCTATTGGGTCGACCCCCTGATGGTCAACCGGATCATCCAACAAGACCAAAAAATCTAATGAAAATCATGGTTAAGGAAAAGGATTCACTCAGATAAAACAACAACATACAATGTCTGATATTATGGAATTATATATGAGAAGCATTATTTTGTAATTCTATTTTCCCAATACACCAGTTTCATATAAAAAAATTAAAATCAGGGTGTAGATACCTCTTATTTGACTCTACTCACAAGCTTGTCTGCATTACATAGTGGTTTATTAATATCAAATATATTCAATAGATCACTTGATTACCTAAAATCACATGTCCTAACTAGTATCTCTAGCCAATGTCATGAACCATGCTCAACTATCACTACCACTATACTAACCCATGAATACCATTATATGTATTATTCCAAACTCCATCACATATAAAAAAATAACCAAATGATACAAATTTGTCACAAACCCCTCCCACAAAATATTCTAATTTGATCAGTGATATAAAATGACCCATAAGTCACTTCTATAGTAGGAACTATGTTATACACCATCATCGGGGGTATAAAAATATTATTACATTTGAGCCATTAACAACTATAATTCAAACTGAATCAAAAGAAAATATAAATAATAATAACAAATATAGTATAAAATATATAGGTAGAAAAATAATGATCACAAAATACCTTAATAAGATAATAATAATACATATAAAACTATCCAAAATAATTCCCAAAAATAGTTCAATTGTAGAGACACAATATCAACTCCAACCCAACATATAATGTCTAGTTTGGTCACCAACATCCTGCAGAGATACTAAAATTAGTTTATATTCATATGGTGAGAATAATATGTATACATAGTGAGTACATAAATATTTCCTTAGGTGCACATGTGAAAATATAATTCAATTTCACCAATGAAGAAATAGTAAAATCCATATGAACTAATATATGTTATCCATGAAAACCCAGAATCACAATAGATTAATCCAAAAATTATGCATCCAATAAAATTACATATCATCATGAAAAAAATAAATCATGTTTCCCCACTTTCACATCTCTACTGATTATCCACTCTCACATCCCGATGTAGTAATTATTATGCTCCCATCACATTCACCCATATTTCATTACATCACATCCACCATACAAACACATGGTCGATACATAAAATAACATCGCATCACATAACATATCACCCATAGGAATAAAGGGACCCAAATAACACCACCTCACATAACATAATAACCACATAGTCCTAGGTCACACATAACATCATGTCCTAACCAGAATTAGACATGTATAGTATCACGAATGTGATGGAAATTAAACTCATGGCCTCCTCCTACCATGCTTGGCCCCCACCAAATAAAAAATCCCACAACATAAGATATTTCCCATTGGAACATGAACCAACATATCATATACTCTCTGAATTTACGATGGATGTCATATCAATGATAGATACTCTATGCAACACCCTCATATTTTAATTGAAGGAAAATAAATTTGATAGAATATATGAAATGATATAAAAATCCTATAAGATAGTGTACCACCACATCAAATTATGCTATATTTTTTTTGAATAAAATTAAACTCATCAACAGATTTATGTAAAAATATCCCTATGATTTTTATTAATGATATAATGTATGACATTCAACACTCATCAAAATGGGATGTGAAATATAAAACAATTATAACAAAAAAATTAAATGGGATGATATAAATAATGTTCAATAATTTATGATATATATACATAATCCATAACACATATATATTATTGAAATATTTATTATACATAATAATTTTTTTTTATTTATTTAATTTTTTAAAAATATGTTTTAATTAAAATTTATTTTTGATAAGGAAAAAATATATTTAATATTTTAATACATTATAAATATTAATTTTTAAAATGAAATTATAATTTTTAAATCATTGTATCAAAATTATATTTTGAGAAATTTTTTGGTTTTATTATTTTCAATTTTTGTATTTAATTGGGAGAATATTAATTCTAGTAAAAAAGTAACAAATTTAAAATATTTTATGTATTTAATAATTCCCATTATTTTTTATAAAAAATTCTGAGTAAAATAATTATTATAAATATGTATATAATTTAAAAATATTTTGAATCAAAATTATTTATATATTATAATATGTTTATTTTTGTCTATTGAAAATAGATTCTTATAAAAAATAGTTTTAAATGAATTATTATTAATTATTTTTAAAATTTTTTAATCTCTAATTGGGAATATATCAAATAAAAACTATATATTATATATCATTAAATATTAATTATTTTTCCTATAGATTTGGATTTTATTAATAGAGTTAATAAAAAATCATCATTCGTTCAAAAAATACCGTACATGAAAAACACTATTTTCATCTCATATGCATGTTTTCTGTTAAAAAAAATGCCATAACATTGGGGGGAATTTTATATAATTGATTGAATATTTGGAATGAGAATAATTTACAGAACCTAATAATCGCAATATATTTTTTTACTATTTTTATTAATGGAAATAATTAAAATTATTTACCATGATTAATGTTAAAATCGGTTTTTCATATTACATGTTTTATTGCCAAAATTAATTTTCCACATGAATTTTATATTTATATAAAATATCTTATTTAAATTTTAGAATAAATATTTTGAAATTATGAAATTTAACAAATTTATATTTTATTCATATAGAATTATTCCCTTGGAAAATAAAAATATATAATTTACTATGGTAAAAAATAAAATAATGAAACATAATGACATTGAAATATCATAAGAAAATATGGTTCTTTATTTGTGATGGAGATATGTAACAAATAAGTAGACCCTAATATCTTCTACTAATATATATATATAATATAATATTGGATATTTAATACATTTATTGAATAATTTTTAGTATCACTAAAATGTCACTCTTCCTCAATTATAAAATTTCACTGCCTCTAGCTTCATATTCACCCATTCAAAACACATCAGTTCAACAAAGAACATCCAAAATACCTTCCCAAATAACATGTTATCATCCAATAATAATTATTTTTGGTAAAAATAAAAACTAAGAAGGATTTTTTTTGAAAATCTAAGGATGATACCCAAGGAGGAAGAAACGTTCATCATTAAAAAATAATGATTTATTTCATCCATAAAATCCTTTATTTTTTATTATTAAATGATTATTTAAAACAACACTATATTTGATATACTAATTTTTAATTATGTTGTAAAATAAACTATAATGATCTCTTATTACATCAAATGGGTAACTAAATCATCATTTTTGTGTATGCGGGTCTACTGCTTCGTGAAGAAATGTCATTAGTTTTTCCATTACTTCATCATAGGTATGGTTATCATGGTGGATCTAAAGTATATATTTGAAATTAATAACATAATAATAGCTATATAAGTACTTTTTCATATATAAATATTTTCATTTATTTCAATAGATAGTTCCAAAACATCTCTCATGTGTATGATGAACTACCTCTTTGTGATGTAATATGACTCTTTTGTCACAAATGCATTACATGTAAGGTAATAAGGGTAATGATATATTATATATTTGATATAGATTAAATAAATTTGATATAAATGAAATATTTATAATTTGGGAAATATAATATATAATTTTATTTTTTAACATTTCACTCATTAAAAATTGATAATGTCTTTCGTGTACGTGTAGCCTCCATCCATTACAAAGAGATGCCACCCCATTCTAACCACAAACCCACATGGATAAATATTTATATATAAGTATTTCAATAAATAATATTATATATAATATTATTCTATTTCTATACTGATTATATATTACATACATACATTTTATAACAACCTTTATAAAGGAAAATGCTACTCCTATGTCTATATGACCTACTGTCTCCATGATCATAACATCGGTCATCACTCACTACCATATTTAATAATAATTGGTACAAGTATAGTTATTGTATAAATATGATAATTGTTTAATTATTATTAATTTTTTTATTTCTAAATATTTTCCACATTTACCACAGTAATACTACCAAAGTCATATTTGACATAGAAGTTGAATATGGTCACAAAATCTGATGTAAACCTACCTAATTATGTAATTGTATATAAAATGAAAATATTTGAAAAAATTTAATAATAAAAATTAAATATTTATTAATTAATTATTATAAGTAAAATAGTGTTTTACTTCATGAAGATAAATATATACATGACATGTTTGACTCTACATAATGGACTTCCTCCAAATTTTATTTCATTATAGGGTTTTTTATTTTATGAACCAATATTATATAAAAGGTGTATTAACATCCCATTTTAGATTTTATGAAATAAATTAATATATTATCATAATATTTAAAATTTTAAAATTTTATTCATTAATGTGGTGTAGGATATATGGTGTTCCAAATGTGACAATAGAATATTTATTAAAAATCACATTAAAGGTTTTCCTTAAATATTAGTTTTCCCTTGAACATGTTATGAAAAATATTTGCGAAATTATTTATGGAAACTATATATTTGTATAGTAGTTTTCATTTATATTTTTAGTTTATATTTAATGGTTTTAAATAGGAATAATTTTTTATGTTTTATAATGGTCATTTTGAAAAATGGAATAATTAATGTTTTATTCTTAACATACATGGCAATGATGAATTTTTCTGCACAATGATCATTATTTGAATTCTAAAATAATTTGATTGATTTTATGTTTTTTGTAAAATTCAAAAACCTTTTAAATATAACCCCCATAACAATAATATATATTTTATTCTGATTAAATTTAATCTCTTCAATAGTTTATGGTACATGCAACCATATTGTTTTTATTCCGGGCTAACAAGAAAGACAAGGAACACTAAATTTAAACAACATGTGAAATATATACACGTTATACGTAGGTTGTTAAATTGTTTTTATTAATAGTATTAAAAAATTGTTAAATAAATATAAATTTCGTTGACAATATAATTTTTTTATAAATATTTTATAAATAACTAATCAATTTTTATTATAGTTTATTTATTCTTCAATAATATGTTCTCTTAAAAAAATTTATAATTTTTGTAACGAAATTTTTTATTTATTGATGAAAATTTTTGAAAAAATATATTATAAAATGATATATAGTTTTATCATAATAATTTCATACCTTTTTAATGCATATTTTTTATTTGTCCGAATGTATTTATATTTTTATGAATAGTTAAAATAAATATTTTTTATAGAAAAATTACATATTTTCAATAATTTTTGTCCTTAAAATAAAATTTTTGTTTTGAATTTTATATCAAGAAACATAAATGTTATTTTTATATATGTAATGTACAAATATCTCATTAATCCTACTTAATATTTTATTTTATATAAAGTATATTTATTAATTTTTGAGATAGGATTTCTGTAAAATTCATTTCATAATGCACAATTTTTCTCATTATATTTAATATAAAAAATCCCAAATGCAAAAGGTTTTAAATGAAATTAATATATTAAAAATATTTAAATATTTGTTTAATTTCATTAAATTATTAGTTGGAGTCATATAGTTAATATAAAATCAATATGTTTTCATGAAATACATCGCTTGAAAGACAACAATCTCATCATGTTTGTGGATTTTGTTTTAAATTAAATTTTCACACTTATTTGATATTAATTTGATAAATTTTATTTAATATTTCTAATGATTAAAATTTATATTATCTAATTATTTCAAAATAATATTTTTTCAGAATAATGTTTTAAAATGGATAAAATTATCTACTTTGTATAATGTTAAAATGGGGTTTTTTCATTGCATGTGTTTGTGTAAAAATTAATTTAACAAACACATAGGGTTTTAATTTAATAATTTTGATTTCATATAAAGAATAATTATATATAAATTATCATATAAAATGATTTTAATATTTTCATTTATGGATAAATCACTAAGCTAATTAATAAGGCAGAAGTTACTCGGGTAAAAACTAAAAGGGTAAAATTGAGTAAACATTATGACTAAAGAATAAAATGTAAAAATGTGATTATTTTTGTGTGGTTGTGGTTTTTAGATACCAAATAAAAATTTCCCTCAATTATTAATCAATTTTGGATTCACATGAGGTTATGTGTTTCTCCAATTATTTATTACTTCTGAGTATTTACAAAAATTCCATACCACCTTAATTAGTAAAGGTCACCACCTATCCTCTCTTCTTCAAAACTTACAAAATATTTTAATCTATCAATACATAATTAAATAACATCCCAATGTTACTCCTATAATCCTAGTATCCTTATGTTTTACATGGATCCAAACTAGTAAGTACATTGGGGAAAATATATGGTGAATACACAAATAAGAGGTAATGTTCATCAATGATCATTTTTGTTTAATTTCTTCCATCACTTCCATAGAGTCAAAGAATAATATTATAGTATAATCACCAAATTATATATCATATAATAGGTATTTTTATTTTAATGTATGTTCCAAAAACCATATAAACTTACATTAAACTAATTATGATATCAGCACTATTGTGTACGTTGGGTGATAACATTAAGAATTGATGTCATTCAATTTTCTATAACCACCTCTCATGTTTGGGTATAATGATTGATAAACAGTGTATATATAGTATCTAAAAAATAATTATATTTATTCAGTCATTATATCATATATTTAATTTTAACATTTATTTTTTAGGGTATATGGAAACACTGTACAACTCTACGGAGGACTATTGCCTCACAAATAGATTTGATATTTTTTACTAACACACTACCAGGAAGTTAATAAGGGTAACCATAATTAATATTTGTGATATAAATTAAATATTAATGATATTAAGAACATATTTATAATTATGTATTATAATATATCATTTTATTTCTTGCCAGTTTTGTCACTAAAATTGTGAGAACGTCGTTCGTCTATGTTTGTATGATCGCCTTGATTGAACTATGTAACACAATTATAATCACCAAACCATGAAGATAATTGTTATAAAAATATTTAAAAAATTAATATGAAATATATGATAATATAATAATTAATTAGTGTTAAAATTTATCTTACCAGATATCCTTAATGATCGTTAAAAAAATGAATGTTTTATTCATTTATATGTATTCCCTTACGTCTCAATACTATTTATATAGTTCATTTTTTATAACAATATTTCATCAATTATCAAAAATATTATTATTTCTGATTAAATAGGTTAATTATTTTCATATTGTGAATTTTAGTGATATTAAATGAGGATTTCATTATCAATAATAAAAACACTAAAGTTGATTTAGACACATAAACCGAATGGTGTAAACATAGTAGAATAAGTAATTTTTTATTTAGGGTATTAATTGAAATAAAATAATTATGAAAAAATTAGATTCTATTAAATCATTCCATAATTTATTTGTAATAATTATTCAAGAATATAGAGACACTCATGTTAAGTCATACACAAGGTGAAAGACATTGTAACAGTTCCATTTCATTGATTTTTTTTGATTTATTACGCATGTATTATTTAATATGAGTCACATAAAACCAGTTTTAAATTTTACATAATTAATTTATCTGTTATCATGATATTTATTTTTTTAATGTTTTTTAGAATGGGGTTTACAGTTCATGAGATCCCAAATTGACATGTGACATTTCATAAAAAAAAATTATCTTCAAATGTTTTCCTTCATACTCATTTACTTCCTTCCCCATGTTTTCAAAATGATACTGTAAAATATATTATTTAATGAATATATTTATAAAATATATTTTATGTATACAATTATTTATTATTAAAAAAAGTAAAAAAGAATAATTTTTTTATATGAAATTTTTTATCATAATACAAAGGAAATGTTCTACTCATAATGTACACAGTGATAATGAGTTTTCCTCCACAACAACCATTATTTAAATTCAAGGTTACATTATATTCATTCATGATGTCTTCAAAGAAACAACCCATTCATTTTTGGGTTATTTTTATAGTTGAAATGGTCTTTCAAAATAAATGGTAATATTTTAATTTAAAATTAGTTTTTAAATGATTATTTTATATTAATATAAAAAAGTAATATATTTACATCCTTAAACGTGATAGTATATTATATAGCAATAGATAAGAACAAATATAACTTTTTCTTAATTAAATATCATGATAGAATTTGAAATGAGAGAATTATGTTCCATGATTGTGACTAGTGAGACCATTATTTCTAATATGATATGTCATCCTAGATAGCGACGATTGATCCCCTTACATCTTATATTATGTGGAATCCTATATAGGTTCAGGTTCGACCATTACATGTTATATTATGGGGGATACCATATAGTGTGAGGTGAGCCCATTTTCTCATAAACAAGTGTTGTTTCCAAATTACACTCTATTGGATTGGGTAATGTTCCTTTTTAAAAATGGAATGAAGGTGGGATTTATCAAAGAAGTTCTCTAATGGATTTATCCAGTCTCAATTTACTAATAACAGTAGTTTAAAAAAATAATGAATGTTATTATATATGTATTAGATAATTGTACTTAATTTATTTCCTCTGTTTTTAATGGATTTGATTGAGAGAAATGAATGATGGGGTTTCATGTGAAAATGTTGTATTTCATTCATTAAAATATCCTTCATATAAAGGTATGCATTTCTTAGGTTTTCATGTTGTCAATAGACAAAAAATTTACATTCGTTTTATATCCCTTACCAATCTTTTTTTATCATACTTTATTTTTTTAATGATTTCAACATGATCAGTATTGGAATAGAAGATGTAATGATGTAATTCGTGATGAATTTTTTCAAGTGAAAAAAATAAAAAGTATTATATGGTGGTAAAATAGATATTGTACTGAAGATTCCAATTTATATTATACCATTATTTAATATATTATTTATGAAATAATTCTATAAAACTCAAAACCTAAAAATATCATCAATGTGATTTAATGTAAAATCCCTAAAAAACTCAAGATTATGTCATGATTAATGGAGATTAAATATAATCTCTAACAAAAACATGTATCGCTACTTATAAAAAAAATATTATGGGATTTATGTTTTCCATCGATCCATATAACTATCACTATGGATGTTTTTTAAATCAATATGTAAATAGATCTTCAATGAATTGGATGAGATTATAAAATATTAGTGGGCATAATGCAACCCATCTTCAACATATATAGATATTTCATCATTTTATATGAATTTTCACACATTACAATGAAACTTATGAGGAAGATTATCGTTTTGTGTCTTCGGTATCTTAGAGGAAAATAATATATCATAGTGAAGGATCATCAATGTTATTCACAAATATTTTAAAACCCCATAATGGTAAAGGGTTAAATGAATAAATTATATGATTAATATCAATAAGGGAAACCTTGTTTTTTAGGACCCTACCTAATTACAAACCCAAAATTAATAATTCATGGTCAAGAGTAGTGATTAGGATGAGTGGCGTTATGGGATGTTTACTAGGGTGTTTCAGAGTGAGGAAAAACACATTGGAAAGGACATTTGTTGGAATATGTGGAAAATCGTTAGTCAGATGTCCCATTGTGGCATTTCGGTGGTCCCTATGAATGGGACCACATGTCTATATGGAAACTAGTGGTTCCTGACAGTCATGGGAATGACTGTCATGTTAAGGACAAGTGTTTGTGTTTTCAGTGGGGATGCATTTTTTATATTTGGTATCAATTCATGAACTAATCCTAATGTGCAGTGAAATGAAAAATATGAGATGTAGGGTCCAAAAAGACAATGTTGTTCTCCAATGGGACTGAATGTATCACCCCATAATGATTATTGGATAAATGGATAAATAATATGGCTCTTGTCAATAAGGTGCACATTTTTTTCAGGATGCTACTAGATTAGAACTCTACAGTTATGCATGATTGTCCAGGAGTACTAATCAGGATGGGTAATCTTCTTGGATGTTTCTCAAGGAATGTTTTATTGAAGAAAAATCACACTATAAAGGAAACGTGATGGCCCATGGGGATTGTTATTAATCAGATAACTCATGCAGTCACTTGGGTGGGCCATTGGTAGGGGGCCACGTGTCTGTGGGGAAGCTACAGCTACCTATCAGGACAAAATATTATAGTCTTGTTATGGTGGTGTGTATATGCTATCAGGGGGACATAGTTGTTACAATTATCTTACACTTTATTATGTTTACTATAATCCATTTTACATAATAATTGTTGTAACATCCCATGTAAATAACGAATAATACATTTTCATAATTATTAATAGTTTTGAATTAAATATTAATTTTACATTAAAGGGGTTTCAATGTTTGATGGAGTACCTGATACACAAAAATGGGTTTCTTTGAAATCTTATGTTGCTCACAAGTCTGAGCCATACAAAAAAATAATATAATATTAGTATTTTCAATGGTAGTTAACGCATAATTGTTGTAAGGGATAGATTGAACAGAAAAAACTACAATTTGATTATACATGTTTGTTTAATCATTTTTACATTTATCAAAAAAATGTTAGAGTCTTAAAATGAGAATTACCCTATTTCTCTACATAAATACTTATATATTTTTTAAAAGGTCGATTTATTGCCTTTTAATGGAGATCCCTCTTTATATCTAGTTTTGGACACTTTCAAATATTCTATTTTATAAAATAAAATTCTTCTTTTGAATCAGGACTTCAAAATTTTCTTTTGGGTAAATTTTTATGTATTTTTTGGATAAAATTGTTTTCTAATGAATAGTGAAAAATAATGTATTTTAATTCAAAGATACCTTTAAATATAATTTATTGATATAGTTAGATTATATTTTTAAGTGGTATTATGTTTTAATTAGATTAAATTTTTACCATTTAATCCAATGTTGGTAATTGGAAGTTATTTCACATTGAAATTGGACATAAACATGGGTCAATCTTTTGATATTTATTATTTTTAAAAACACAAATTTTGTTTTGACGATGGTCAATAATTATAAATTAATTAATGAAATTTCTACATATTGAATTTTTTAAAATAGTCCACATTTTTGAATTCCGAATATCAAATATAGTTTAGGCTGCATTTTTTATATTTTTCTAAAAAACATCAATTTTTGATGAATTGTGAAAACACTCGGTGGTTGATAAAATTATAACTTTTTAATTTAAATAAAATTTTACCACTTATGTGTGTTGTATTTTTAAAATCTGAAATACATAGTTTTTATTATTATGTAAAATGTTGTTAAATAAGATGTTAATATTTTTTTGGTGAATAGTAACATTTGACTTATATTTAACATGATTAAAAAAATAGGGCAATTCAAGGTAAAAACAAATATTATAATAATATAAAATTACCTTAAAACGTGTCCTAACCATATTGAATGAGTAATGGTCGACCTTGATAATTATTGGATGAGACATTGGGCCATTGTATGCCAATTTATTAAGAAAATAATATTAATAACTTTTTATTTAAATGAATAAAAATATATTATAAACATGTATTATTTTGCTAAAAAAATTCATTTTGGGATTTATAATTGTTATATTTGAATATAAATATTAATTTGAATAGAAAAAATAATTACTATATTAAGGTAATATTCTAAAAAATTTAGACATCAAATAATTTAAATTATTTCTGACCAAATAATGATGCAGTGTTTACCTCATTGAAAAATGGTTTAAATAAATATGATTATAAAGATTAATGTAATATCCAAAAACTATCCTATTTTTATTGTATTGTTTTATTTATACCATGATTCATCTTATCTTATAATTTAATAAGTATAGGACCTTTAGAAACTGTATTTCCTTATATAAAAATAAAATAGTTTCACACTTTCATAAAGAGCCACTCCTCCCCCATATAAAACCCCACACCTCTAGCCAAATACTCACTGCTATCTATCCCCTTGTCTCATCCAAAATCATTCCCAATATTCCCTAAATATCCCTATATTCCTCCTAGAATTCTTTCCTTAGGTAGAAGGAACATCAAAAACCCCTTTTGGTTCAATCCAATTTGAGTTACCTGATTTAATGGCAACGTCATCTCTTATGTTCTTTTGTTTTATTTTACTTATCCAACCCCATAAAAAAATTTATTCATTTATTTTATAACAAAACAAGTATCCTCAATAACAAATGTTGTTATTATGATAAGGATTTCAACTACACTTACTCAAATAACCCTCTAATGGGTAAAGAACATATTGTTCTTGTGGACGACAAACTAAGCCTCAAAAAACAAGGATTGTTCAATCTTCTCCTACCACCTCTTATAGGAGCCATTTTGATAGCACAATATTTATATATGATATATATTATGGTTATTTGTTTCTTATTCTTTTGTAATTTAATTTTAAAATCATACCTTTATGCTTTCTAATATGTGTATAGATGATAATTTAATTTGGGGGTGTGCAGACTACCGCCACCTCAAGGTGATATGATTCGTTCATGACAAACATGGAACATATAATGAATGAAATTAATTAAATTATGTAACATATATATCATATGATATTATATTTTAATTATAATATAATTATGTATCATTAATTTATAATACAATTTAATATGAAATAGAAATGAAAGTAGCGTTTATGCGAACGTACGTCCTACCGTCACTTTGAACGGTGCATTTCATTTCTTATCTCCAATTATTATGTAATATTATAAATAAATACATATACTGTATTTATATGATATATATGATATCTAAATCATGAAAATAATTCTATATACTATTGAATTTTTACCACATGAACAACTTGTAATTTTAAGAAGTTGATTTTTGACTCAAGTACCAAATATCGACAAAACGACCATTATTAACATAAATGATTGCATAATGTTTATAAAATTTAAATAAGTGATATAAAATGAATAATAAATTTTAAAAGGGTATTTAATCAAGTATAAATTTACTTTATCTTATTATTCAAGAGATCAATGAATGAACGGGTCATGTTTGATACAAGGTAAGGGGTTTCTCATATCACTTTTAATTTTGTGGGATTTCCATTGTTCGCCACTTATTTTTTACATTTGGTGTATTATGTATTTACATTTGATATATATTATCATAATTCTATTTATATTAATGGTATTATTTTATTTATTTGGTGGTTATTATCTTTTGGTCATACGACTAGATTGACAACGTCGTAATGGGTTTTATCTCACTTTTTATTCCCTTTAGATTCATGATATATTTGTCATTGTTTACTTTGTGCGGTGTATCTACTTCCCAAGATTGTACTCTTTTTGTAACATAATTTCATTTATGGGTATTTACATTTTCATTGTATGATCCTTCTTTAATGTGTTGTATGTTTCGTAAGTTACCAAATCGTAAGGGGAAGCATTCACCCTCAAATTTTTAAAAGAATTATTTTTCTAATGTCTTTTAATTTACATGTTCTTATATTTGGATATGTTATTCTATATCTTTATTGCTGTAAATTTTATGTCCATGTGATGAGATAATCTTTTTTATCTTATCATATCATTTTATCAATTGTAATATGACACGTTTTGTCTTTCAATTTTTAGTAAGAGAACTTCTTAACCCAATATCAATTCTTTGGGTGAAACATATACTTCATAATTATGACATGATATGAATATGACTGAATGAAATATGAATTTTTTACACTTAATATCCTATTATATTAGGTTTATACTTATTTTTCAAACATAATAATGTAATTTATTTATCCATAATCTAAGGATGCCGTCTTTATAATGAATTTCGTCTCAATTTACCTTCCATCACGAAATAATTTATTTTATGAACAAATTCACTTTTAAATGTTATAAATACAGTCCTTCGGAATATTATATCATGAACAACATTATTCTCATTATATAATTATGTGTTTATTATTTTTTATTCCTCATTTATTTGTATTCAATAATCTCTTATTTGGTAAAGAACTCTTTTACTAAAATATTGTTTTGATGATTTATTCATCTAAACCATTCTCATTAATGTCCATGTTTTAAAAAAATGGCTTTAAGGATTTATTTATATGGTAATTACTATTTAGAAATGTTAATTCCTTTAAAATCGTCACAGTGGTATGGGATACTTTGATTCAAAAATCCCTTTATTAAATGATTGCATTGGTTTTTAAAATGGTTCGATAAAGTATTATTTATATCAATATATTGATATGATATATTGTGATAGCAATGTTGAAATTTTACCATTCCATTATTATTGTGTTACTTGTCATGATTATGTTAGGGATATTGGGAATTGTTTACATATATGTGTGGTTCTATGATATACCTAGGGAGGGGGTGCCCAAGATAGCTCCCCAATGCATTGGGTAATGTGATGTATGTAAACGTGACTGTTTCTCCTAAAATATTTATGTAATATAATGTGATGGGAATTCCAAATGCAACTCCCTATGTAGTTGTGAAAGCTGTAATGTATGTATGTTATAGTTCCCACAAGTTACCTATATGGTTTTTGTTTACTATGTAAATATTATGATTTCATTATGTATGTTAAATATATTATGTTATGTATGTATTGATGAACTAATGTTTTATTTCATTGTTTTATAACCCTTACTGAGCTTGTTATCCTCATACCAATTTATGAATTTCTTTTCACATAACATAAAGATGAATAGGGTCAAGGATGGGATCACAGAATATTCATGATGTCAAAAACATGGGATTATAAATGACTCTTTCATTCAATAGTTTTTGTATTATGAAAAATGGAATCTTAGTAGATGTGTCTACCTTGTAATTTTTGAGATGTCATGTAATATTTATGACCTATTTCTTTAAAACACTAAAACTAAAAATATTATCCATGTGAATTATTAACATAATTAAAGATTATGTAATTTTTTTGGTAGGGTCCTTATAGATTGTATCTAAGGTCATTTTATACAACTTTAGGGATTAGATGTTTTCGATAAACATATGGTTAGTTTTCTGCATACTATTTCAGTTAAATCATTGTTTTATAAATTTTTCCGATCATGAAAAGTAGTTTACAAATGGAAGGAGGAGGATCTTAAATGAAATTTCTATCACTTCTTGATGGCATGCAAGCAATAAATATTGCAAATCCATGTTCATATGATTTTAAAACTTTTTCAAGCATACAACTCACTTGCAAACTGTTGTTTGAGATATCACAAACCACCAATATACCCAGATATCATCATGGATCATGGGTTTTATTTAATGAAATAACATTCTCGCAATATTCTCATTTTGTCAAGAAAGGATAATATTATCATGGCATTTTAAAAATATTAACATTATCAGATGACCTTGAAGCATATTGTGATTTTGTAAAAGTAGTTGAAGAAGGAGACCCTTTATCATTTATTTATATTTTCTTTCATTATATAGTCTCTCAACCCATATGAACAGTATAATAAAAAGACCATTGATTTAATGTTTCAACTAACATTCGGTCGAATTGTTTTATGAAAATCATGTTTTATCAAATGTTTTGAAATTATATGTCATTCATGATCATTATTGCAATGGATGATGGAAGGAAAAGAATTTGAATAATCTCATAATAATTGTTGCAATGGATGGTCCTTCTACCTTCAGGAACATGATTATGATAAAACCATATAGACACTATGATCATTGTATGATATTGTTTCTATTCAGAATAGTTTTATTTTAAAACATGGAGGTTAAAAGATGACAATATATATGATATTTAGGTCTTAATGTATTGGGATGAAAATTAAAGGTATTATAAATTTTTTAGGTTAAAATATATTAGGGTTATTTTCTACTTTTATAAGAAGGACAATCCATTAAATTGCTGAGAACCCATCGTGTCTAGAAAGACAGTAGGAATCAATCCCACAATCGAAGGGTGACAAGGGTGAATCACTTACCACTATCCTACGTGATGTCCCTGGTTAGAAAGACTTATTATTTTATGTTAAATTATTTTATGGATCATTAATAAGTTAATTTTGGGAAATTTTGATTTATAAAATGGATATCCTTAATATAGGAAAATGGTTTGGTGATTATGTGATACTGTTTATTTTAGAATATGTTTCCACTTTTGGAAACATTATTTTCTTAATGGAAATAGAATACTATGGGATCTTATTTGTGGACTCATGGTTGAAATTTTATTTAGGAAGAATATTATATATATATATGACGATTTGGTTTATTTATGGAAATTAATAACCTATGATGGAGAATATGTGATTTGGTTAATTACTTTTTAGTTGGAAACATTAAGAGTAACTAATTTTATTTGGAGATAAATGTTACGATTTTTCTTGGAAAACTATGTTATTAAATCCTTATGAGGTTTGGGTTTAAATATTAGTGTGGATGACTTTGATGAATTTTATGGACATTTTTTTATTGAATGTCCTTCGTTGAACTTTGGGCATTGTTTCAAAAAAATTGGATATTAAGAGTATTTTTGTTTATGTAATATATTATCTTTTTGGGATTATCTGATCTTGTACTAACCATTTTTTTGGATAATGTTTTAAGACAGGAGAAAAATATAGTTCATCTTTTGTGGATTATATGATTCTATAAAAGATGATTATAAATCTTTCAATGTGAACAAGTCATGTTGAATACTCATAGTTTGGAGAAAAAAAGTGTGTGTGGTATAAATATTGTAAAGGATGAATGCCTACATGAAAAATAATTATGTTTCCTTATTTTCTTAATCATTTTCTTATATAAATTCCTCAACTTTATGAAAAATAAATTAAAACAAAAACTTTTTTTCTTAACATTTCTACTGAGGAATCAAAGATCATTTAACCTATCACATGTTTGTGTTTTTCTAGAGGTTAACTTTCACTTAATAATGTTTTCTACTACTTTCCATCAAATATTAATGGTTTTTTCTCTTCTATATCCATTTTTTCTTAAATAGAATCATAGTATGGGCTATCTCGAGTGACATTTGTTTTTATATTTCATTCTTTTAAATTGATATTTTTATTGACTCATTTTCTAATGTGGGACTTTCAATGATGTTTCCAATCCCAATTTTAAAATTGTGAGGACACAATTTTCCAAAGGGGGAAATGATGTAGAATCCCACGTAAATGAAAAATAATATTTATTAATATTTATTTATATTTTGAAAATCATATATTAATTTTACATTAAAGGGGTATCTATGTTCGATAGCGTACCCAATACGAAACAACTTGTTTTTTTGAAATCATATGTTGCACACAAGGCTGAGTCATACTAAAAATGTAAAATAATATTATTATTTTAATTGGTAGTTAATGCATAGTCATTGTAATGGCGGCAATGAATAGAACTAACTACAATATGGTTATTCATTTTTGTTAAATGGTTTTACATTTATCCTATAAATGTTAGAGGCTTAAAATGTGTATTAATCTAATATTAAGCATAAATACTCCCATATTCTATAAAAGGTTGATTCACCGCCTTTAAATGGAGAACCCTATTTAAATATTTTTTTGTTTACTTTTATATTTTCTTTATGACATAATAAATTTTTTCATTATAATCGAGACATAAAAATTTACTTTGGGAAAATGTTTTGTATTTTTTTGATATTTTTTTTAATAAATATTGAAATATATTGTATTTTAATTCATATATGTCGTTTAATCTAATTTAATTATATTTTTAGATTATATTTTTAATTAGTTTTAAGGTGTAATTAGATTAATTTTTTTACTTTAAATCGTATTTTTGTCATTGTAAGTTATTTCACATTAGAATTTGGACATAAAGAGGGGTCAATCTTTTGATACTTATTATTTCATAAAAACACTATTTTTGTATTGACAACCAGCATTAATATTTAATTAATTAAAAAAAATTATAAGAATTTAATTTCATAAAATACAGATCTATTTTGATGTCAGAATATCAAATATACCTTTGGCTGAATATTTGGTATTTTTCTGAAAAGCATCAATTTTTTATGAATAGTGAAAAAACATTGTAGAAGATAAAAAAAATTCATTTAAACAAAATTTTACCACTTATGAGTATTGAATTTAGAAAATAGAACACAATGGTTGTTATTATTATGTATTATTTGGTTCCTTATGATTAATTTATTTTTGGTGAATTGTAACTTTTAACTTTTATTTACCACGGTTAAAGGTAAATATGGTAATTCAATGTAAAAACAATATTATAATAATATTAAATTACAATAAAACTGATCCTAACCTTATTAGATGAGTAATGGCTGGAAAATACTACCATTGGGAGAGACTTTTGTCCATTGAAAGCCTCTTGGGAAAGATGATGATATTAACAACATTTTATTTAAAATAAATATAAAAATATCATAAACATGTATTGTTTTTCTAAAATAAATTTAACGTGGGGTTATATAATTGATATATTTGTCTATAAATATTCAATAGAAAGATAAAAATATTTCCTAAATTTTTTAATTTTTCATAATTTTTAGATATCAAATAAATAAAATTATTTATGACACAGTAATGATGCAAAGTTTACCTCATTATTAAATGATTAAAATAAATATTATTATAATGATTAAAATAATACACAAACCATGTTCAATTCATATTGGATGATTTTATTTCGATAATGAGTCATTATTTCATAAACTTTAATATGTTTTGGAACTTTAGAAATTGAAAATAATTATATAATAATATAATATTTTCACGGATTCCCAATGATCCCCTCCTCCCCCTTTTAGAAAGCCCTCACCTCTAACCCATTACTAACACCTCTCAAGCCCTTTGGCTCATCCAGAATGTTCCCAAATAATGTTTCAAGAACCCAATATTCATCCTTAAAGATTTAAATTAGGCAGATGGCACTTCAAGAAACCCATTTGGTTCGCACAAAATGGAGTTACCCGATTAAATGTTAATGTGTTCTATTATGTTCTTTTGTTTAATTTTACATCTCAAACCTCCTAAACTTTTTTTATTCCGTTATTTTGTAAAAACACATGTATACTCAATATATTTAGTTTTTGTTATTATATATATTATAAATACATTTATACACACCTTTATTTAATGGTTAAAGAATATATTGTTTTGGTAGAAAGAAAACTAATGCCTCACGAAACGATGTTTGTTCAATCTTATTCTTCCACTGCTTATGGTGGCCATTAATATGGCATTATATTAATATGTTGTAAATATTATGTTTATTTTTTCTCTATATTATGTAATTTTTATTTAATAACATACCTTTATCCTTACCAATATGTGTATTTATTAAAATTTTATTTGATGAAGTGCATACTACCACCCCCTTAAGGTGATATGATTCATTAATGACACACATGGAACATATAAAGGATGGAATTAATGGTATTATATAACATATATATCATATGATATTATACTATAATTTTCATATACCTATGTATCATTAATTTATCATTTCATTAAATATGAAATATAATTGAAAGAAGCGTTCATGCATACATACGACATACAGTCTCCTTGAACTATGCATTTAATTTCCTATCTAAAAATGTTATGAAATATTATAAATACATACATATAATGGATATATATGATATATATGATATCTAAATCTTTAATATCATTCTGGAGATAATTAATTTTTTACCACATGAACTACTAGTAATTTTAAGACGTTCATTTTTTAATCAAATACCAAATATCAACCAAAACACCATTATTAACTTAAATGATTGCATAATGTTTATAAAATTTTATTAAGTGATATTAAAGGAATAATAATATTAAAAGAGGATCATATGCAAGTAGAAATTATCTTTATCTTATTATTCAGGACATCAATGAACGAATGAGTCTAGAAGGACATGAGGTAAGGGGTTTTTCATCTAACATTTAATTCCGTGAGATTTCCATTACTTGCCACTTATTTATTGGATGTGTTGAATTGTGTAGTGATGTAAGATATATATTATTAAGATATCCTTTATATTCTTGGTATTATTTGATTAATTTGGTGTTTATTAACTTTTGGTCATACGACTCGATTGATTACAATGTGTTAAATGGTTTTATCTCACATTTCATTCCTGAGAGATTCATGCTACATTTGTCACTATTTCCTTTGTGTGGTGTATATAATACCCAATATTGTACTGTTTATATTATATAATTTAATTTATGGGTATTTACATCTTTATCATAGGAAACTTCTTTAATGTGGTGTATGTTTCGTAAGTTACCAAATCGGTAAGGGATGCTTTCACCCACCTCTTTTCAGAAGACTTATTTTTGTTATGTCTTTTAATATGCATATTCATATGTTGTGATTTGTTCTTATATTTCCTTATTGATGTAATTTTTATTTTCTATGTGATGAGACGCCCTTTTCTCTATCATCATCACAATTTCACAATTTCAAAGTGACATCGTTATGCTGTCAATGTTCTGTAAGAGAAATTCTTAACCCAATTTCATTTAATTAGGTTAAACATATATTTCATAAATATGTCATGCTAAGAATATGTGTTAATTATCTCTGATTGTTTTACACATGATATGCAATTATATTGTGTGTATTATTATTTTTCACACATAATTTTGTAATTTATTTTCCCTTAATCTAAGGATACTATCTTTATTTGGGATTTCGCCTCAATTTACATTCCATTGTGACTTTATTTTAGATATAGACCAATTTAATATTATATAATGTGTATAGTGTTCTTTAGAATATAATATCTTGAATAAATTTATTCTATTGATATTATAATGTTTTCATTAAATGTTATTCCTAAATTATTTGTATTAAAGCATCTCTGATTTGGTTAAAAACTCTTCAACTAAAATATTGTTTTATGATTTATTCTTATAAATATTTCTCTTTAATATCCATGTTTTAAATAATGGTTTTGAGGAATTATTTATATGTACATTAATGTTTTAAAATGATAATTATTTTAAAATCATTAATGTGGTATGGGTCACATTGATTCAAAAATCTATTTACTAAATGTTTTGAATGGTTTTAAAAATGGTTTGATAAAGTATTTTTTATTTCAAAATCCTAATATGATATATTGTTATTGAAATATGGAAATGTTATCTTTAGTTTATTATTGTGTTATTTGTAAACATAATTTTATGGTTATTGGGAATTATTTACGTATATGGTTGGTTTCATGTTAAAACTAGGGCTGTTGAGCCCTAGATAGCTCACTAATGCATTGGGTAACGAAATAGTGGTAACCATGAATGTTTAGCCTAAGAGATTTAAGGAATATACTATGATGGGTATTCCAAATGTTACTCCCTACGTATTTTTGGAAGCTAATACGTAAGTATGTTATGGACTCTACAATTTAACTTTATGATTTGTCTTTACTACGTAAATCATATGATTACATGAGTTATATTAAACAAATTATGTTATGTATTTATTAATGAACTAATTTTTTATTGTTTGTTTTATAACTCTTACTAAGTTTTTATGCTCACCCCATGTGTTGAATTGTTTCTCATAGGACTTATAGATGAATAGGTTCAACTATGAGAAGGAAGGAATGGTCATGCTGTATAAAACATGGGACTAGACATGACACTTTTTTTCAAGAGTTTGTTTTTTATTAAAAAATGAAAACTGAGAATAAGAGTCTACCTTGTAATTTTTGAGATGTAATGTAATTTTATGTCCTAATTCTCTAAAACACAAAACAATAAAATATCCTTAATTTGAATTATTCATTTCATTCATGATCATGTAAAGTTTAAGGCTGGGACATTACAATTGGAAATGAATCATAATACTAGGGTGAAATCATATGATCTGAATGAGTAAACAGGAAAGTTTTGTAAGCACAAGAACATAATAAGAAAATGATAACATGATCGTAACATAATATTATCACACAATGAATATCAAGATCATAATCAATATTTTATAAATAATTATTAGGATTTCATAATACATGAATTATAATGTCGAACAATCGTTATAAATCAATCATGATTCTTAAACGCATGTCATATATGTATGAAAGCATAAGAACTATAAAAACCCATTCATATGTGATGTTTATCTACCCTAAATATAAACATACTGGATATTCAGACACATATTTTTCATATTTGGATCAGGAAAATCCTAGTTCCCATTGTGGATTACGTCCCAAAAATTTCTTATAGTGCATCCAAACATACTACGTTTCCATTATTTATTCAATGTATCATATTACCAATAATGTGAGAGGAAACAACAAATTACCCTTATGGATCAAGAACATAGAAATATTTCTCATCATTATACCATTAAATATAAATCTTTAACATTTTCTATATAGAGAGATATAGGTTCTACCCATCACAAAATAAAATCATACATATTTTTTCCACAAGATAATAAAACATTCATCATTGCATAACCCATAAAAGTGTTGGTATTAATTATTATCATATCATATCCCATTACATATAATGGTTGTCATAAACATTACATCATATCATTATCGATGGGAAGGATTTAAGAATCATAATAATCTTATAAATCAATATCCCCTGAAAAGAAGCGGGTTTCAAAACTATATAACCCTTTGAAGAGAATCATGATTCATAAAAATAATTACATCAATACATAACCCATTTAAAAATGAATATGATTGGTATTAATATATAGCGTCCATTGAATAATATAAACAATATCAATGTTTATCAACTTAGATGGATATGGATATTCAATTATCACCTAGAACATAAATTTTCATTGAATAATGACTTTTTAAACACCTATAATTTAATAAGTACATTTTGTAAGAAAAATATTTAAATCATAGATAAAAATGCATGAAAATATATTAAAATATCTCATGAGTAAAATATCAATTCCTATGGGAAAATTTATTTTTAAAAAAAATAATTTTTTAATAAATTTTCTTTTGATAATAATCTTGAATATATATATATATATATGAATATTTGTATACCATATGAATCATTTTTGAAATAATTTTTATTTGAAAACAACCATATAATAATTTATTAAAAAAATAATAGGGAAATTTTTTATTATAAAAACATTCCTACTAAATATTCAATCAATACGTCAAACAATGGAGGTTCATGATTGCTGATAAGTCCATATAGGCTAATCATTCTCTTTTTAATGATTTTTTTAAACGTTCGAGGTTCGGAAATTGTCATGATGTTTCCTAATTAAATATAAGAAATTATTATTAAAAGGTATAAAAATAGTAGGAATTTATTTTAAATATAATAGGAATATAGTATAACATTTTTCAAAGATATTACAAAATAGTATTTTGAAGGATCAATGATTTTTTATCGAAGAGGGTTATAATGTCAAACATTATTAAAATACATTTTTTATTATTTTATGTTACAAATGTTATAAAATTGATACTAACAAATTTATATGTCATGAATAACAATATATGTTTAAGTATTTGGGTTTACATGGATGGTTGAAAAAAATGTTTCATCAATTTAATAATACTCATAAACAATCATGATAAATGATAACATTGTTGTAATAAACTATTACCACTTTGTAGCATTGAATTATACATACCATGTTAAAAAATATAATTAAATTAATATATAATTATTATTAAAGTAATTAGATTCATGATATAAAATTGAAAATTTAAATATATACCCCTCATGAAAGAATATATTTGAATTATTAAAAAGTTATCTTAGAGAATGAAATTGAGAGAAAATACATAACCGATGTCGAAACTATTAAACCATAATCCCCATGAATGATATATCATAAAACATATATGTAAGAACATTTAAATTAATTTATAATATTCATATATTATATTCCTGGGTTTTATTTAAAGCGGAACAAATAAATAAGGGGTGGATAAGGTATAAATTTCATGAAAATAAAAGTTAGATGAGAAAAGCCTTACATTTGGTCTTGACCCACTTCATATTCAAGTTAATACTAGAATTATAAATATATATATTTATAATACATCAATTAAAAACAATATAATTATATCAAATTAAATATATTATTCTTCTAAAAAATTATTTTATTCGATTATGAAAAAAAATCTAATATTATGTTACAGGTAATATGACATTTGTTTTTCGTAAATGACATAAGTTGTTATTGTTTTTTCACTTAAAAGTACATGATTTAATTATTTTGATAATTAAAAATATATATAAATATCATATATATTCATTATATATATATTTATTATATTCAATAATATATTGGAACATGAAATAGAATAAACCATTCATGGAGACAATAACCTGTAAGCATGCACGGACATTTTTAAGTTATATTATCATTTTGAAAGACTAAAAGTAAATAATATATATATATAATTATATGTTTATTATTATTTCATATATATCATATAATATTACTAATCCTATCTATAATAAAATCCTTGTAATGAGTGAACAAATCATATAGTTTTGGGTAGGCGGTAGTACACACATCCACAATGAAGTTATTATGTTTACAAATAATGGGAATCATGTACATATTTTTACATAATTAAAAAATATGTTTAAATTAATCATATATAAAATATTTAACATATTATATTATATTCTATGTCATAATTCCCATCCATGAGATGTTGTAATAGAAAAAAAGACAAATTCATTTTGTGAGGAGGTAGTTCACAGTAGAAAAAATCAGAATGTTCTTCACCCATTATATGGATGTGTGAGTATATTTAGGTCAAAAAATGGAAACAATTGTTAGTATATTTTTGATATTTATGTCATTATATATTATTTTAATATAAATATTTTATTGGATGGGTAAGGAAATAAAATAACTGATCCTGAGGAATTTAGTTACTTCTTATTGGGTAACTACTCCTGGTTGGCAACTAAGGGATTAAATGGTTAGATATGTGAAAAAGGATTGGAATGTATGAATAATGTAGGGATTTTTTGAGGGTATTTATTAAATTTTTTCTAATAAAATGTTTTTTTGATAGGTGTGAGGGTGTGAGGGGGGGAGGGTATGTTACCTTTTACAATAGATATGTGACATTCTTAAAAATAAAAAAAATATAAAAACAATTGAGAAGTATGTCATACATATGTTTTATAAAATAAAGAAAAAACACTATAAAAGAGATTATTTGGATGAAATATTGGTAGAAAATCGCATATAGGCATTATACTAGGATATTTGGAAACTTATGATTATTGTTTCATCAATATATAAAATAGTTTGTACTTAAATTGATGTAAATAATTTTAATTACATTCACTATAATTTTTGTCCAAATATAAATTCAACTTATTATACATTATATAATAATATTATATCACACATGGAAACATATTTTCAATATTCTAATAAAATAAGTTGTAGAAATTGATTTAATATTAATCATGTAGACGTGTCGTGACAACGAGTTTTTATGTGAAATGTTTTAATGTTTGAAATGATATCATATCCTATTTTAATGTTAAATTTTTCAAGATAGCATAATTTTATTAATTGATATAAAATTTATATATTTTAAAATTAAAACTAAATTTTAAAATAATGTATCTTTATAAACTAATTAGATGAAAACGTTTCTATCAATTAAAATGCATTATTTTCACTATTCATAAAAAATGAATTATTTCAAAAAAATAAAAAAAATCAACCAAAGTAAATTATAATATTCCAATTTCGTAGATGAATATTTTTATTTCAAAAATGTAAAAAATTTATAAAATTGTATTTAAAATTTGATTACATTTGAATGGTGGTAGAATTACATTTTAGAAAAAAATGTATCCATATACATAAAATATTATTCATTATTATCTCATTTCTATAATAAATATAAGATTAATGTTAATTAGTTGAATTTATATAATATGTATATAATTAAAATCAATTTTCAAATGTGTTTAAATTAATTTATTAATGTAAAATTTTATTGATTTCATAAATATATATTTCCACTAAAATGATTCCTATATTTTCCAAAAGCATTTTAATTTCATGTTCAGTTAATTGGTCAACATATAATTTGTGTTATATACATGTTCAGACAACATTTTCATTATTTAATTAAACCAATTAACAAATCTATTTGGAATAGCTGGGTAGTAACTATAATTATATTTTAATACTGATATTAATAATATATTTTTGTTCTGTAAAACACGGTCGGGCATGTAATGAATTATATCAAGGGATCACCAAATTTTTTGTAACACAATTAAAAAACATTATTGCATGTAATTAAAAATAATATGTGTAGTGTGTAGCACATGACTGACATAGTGATGTATATTCCATAATCCAAACATAGTGTGTTCAAATATAAAAATATATATTCAATTATGTAATATATGATAATGATTAAATTAATTGGAAAAAAATAACAAAATATCATCATGTTACTATATAACCAATTGAAAATTAATTTTTACCAAGAAAATCAAATATTCATCGAATGTTTAATAATTTAATATTCCATTAATATAATAATAAATTGAAAAAATCAATAGTAAAATATACATTATGAAGGGACTGTTGGAACCATAACGGTTACATAATGTAACTAATGACTAGGTTTCTTCATAAGATAACATTGGTGAAATGAGATAACATTGAAATGAATGAAGAATATAAAACTCGTGTTCTCCAGTATAGTGATTGATAATAAATATAAGATAACATTATCAATCACAAATCCTTCAATATGTGGTGATATAATATATCATTTGATTCATCGAAATAGAGGGTACTTGGATAACCATTTTTTATCAGTATACATTACCTAGAGATGTAGAATTTTCATGAGGAAATATGCATAATTTATTCAGAATGATCATATACATTATTTATCCTTGATTATTTTCCACGTCATCAGTTATTCCATGAAATGAAGGATAATTTTACATTCCCAATGCATTAATGGAGAATGAGGTTCATAAATAAATTGATATGTTATTTCATCTATCTATATCATAAATATATTTTTAGCACATGTTATCCAATACTCATAGAACATAAAATGGTTATTTATCCCATTAATCTTTTATCCTCATCCATAGTTTTACTTATTTCATTTTCTGAATAGTTATCCTTATAACCCTCCCAAAATAAAATTTACCCTTTAGTACTTAAATAAGCAGTTATATTAATCCAAAATCCATTTCATATTAATATTGTGTGAATACTTATACAGATATAATATTAGACACCATTTTTTATACAATAATCCATATAGAGGGAGATAATCTAATGAAATTTCTATAAATTTTAATCAATAAATTTTTCATTGGGAGTATTCAACAAAATTAATATATGAAAATACCAATATAGGAGTAGGATAAGTGTTTTAAAATTATCCTTATTATCTTCATCCATTTTGATTTAATAATCTTTCTTTTATCTTATTCAATGATTGGTTTTTTTCTTATAATTGGTATTTACCCTTGGATTAGGTAATTGATTCACATAATGCATAAACTAATTTTATTAGAAACATTGAAGTGTGGGTAGTGAATTTTTTGTTATTATATTCTCTTCATTTTCCTTAACTATACCAATAATAATATTTTCACATTCATGAATTTTATATTTATCCTTTCCAGATTTAATGAACATTTTTGATTAATTAACGAAATTCCATTGATTCTTCATCCAAACTTCTTAACTTATAGATATAATGGATTTTACTCTACGATTTTAGTTCTAAGGAGACTCAAAAATCATTATATTATCAAAATAAGGCATATCATTGGAATATCCACTTTCTATTTCTACCATCTGCACATATCAAACAACATCTTCATAAATAAAAATATATCTTATAGGAAATCCTTTTTGAAGACTTGAATTCAATACAACAATGAATCAACCAATTTTTCTCTCATGTTTTTCTATCAAAACATAATTGTTCCTTAAATTTCTTGTATATTCATATTCATATCTTGGAATATATTCATATTCATTATTAATTAACTCCACGATTTAATTATAAATATTTTTTTGGAATACTATGAATGTAAATATAGAAAAATATTCAAATAATGTCGTACAATTACATAGAATCAATTAATACTCTTCACCTTATATTCATAATGAGATTACACCACTTATTTCTTCACTATCCATATAAAAAGTAGATAAAACGAATTTTTCATTATCCAATAATAGATGAATGTAAAATGTGTATTAGTGGTACTAATTCATTTATCATCAACTAGTGTATTAGTGGAACAACTAAATTATGGTGGATGTTGCCTCATAAAATACTCCATAGAACAATTTGGTATCCTTTTCTTATTTGGATGTTATACTTTATTATAATAATGTGAATGTTCATTGAGTATATCAATAAAACTTTTCATTCGATATCTAATATTTTTTATTATATTATAATCATCACATAGTCTTTTTCATTCATCATTAACACAGATCATTTGATTTCCAACCATCGACAAAAACCAACATCTATATCCTGATCATCTGTTATGATAGAAAAAAATAGTATAATCATGAAAAATTACTTATATTATGTCTAAATCATAACACATAATCCATTATTAAATGACACACTACAATAATCAATAGAGGCATTTCTATATATATCTTTTGAAATAACCCCAGGGGATCTCACAAAAGAATTCCCATCCCAGTTTCCAAAGATAGACTAAACCATTAATTTCATTCGATATATAGACAAATAAAATAAACATTCATGGGTAATACATGATTTGAGATTAATATTTGTCACATTAATAAAATACATGATTGGGGACTATAATATTATAGTTTACATGGAATGATATAAAAATGTTCCAACATACTGAATGATCGTGAATGTTTACCACATAGATATTCCCCTTTATTATGTCTATATAAAACCATTCTTCACAACCTTGGGAAATGAAACCCATGGAAGGTGTGAGATCATAATCTAAATATGGGTAAAAAATAGAGATATATAAGAATAACCTGATTAAATGGTATGAGAATATGCTCATATCATTTTGAGTTCATAGCCTTCATATCAATATGATAATCATTATATTTGAGATAAATGAAGGTAATTTATTATTCATGAACAATGTGTGAGACAAATCTTTGTAAATTAATCATCATCAATATAACCATGTCATATAATTTTGGAAAAAATATAAATATATTATAACATTTTTTGTTCCCATGATAAATAGCATGACCATAAACATAGTGGACTTGGAAACACATGTGCCTATTTTATAGATCACGACACACATGTTTTACATAGTGTAAAAAGACACACCTATTTCGTATAGTTAATCAAGAAAAAAATGTTTTCCATCATGGATCAAGATGCTTCAATTTCTTATTTAGGACATGGAAACAACAACATACCTTTATGGATTACTAATGTGGACTTTTTTCCAATCACAATTTCATGATATATAAATCGTTATCAACTGAAATATATAGAGATATAGGTTCCTTAAATAACATAGTAAAATAATATTTACTTTTGATATAAGATAATAAAACATTCATTATATCATGATCCTTAATAATAGATGTGTTTAATAACAATAAAGTCTTATTCCTAGTTTTGAAAACAATGTAACATTCATTTCATCATATTGTTACAAATATAAAATAGATTATTTTCATAATAATCTCATCAATGAGTAAGCTATGAAAAATAAGGGTATTCAAAAGAATATATCCTCATTAAGTGAAAAGTTTTTGTTAAAAATTACTCCAGGAAAAAATTATCCATTAAATAAATAATATTAATGGTATTATTTGATCATAACCATAGTACAACATATCATATATCATAAAATACCTTATTATATGGATAATAATTATGAAAGATCATTTGGAACATATCTTTTCTTTGATAAGAAATTTTGAAAACATATTATATTTCCAAAATCATTTACATTGAAACCACTATTAAAAAAATATTCGAAATCATGAAATATCTTTTAAATTATTTCATGATAAAAATAAAAATTATTATTTTATAAAATATATTACAAATTAAAATATTTTAAAACATTTTCCTTTTAAATTAACTTTATTACCATATAAAAGATGCTTTGAAAACAAAATAAAACATTTATTAAAATATTTTCTATTGATAAAAAATAAAAAATTCTATTTATTGAATATTATTGAATACTTTTATTTTAAAATATCATTTTACTCCTTCATTGGGTTCATCAATGAAATACTGATAATAATTCTTGATAAATCCATACATGTCGAACATTCTATTTGTGCCATAAATACCATTGAAAATTTATACATTAAAAAATGAAAATGATATTCCCCAAATATTTTTAACTAAATGATAAAAATGGATTAATGCAAATTTAAATATAATAAGATAATTTTGTATCATTTTTTAAAAAAAAATTAGAAAACATTTTTTCTTATGAACAATGATATCTGACTGAACAGGGAGATTAACTAGTATTTTATGAAAAACACATCGTTAACTATAATTAGTCCCAAAAACTAAAAATGGAAAAAAAACATGAATGTATCATGAATAAATATTGGGTGATATAATTAATAATTTTTTTAGAAATATGTATGTTACTGATTCATTATAGAAATAATAATCATAAACAACTCTCATAAATTATAAGATTATTGTAAAACCCTTTTAACACTTAGTAATATTAAATCATACCTACCAGGTAAAAAAATAAAATTAATTTATGAAAAAAATCAATAAACTAATTTTATTCATGGTTTTAAATTTAAAATGAAAATATACACATTTTGAAAGAATTAAGTCATTGAACAAATCATTTGTCTTAGAGAATTAAAATTGAGGCAAAATTACTTTAATGATTTTGTAACTTCTGAATCAAAAATATAATGAAATATAGATAATAAAATTGATTTTAAAATTCATATAATTTTAATAATTATAGTATTATAATTTATTTAGGGGAATTATATACACCAAATATTATAAATGAGTTGTGAATAAGTCATAAATCTCATATAAATGTATGTATGATTAGAAAACCCTTTATCTTATGTCTTGACACTCATCATACTTTTTCAAACCTTTGATATAATTAATATAGAAATATAATTCATCTCTAATAGAATAATATTTATATATCTAACATAAATTTTATTTTTAAATGAAATCATTCTACATGTTTTTTAAAAATTCCATGTTAATGTAACACTTTAGTTAATATTCTCTTAGTTTATCATACATGTTTTAACTTTTTATTATTGACACTCACCCATTGATCATGATTTAAATATTTAAATAATGAAAAAACATGATATAAATATATTCTTTATTAAGTATATTTTTATTTAATATATTATAAAATATATATATTTTAATTGTAATAAAAATTTCATTGATATTTTAGGTCGTATATATACGGGAACATTATTTCTGTTATACTTTCATCTTAAAAGATTTATTATAAATTAAATTTATGAATATATAAATATATATTTTAACATTTTTATGTCATATATATCATATAACTTCAAAAAACTGATCCATAAAACATTCCATTTAATTTTTTAGTGAATCACATCTCTTTGAGGAGGCGGTAGTCACAAGTCCACATATTAAGTAATCATATTTACAAAAAATGGGAATCATTAATGTACGATTTATATAAAAATTATAGAATTGAATTTAAATAATAAATATTATATATAAAAATAAAAACAATCCTTCATAATTCTCAATGAAGAGAGGTAGAAATGGAAAAACGGACATCATTATTTTGTGATGTGGTAGTTCACTTCACATAGAATCGGTATGTTTGTTAAGAATTAGATGGATGTTTGTGTATGTATATATAAAGACCATACAATTAAAACATTTATGTTTAATTATGATATTGATATTACTATATAATAATGTAATATTATTATTTTTGGTGGTGGAGTTTTGAAGAAAAACAATGTAGCTTGAGGGAGTATATTACCTCTTCTTTGGGTATCTTTTCGTGGTTTACAACAAAGCCCTTTCTAGGATTTCTTTTTTCCAAAATATATAATTCTAAGAAGAATTTATGGTTAATTTATGAGTATTTGGGAACGTTTTTAATTATATAATGTGGTTTTAGATGTGTTTGGAAATGAAGGGAGGGGGGAGTTCCCTTTTAAAATAGAGGACGGGTGGGATTCCTGTAAATATAACAATGTAAAGACAGTTGAGAGGACTCTCTTGAGTAATTAGAATCATGTAATTTAATATATTTAATTAAAGAGGGTAATTTGAAGAAAAATGGCCAAATTATGTCTTCTAGGAATGATTCCCGGTAATATGGTGTCTTATGATTATGTTTTTACCACAATTTAAACAAATATTTGCTTTAATTGATGTAAATAATTTTAATTACATTCACTAATATTAATGGTAAAATACTATTTTAACTATATTATATATTATTAAATATTTTCATTCCAAAAAAGGTATCTTTTTTTATGAATTGAAATCATAAAACTTACAGAAATTATTTCAAATTAATCATGTTGACATGCGGCAACAACAAGATTAAAAATGAAAATGTTTAAAAATATTAAATGATTTACTATACAATTTCAATGTAAAACAGTTTCAAATAACCCCAATTTAATTAAATAATGAAAAATAAAACAAATTAATATTTAAAACACTTTTTATATATAATTTAATTATATTTTTAAATTATATGAAAAAATCATTTGTCATTTAATATACATTTATTTTCAAAATTCATCCAAAAATTAAATACTTAAAAAATATATGAAAATTTTAACCAAAGTAAATTTTTATATTACATTATTAAATTTTAAATTTTTTCTAATAAAAATTATAATTTTTTATAAATTTGATTTAAAATGGGATCTCCATTAAATTATTTTAAAATAACCATTTAGAAAAAATATGTATCAATCAGCATTAAATTTGTTTACGTTTTATGGTTTTTCAAGAACAAAAAAATGAACTTTTTTAGTATCATTAATCATATATATATATATATATATATATTCTGGAAATTAGTTAACATGGCCATTCTAATTAATTTATTAATGTATAACATGTTCCACTGCCTAACAATATTTTATAGAAAAATTATACCAATATTTTCAATAGGGTTTTAAATTTCATTTCATCTTAATTGGTCACAAATTAATTCCTCTTATATACGTGTCTACAACTAATTCTCATAATTTAATTATTATAATTCATAACTTATATATCACTATCGAATTTGTAAATATTTTAATAGTTTAATAATGATATTAATAGTATACTGTAGTTTGTTAAAAACATATCCTTACATGTAATTCAATATATTAAGGGAACATTCCATTGTTTATAACATAAGAAATATTCTTGTATGCACCAAAATTTATCTTCTGGTTTCTTTTACATCAATATAAACATTTTTTTACTTAATGAACAATCCATACATAGTGTTTTTGTATATCAAAATCTATATTCACTAATGAAAAATATTAAAAATATTAAATTAATTCTAAAAAATCACAAAATATATAATGGTTTAATAGGAAAAATATAATACATAAATAACATACATGATATATAGATAGCACACAATACCCAACATGTGGGTTCCAATCCACAACCCTAGTTTCATACACATCACAATGATATACCACACATCAACTGTCTCAACTGCTATACCTAATATATGAAACCCCATAAATCCAATACCTAATACACACATCATTTCCCACATTTAGATTGAGGACTTCTACATATTTTGGCTATCCATTTCATTTTTAATCACAAAACAATTTTTTTCATTTAATTAGGTTTATTTTAATTATCACACAAACATTTCTAGTCTACCATATTTATTAAGCATCTTAATATGTTTCATATAGTATCATTGTTCATCCCAAGGAATTCTTGGAATCTAGGAAAACCATCTCATAAAATAACCAGCCCAACAAAAAAACTACCCCCAAATTAGCACACATGCAGCATATTCATTTCATCATATCTACCACATCATATCACAACACAACTACCAAATAACATTTTCAGTGCATACCATGACAAAGGCATATGTTCAAAACCACTTTTCCACAACACCATGTTAAAAACCACAGTTCCAAAACCATAGTTCCATAACATCTATCCCACAACCATTATACCATAATAACTATTCCACAAACACAACCCCAAAACCGTAGATAAATAAAAAAATTTCAATAACCCACTTCCCCAACCACTATTTCATAACCATGACACTAAAATACATCATAACAGATCACACAACATCCTACATCATACCCATGATAACCCACCCTCGAATAACATCCCCTAACACCACATGGACTTGCTGGTCACCTAATTTTTTATATAACATCACAAACAACATAAAAATACATACAACAGTTAAAAAATGGGGTTCCCCTATTATTATGTACAATTATCATATATCATATTTATTTGGAATTGGTATTATAAAAAATGATATTTTGGGGATACCATTTTTTATCTTAAAGTTCATTAACTGATATTGTATTTATATTATCGTGGAATAAAGAAAGGGTTATTATATAATAACGAATAAAACAAAATGAAGACTCTTAATGTTAGTTATTTTTATAATCGGAAATAATCAGGAATTAATTTAGAGACCCAAAGCTTGACGTACATGGAAATTAAATTATTTTTTCAGAATAGATAATAGATAAAAAAACAGAAACCCAAGGACCGTAATAGTTTAGTATCTTTGGAAACTCAGAACCAAATATTCTAATCATCATGAAAGATCTTGAAAATCTCTCATAATGATATTCCCTTATTTTTCTTCTTACTAAAAACCATTCTTTATATATAAGGGCAAATAAAACCAAAAAAGGGTGATCTCATATGATCAGTAACGGTAAACATGGGGGACATAAAACAATTCATAAACATTTGAATATAAAAACATGATCATAAAACATCAAAATCATGAGTAATGACAAAAATGTTGTCATTACATAAGGCATTGACCATAAAAGAAACCTAATCATGATAATATAGCATGGTAGTAAAACCTGTAATTAAATAAAACCATTAAGAAAAAGATATGATTTTTATAGTAGCCAAGAAATTGCTTCCCAGACCATCATAGTGGACAAAGTCCATTACTGAACCAGGTTTACTAGCCATTCCATCCCTGTATTACTAAACCAGATTTTACATGCCATTCAATACATGTCTATCAAATCTGATATGAATCATTACCCAAGGAATTGGAGAGAGATATATGAAACATCCCAGGTAAATAAAGAATAATACATTTTCAAATTTATTAATATTTTCGAATTAAATATTAATTTTACTTTAAAGGGGTTTCTATGTTCGATAGAATACCTGATACGCAACAAATAGTTTCTTTGAAATCATACGTTGCACACTAGTAATAAATTAATATTATTTTAAATGTTATCTAACACGTAGTTGTTGTACTGGCGGGAATGGATAGAAATAACAACAATATGATTATATATGTTTGTTAAATGTTTTTACATTTATCGAATAAATGATAAAGGCTTAAAATACGAAAAGAATTCAATTTTAGGCTTATATACTCTAATTTTCACGAAAGGTCCACTTATCAACATTTGATGGTGAACCGTTATTAAATATATTTTTGGTCACACCTATACATTCTATTGGACCAAATAAAACTCTTCTTTAGAATTGGAACATCAAATTTTACTTTTTGTAAATGTTTGGTATTTTTCCCATAAAGTTCATTTTTTTAATGAATAGTGAAAATTCATGTATTTTAATTCAAAACATCTTTTTAATATAATTTATTAAATTTATTAGATAATATTTTGATTTTTTTTAAGTGAAATTACAATATATTTTTTCCTTTTAATCCAATAGTGGTCGTTGAAATTAATTTCACGTTGAAATTGGACTTAAACTAGTGTCAATCTTTTGATACTTATAGTTTCATAAAAACACGCTATTTGTTTTGACAGCCGGAATTAATTATTAAATTAATTAATTCAACTTATATGTTTTAAAATAGACATCATTTTTGAATTTGGAATATCAAATATAGATTAGGGTGATGTTTGGGTTTTTTTCTGAAAAACATCAATTTTTGATGAATAGTGAAACCGCAAAGTGGTGGTTACAAAATTTGATTTTTCATTTAAATGGGAATTTACCAATTCTGTGTTTTGAATCTCAAAAATAAAATTTAAATTATTTTCATTATTAAGTAAAATTTGGTTCAATGGGATTAAAATAATTTTTTGGTGAATAGTAACTTTTATGTTTTATTAATAACGATTAAAGGTAATTAGTGTAATTTAAGGTAAAAATGATATTATAATAAAATGAAAATATCTTGAAACTTGTCCTAACCTAATTGAATGAGTTATGGCCGATCTAGACAACCCATGGGTTGATTTTTGGTACCCCATGGAGCCACATGGGTATGATAATGACATTTATGCCTTATATTTAAAGTTAAAATAAAAATGACACAAACAAGAGATGTTTTACTAAAACAATTTTTACATGGGGTTATACAAGTCATATTTTTGACTATAAATATTCATTAGAAATATAAAAATATTTCCTACATCATGATATTTTTTTATAATTTTTAGACATTAAATATAATAAATTATTTGTGACATCATGATGATGCAGCGATTACCTCATTAATAAAGGATTTAAATAAAATGAAAAGATAATGTAAAATATATAACCTACACATGTCCAAAACCTATTAGATTGGTATATTTATAACCCTTATCACCTTATCCTAGAATTATTTCAATGTGGGACCATTTAAATCCGAAACTCATTTTAAAATAATGGAACATTTCTTTACTTTCCAAGAGTGCACCTCCTCTCCTCTTATAAAAGGACCCCACCTCTACCTCATTACCGACACTTCCAATGCCTTTGGCTCAACCAACCCCTGCTCATTTTATCTCTCCACATCCCCCTATAACTCTTTTAAGCCTCATGTTGGGCAGAAGTCTTCCCTAGGAAGCCTTTAAGCTCAAATCTAAGAGAGTCACCTGATTTTAAGGTAATGTATTCACTTGAGTCGTTTTGTTTTATTTTTCTTCTCCAAACCCGTAAACTCTTTTTATTTTTTTATTTTGTAACAAATCCAGTATCTTAAATATACTAGGATGTTTTTATAAGAATATTTAGAGCTACAGTTACACACATCTACATTAAATGGTTAAAGAACATACTATTTCTGTGGTTGGCGAATTTCTGCCTCACGAAACGATGTTTTTTCAATCTTCTTTTAAACACCTTTAATGGTGGCCATTAAGATGTAACTATATTTATATATTATATATATTATGTTTATTTTTTAATTATGCTTAATCATTTTCAATTTGTGTTATAACTTTATGGTTTCCATTGTGGGTAAACACGATAATTTCATTTTAGGAAGTGCGGACTACCGCCCCCTCAAAGTGATTTGATTCATTAATGCAATATGTGGGATGTATAAAGGATGGATTTAAATTTATTATATATGATGTTATAATGTAATTATAATATACCTATATATCATTATTATTTATTTCCATTAATGTATGATATAGAAATGAAAGTAGCATTCATGCGTACGTACGGCTTACCGTCTCCATGAACAGTGCATTTCATTTCTTATCCCCAAATGTAATGTACTATTATAAGTACATATATATAATGGATATATATGATTTATGTTACATCTAAATGATTTATATAATTCTGGAATTAAAATATACATACCTCTCATTTAGTTTTAATTCCATTAATATGACATAGAAATGAAAGTAGTGTTCATGCGTACGTACGGCTTACCGTCTCCACGAACAGTGCATTTCATTTCTTACCTCTAAATGATTATGTGATATTATAAATACATGTATATGCTAGATATATATGATATATATGATATCCAAATCAGGAATTTCATTCTAGATATAATTAACCTTTGACCACACGAACAACATGTAATTGTAAGAAGTCCACTTTCGACATAAGAACCAAATATCGACAAATCAAACATTATTAACCTAAATTATTACATAATGTTTATAACATGGAAATAAGTGATATAAAATGAATAATGAACTCGAAAAATGTTCTTAAACAAATAGAAATTAACTCAAGTTTATTATTCAGGACGATAAGGAACGATCGAGTCAAGTCAGACCCGAGGTAAGGGACATCGTCTCAATCTCCTTTCATTGAGGCATATTTTGTTTTATACACAACTTTTTTTATAAGGTGTATAAAACAGTTTGACTTTTACTTTTATACAAAATGAATCTTTTTCTATGAAGCGTTTTACTAAATGACAAAAAGGAATGTTTTTTTAACGTACGCGGTGAAATGACCTTTTCCGCCGCCGCGAGTATTATTTGGTCTTTGGCTTCCTCAACAAGCCGTAATGTTTTTTTAAAATGAAATAAATACCATATACTCTTTTATATATTTTGGTATTGAAAATGGTTTTTATAATGGATTTGTTATGTAAATATATTTTAGTGATATATTTTGATCAAAGTATGGAAATTTTTTCTTTCCATTATATTTGTTTTATGTCTTATTGATTTTTATAATGGTACTTGGACATTTGATGGGTGGTTACGTGATAAACCATATGACGGGTGGTTCCATGAATACCAGGATGGATGGTTACGTTATAACCTCCAATGCATTGGGTATGGAAGTTTGCCATATGGCTATTCCTTTAATTATGTGTGGAAGTCAGCCGTATGGAAATTCCGTTAAGTGATATGAGTGGAAGTAGACCGTATGGTTATTCCACATAAGTATGTTCATGTCCCAAGTTACCTTTATATGTTATGTCTTCTTTATATGGGTTTTATGGTAATCTATGGTTTCAAAACGGTAAGTACTGATATTTTATTCAGTGAAGAGTTTTTACTACTTCATGAAGGTGAAGATATTACTTTGATAAAGTATACATGGTTTACTTGATGTTTGAAAAACAAACAGTTTTCATTCTTTGTGTATCCCTTACTGAGCTTTTAATGCTCACCCCATGTTTTTTTGATATTTTTTTCACAGGACATAATGTGGATTAGGGTCAAGGTTGGGATCAATGGAAAGTCAGGCTATCTAAAACATGGAACTAGACATGTTTCTTTTTAAGAGTTTTTATTTTATGGAAACATAGTATAAGTGTCTACTTTGTATTCTGTTGAGATGTAATAGTTATGACCTAATTCTCTAAAACTCTAAACCTGATAAGATCCTCAATGTTAATTATTCATTTAATTCAATATTAAGTAAGGTTTAAGGTTGTGGCCTTATAGTTTGTATCATAGGTCAGTTTTGACAACTTTAGAAGTTAGAAAATTGTTAAATTATTAGGTAATTTATTGTATGACTGAAATGATATAGCATTTAACGATTACTATGTTGCTTTGAGTAAGATATTTCTGTGTTCAGAATGGTTTTCCGTAGAGGAATCAAAGAAGCTATGTTGGGATGACATCAGGAGGAAGACAACCTTCCAAATCAGCAACCTGAGATGGTCGGAATCGGAACTGAACATTTTGTTGCAGTGATGACACAGTTGAATCAGGCTATAAATGGTGGTGGTATCCATGCACGAGATCATCTAGGTCAACCGCATAGGAACATGTCTGTGGTGGAACATTTCATGAGGCAACATCCCCCATCATTCAGAGGATCATATGACCTCGTGCAAGCAGAAGGGTCGATTAAAGCACTGGATAAGATTTTTGATGTCATGGGGTGTTCAAAACATCAAAAGGTTAGTCTGGTTGTTTACCGTTTTGAAGGTGAAGCTGATCTGTGGTGGTCAATGGTAAAAAATATCAGGGATAGTGATGAGATTGAGGATATTCACTAGGAAGAATTCAAAGGTATGTTTCTTGAGAAATATTTTCCTAAGGTGGTTCGTCTTAGGATGTAAAATAATTTCCTAGAATTGAGGCAGGAGGATGATTCTGTGCCTGCTTATGAAGTAAAGTCTACTCGATTGGCAAGGTATGCTCCAAACATCATACGAGATCTTGATAGTAAAATAAACTTTTTTTACTCATGGTTAAAGCCAATTTATCGAAGGGCTTTAGCTTCTCGTGAGATCAAAAGTTATGAAAAACTTGCTCGATGTGCGTAGAAGGTGGAAATAGAGTTTGCCGATGATCAGGTTTTCTATGACAAACAGCGGAATAAGAGGTCCAGTTGGAATGAAAAGGGGAAGAATTCATCAAAGAAGCAAGGAGGTAAGAAACCCAAATATCCATCATGTGAGAAGTGTGTTAAAATGCATCCTGGAGAATGTTTATCAATGTCTGGTAAGTTATTTCGTTGTGGTAAGTCTGGTCATATTGCACGTAACTGTAAGGAAGATGATCAAGTAGGAAATGAAAAGCCAGTGCTAAGATGTTTTAAGTGTAATGAAATGGGTCATTATGAAAATGAGTGTCTAATTAAGAACTCAACTGGGGAAAAGTAGCCAGACTACAAGCAGATAGGGGTGGTGAAATCCTTTGCAACAACTTCAGTAGATGTTGGGCCATCGAATGAAGTAGTATCAGGTACACTGTTTGTTTGTTCAGATTATGCCAATGTGTTTCTTGATTCACTGTCTACACATTCTTTCATTTCTGAGAGGTTTTCTAGTAAATTGGAAATTCCATCTCAAGATATGAACCCTGAACGTATGGTAAAAACACCTTGAGGGAACATTGGGACAAAAAGGAATTATAAGAACCTTCATATCCTTGTGTGTGGAATGAATCTACCAGAAAACCTTATTGTTTTCCCTCTAGAAGAGTTTGATTTTTTTTGGGCAGGGATTGGATTTTTGTTAATCATGATAATATTGAATGAAGAGCTAAAATGGTTTCTTTTTAGAAAGATTTTCAGTTTGTGTACAAGAATGAACCGTTTCTTTTGATAATATATCAGGAATTTCATAAACTAGTAAATGAGGGAAATGAATATTACCTTGCACATATTGTTGAAAATAAATGAACTATTCAGATTAATGATGTGCCAGTGGTAAATGAGTATCTTGATGTCTTTCCTGATGAGTTGCCTGGTATTATTCATGATTGGGAAGTTGAATTTACTATTGACTTAGTTCTTGATTCTATGCTAATTTCCAAACCCCCTTATCGAATGGCACAAGTTGACCTTTTAGAGTTAAATAAACAATTGCAAGAGTTATTAGATAAAGGTTTCATTCGACCTCGCACATCACCATGGGGTGCTTCTGTCTTGTTTGTTAAAAAGAAATATGGCTCAATGAGACTTTGCATTGATTAAAGATCCTTGAATAATATTACTGTTATGAACAAGTATCCTTTACCTCATATCGATGATTTGTTTGATCAGCTCCAGGGAGCTCGGTATTTTTCGAAGATTGACTTGAGGTCGGGGGACCATCAGTTGAAAGTAAATGAATCAGACATTCCGAAGACTGCGTTCCGTACTAGATATGGCCATTATGAATTTGTAGTTATGCCTTTTGGGTTAACTAATTCACCTACTGTATTCATGGACCTTATGAATAGAATTTTCCATGAGTTCTTGGATAAGTTTGTGGTTGTTTTCAACAATGATGTTTTGGTGTTTTCTAAAAGTAAATAGGAGCATGATAATAATTTAAGGGTTATCTTGCAAACCTTAAAAGAAAAGAAACTATATGGAAAATTCAGATAGTGCAAGTTTTGGTTACAAAAAATTTCTTTCCTAGGTCACATTATTTCAAAAGATGGAATAACTGTTGATCCTGCTAAAACCAAAGTTTTTGAAGAATGGCCGAGACCCACAAATGTAACCAAGATCTGTAGTTTCCTTGGTTTGGTAGGTTACTACCAAAGGATTTTTGAAAATTTTTCACGGTTATCTAGTCCAATGACTAAGCTAACTTGGAAGGGTGTTAAGTTTATCTGAAAAAAAGAATGTGATTTTTGTTCTTAGGAGTTGAAAAGAAGATTGGTGAATGCTCTAGTTTTGGAACTTCCTTCCAGGAGTGGTGAGTTTATTATATACAGTGATGCTTCGTTGAAGGTACTTGGTTGTGTCCTTATGCATAATGATCAGGTTATTGCATATGCTTCACGTCAGTTGAAAACTCATGAGGTAAATTACATTACACATGATTTGGAATTAACTGCTGTTGTTTTTGCTTTAAAAATTTGGGGGCATAATTTGTATTGAGTAAAGTGTGAAATATATATTGATCACAAAAGATTAAAGTATATATTCACTCAGAAAGAATTGAACATGAGACAGAGGATATGGTTGAAATTAATCAAGGATTATGATTGTACAATTCACTACCATCCGGGAAAATCCAATAAAGTTGTTGATGCTTTGAGTCAAAAAAGTAATGCTTCATTAATGATGTTGCATATGGAACTTGTTCCTTTGGTTAAGGATATGATGAAATTTGGCATAGAAGATGTTGGTTCAAGATGTCCTTCTGTTTTGTTTCAGGTATCAGTGAAATCTTCTCAATCAGACAGAATTAAGCAAGAACAGAAGCAAGACAGTGAGTTGCAGAAAAAGGTAGAGCTGGTTCAGAAAGGTAAGTTGCATGAATTCAACATTGATATGGATTGTGTTTTGAGATTTGGGAAGAGATTGTGCGTGCCTTGTGATTCACAGTTGAAGAAAGAGTTGTTATGTGAAGCTCATAGTTCTCCATTTTCAGTTCATCCTGGCAGTACTAAGATTTACAGAGATCTGCGGGAGTATTACTGGTGCGATGGAATGAAAAGTGATATTGCTGATTTTACTGTGAAGTGTTTGACTTTTCAGTAGGTTAATGTTGAGCGGTAGTTACCGAAAGGGATTCTTCATCCTCTACCAGTGCCAGAGTGAAAATGAGAGAATATATACATGGACATTGTTTTGGGATTACCGAAGACATCTCGAGGTAATAATGCAATCTGGGTTATTGTTGATCGCTTGACTAAATCTGCTCATTTCCTTCCTATACGAGATAATTTTTCCGTAGATCAACTTTCACGTTTTTATCTTAAATAGATAGTCAGGTTACATGGATTTCCACTCTCTATTGTATCTGACTGTGATCCTAGGTTTACTTCAAACTTTTGGAAAGGCCTTCAGAAGTCGTTGGGTACTAAATTAAATTTTAGTACAGCTTTTCATCCGCAATCAGATGGGCAGTCAGAATGAACAATTCAGACCTTGGAGGATATTATACGATCTTGTTCAATGGATTATCAGGGAATTTTGGACCAACATCATTCTTTGGTTGAGTTTTCTTATAATAACAATTTTCATTCCAGTATACAGATGTCACTATTTGAGGCATTATATGGGAACCGGTGTCGAAATCCAACATTTTGGGATGAAGTGGGTGAAAGGAAGCTGATGGGATTAGAATTTGTAGAAGATATGGAAGAAAAAGTTCAGTTGATTCAGAAACACATGAAATCAACTCAGACCCGACAGAAAAGTTATGTAGATAATTGGAGGAAGGATCTATCTTTTGAGGTAGGTGATCATGTTTTTCTCAAAGTCTCACCATGGAAGAGTGTGATGTGATTTGGTAAGAAAGGAAAGCCGAGTCCAAGGATCATTGGACCATAGGAAATTCTGGAGAGAGTGGGATCAATTTCTTACCGAGTGGATTTACCTCCGAGTTTATCTCAGTTACACAATGTTTTTCATGTTTCTATGTTGAGAAAGTATATGCCATATCCATCTCATGTTTTGTTCCCAGAGGTAGTTCAGCTGGGAGAGAATCTCTCTTATGAAGAACAACCAGTCTAGATTCTTGACCGAAGAGAGCATGTATTGCGAAATAAGGTAATTTACCTACTAAAGGTTTTGTGGAAAACCATATGGTTGAAGAGGCAATGTGGGAATCTGAAAATTCTATGAGGGATAATTACCACCACTTATTTTGATATGTGAATAAAATTGCGAGGATGAAATTTCCAAAAGGGGGGAAGGATGTAACATCCCAGGTAAATAAAGAATAATTCATATTCATATTTATTATTATTTGTGAATTAAATTTTAATTTTACTTTAAAGGGGTTGGTATGTTCGATAGCATACCCGATACGCAACAAAGAGTTTCTTTGAAATCGTACGTTGCACACTAGTAATAAAATAATATTATTTTAAATGTTAGTTAACACGCTGCCATTGTACTAGTGGGAATGGATAGAAATAACTAAAAAATGATTATATATGTTTGTTAAATGTTTTTATATTTATCTAATAAAGGATAAAGGCTTAAAAAACGAAAAGAATTCAATTTTAGGCTTATATACTCTAATTTTCACGAAAGGTCCACTTATCAACATTTGATGGTGAACCATCATGAAATATAGTTTTGGTCACTCTTATACATTCTATTTGACCATATAAAACTCTTCTTTAGAATCGGGACATCAAATTTTACTTTGTTTAATTTTTTTTTGTATTTTTCCGATAAAGTTCATTTTTTAATGAATAGTGAAAAAGGTTGTATTTTAATTCTAAAACTCTTTTTAATCTAATTTATTAAGATGATTATATAATATTTTGAATTGGTTTTTAAGTGCAATTAGAATATATTTTTACCATTTAATCCAATAGTGGTCGTTGGAATTAATTTCACTTTGAAATTGGACTTAAACTGGTGCCAATTTTTTGATAATTATTGTTTCATAAAAACAAGTTATTTGTTTTGACAGCGGGAATTAATTATTAAATTAATTAATGCAACTTATATGTTTTAAAATAGACATCATTTTTTTATTCGGAATATCAAATATAACTTAGGGTGACGTTTTGGTTTTTTTCTGAAAAACATCATTTTTTGATGAATAGTGAAACCGCAAAGTGGTGGTTACAAAATTTGATTTTTTGTTTAAATGGGACTTTACCACTTCTGTGTTTTGAATCTCAAAAATCCAATTTAAATGATTTTAATTATTAAGTAATATGTTGTTGAATGGGATTAAAATAATTTTTTGGTGAATAGTAACTTTTATGTTTTATTAATCACGATTAAAGGTAATTAGTGTAATTTAAGGTAAAAATGGTATTATAATAAAATGAAAATATCTTGACACTGGTACTGACCTCATTGGATGAGTTATGGCCGACAAAGACAACCCATCAGTCGATTTTTGGTACCCCATGGAGCCACTTGGGTATTTTAATGACATTTATGCCTTTTATTTAAAGTTAAAATAAAAATGACACAAGCATGAGATGTTTTACTAAAACAATTTTTACATGGGGTTATACAAGTCATATTTTTGACTATAAATATTCATTAAAATTATAAAAATATTTCCTAGATCATGATTTTTTTTATATAATTTTTAGACATTAAATATATTAAATTATTTGTGACATCATGATGATGCAACGATTACCTCATTAATGATGGATTTAAATAAAATGAAAAGATAATATAAAATATATGACCTACACATGTCCAAAACCTATTGGATGGGTATATTTCGAACCCTTATCACCATATCCTCGAATTATATCAAAGTGGAACCTTTTAAATCCTAAACTCATTTTAAAATAATGGAACATTTCAATACTTTCCAAGAGTGCCCCTCCTCTCCTATTATAAAAGTCCCCCACCTCTACCACATTACCCACACTTCCAATTCCTTTGGCTTGACCAAACCCTTCTCATTTTGTCTTTCCAAATCCCTCTCTGACTCCTTGAAGCCTCACGTTGGGCAGAAGTCTTCCCAAGGAATCCTTTGATCTCAAATATAAAAGAGTTACCTGATTATAAGGTAATGTCTTCACTTGAGTCGTTTTGTTTTATTTTTCTTCTCCAACCCCATAAACTATTTTTATTCTTTTCTTTTGTAACAAATCCAGTATCTTAAATATACTAGGATGTTTTTATATGAATATTTAGAGCTACACATACACACATCTACATTTAATGGTTAAAGAACATACGGTTTCTGTGGTTGGCGAATTTCTGCCTCACAAAACGATGATTTTTCAATCTTCTTTTAAACACCTTTAATGGTGGCCATTAAGATGTAACACTATTTATATATGATATATATTATGTTTATTCTTTCCTTATGCTTATTTATTTTTAATTTGTGGTATAACATTATGGTTTCCATTGTGGGTAAACACGATAATTTCATTTTAGAAAGTGCGGACTACCGCCCCCTCAAAGTGATGTGATTCATTAATGCCATATGTGGGACGTATAAAGAATAGATTTAAAGTTATTATATATGATTTTATACTAGAATTATAATATACCTCTATATCATTATTATTTCTTTCCATTATTGTATGAGATAGAAATGAAAGTAGTGTTCATGCATACGTACGGCTTACCGTCTCCATGAACGGTGCATTTCATTTCTTATCCCCAAATTTAATGTACTATTATAAGTACATATATATAATGGATATATATGATATATGTTACATCGAAATTATTTATATAATTATTTAATTAAAATATACATACCTATAATTTTGTTTTAATTCCATTAATATGACATATAAATGAAAGTAGCGTTCATGCGTACGTACGGCTTACCGTCTCCATGAACGGTGCATTTCATTTCTTACCTCTAAATGATTATGTGTTTTTAAAAATACATGTATATTCTACATATATATGATATATATGATATCCGAATCATTAATTTCATTCTAGATATAATGAACCTTTGTCAACACGAAGAACATGTAATTGTAAGAAGTCCACTTTCGACTTAAGAACCAAATATCGACAAAACAAACATTATTAACTTAAATGATTACATAATGTTTATAACATGGCAATAAGTGATATAAAAGGAATAATGAACTCAAAAAAGTTTCTTAAGAAAATAGAAATTAACTCAAGTTTATGATCCAGGACGTTAAGGAACGACCGAGTCAAGTCGGACCCAAGGTAAGGGACTTCGTCTCAATCTCCTTTCATTGAGGCATATTTCATTTTATACACAACTTTATTTTATATGGTGTATAAACTCCTTTGAATTTTAATTTTATACAAAAGGAAACTTTTTCTACGAATTGTTTTACTAAACGACAAAAATGAATGTTTTTTTTAACGTACGCGGTGACAACGACCTTTTCCGCCGCCGTGAGTATTATTTGGTCTTTGGCTTCCTCAACAAGTCGTAATGTTTTTTTTAAAATGAAATAAATACCATATAATCTTCTATGTATTTTGGTATTGAAAATGGTTTTTATAATGGATTTGTTATGTCAATATATTTATGTGATATATTGTGATCAATGTTTGGAAATGTTTTCTTTCCATTATATTTGTTTTATGTCTTATGATTTTTATAATGGTAATTGGACATTTGATGGGTGGTTACGTGATAAACCATATGACGGGTGGTGCCATGAATACCAGCACGGGTGGTTACGTTATAACCTCCAATGCATTAGGTATGGAAGTTGGCCTTATGGCTATTCCATTAAGTATTTGTGGAAGTTGGCCGTATAGCTATTCCATTAAGTGATATGTGTGGAATTCGACCGTATTATTATTCCACTTAAGTATGTTCATGTCCCAAGTTACCTTTATATGTTATGTGTTCTTTATATGGGTTTTATGGTAATATTTGGTTACAAAAGGGTATGTAATGATATTTTATTCAGTAAAGATTTTTTAATACTTCATGAATGTGAAGGTATTACTTTGATAAAGTATACATGGTTTACTTGATGTTTGAAAAACTAACAGTTTTTATTCATTGTGTATCCATTACTGAGCTTTTTATGCTCACCCCAAGTTTTTTTGAAACGTTTTTCACAGGGCTTAATGTGGATTAGGGTCAAGGATGGGATCAAGGGAAAGGTAGGCTATCTAAAACATGTAACTAGACATGTTTCTTTTTAAGAGTTTTTATTTTATGGAAACATAGTAGAAGTGTCTACTTTGTAAAATTTTGAGATGTAATAGTTATGTCCTAATTATCTAAAACTCTAAACCTGAAAAGGTCCTCAATGTGAATTATTCATTTAATTCAATATTAATTAAGGTTTATGGCCGGGGCCTTATAATATAGGTCCCATGAATCTCATAATGAAATCATAATTTCGTGTGCCGAAAAATAAACCTAAATCATTCATCATAACCCAAAGAATAATATGGGTTTCATAAACATCATCCCATCAAAACATAATCATTATAAAACAAATGGATATCATTTCATCATAATAATTGTCAAACAATGTAAATAATTGAGACATTATACTTGAAACACAAACATACATAATAATGTCGTATTAGATGGAAAATAGTTTTTATAAAACACTTGAAATGAATTCTTAACGAAAAGGTCATTTCTTCTTCAAAATCACTTTCTTTTCAAAAAAATTCTATGCAATTTTAACAGAAATGGATTTTTTTTGAAAATAATCATTAAATATTTTAGAGGATTCTCGATGAAAATACGGCGCTATAAAACTGTAAAAATTTGTTCATTTCGTATAAGTTAAAAATTATTCTTCTTGTACTTTTGCTGGAAATGTCAAAAGGTACCTCATATGATAAAAAAAGAATGATTCCATCTATACCATGTGGTAAAAGTCAAAAATGGGTAAAAATGACATTAAACATACAAGGATAAATTGTTAACATTGTATAATAAATGATTGAGGAATCATGGTCATGGATGATAAACCTAACCACAGTAAATACTTACGAATGAACAATCTCATATAAGAATGAGATTGAAATAATTATCCCTTACCGTAGGTCCAATTTATTTTGTACATGTCTGAACCTCATATAAAATGATTTAAATAATTTCATAGAATTATTAAAGAATCATAGTCATTTTTATGATATAATATATGATTCAATTACGACTTTATATTACCCGTTCATTTGTAAATTCCATGTTGAAACAACGTTGTGGTTAATAATCATTTAATTTATCGTACATGTTTGGACTTGTTGTTCTTGATATAATTACATATATCATGATTTACATACTTATATAATGTAAAATAATATTTATATATCATATATATATATATATATATTAATTATATATATATTGATAAATGAAATGAAATACATCGATCCTAGAGACGGTAGATCGTACGTACGCATGAACGTTGTTTTCCATTCCTTATTGACTTGAATGAAAGTTAGAGGATGGATTATATATATATACATAAATAAATTAGAATTATTATGTCATGTATCTCATTATTATTCATTATATATACTTTATTATCATTCTTGAATGGTTAACTTGGAAATTGAATCTCATCGCGTCGAGGAGACAGTAATTCATACGTACGAACAAGCGATGATATCATTCCCCTAACTAATGAATAGAATTGAAGTGGATGATATAATATCTCATAATTATTATCATGTTATAATAATCATATGTAGTTATGATTTCCCCCATTATACCTATCCATGTATGTTGGTGGTGGAAAAATATATTACACCACAAGGTGGAGACAGTATTCTGTACGTACACACATGTAATGATTTCATTTATCGAAAGACGGATAGAAAGTGAAATAGAGTTGTTCCATATTTATAATAACATATCCATATATTTTTTATTCTTCTGTTGTTAAATTATAATGAAACTAAAAATGAATAGGAAGTAGAAGAATAAAAAAACTTGAAAGAATCTGTAGAAGAGATTACCTCTTCCTTGACGCACAACCTTTAAAATTCCTCCTAAGGGACTAGAGTTGGTCTTTTGAGAATACTTGAACCTCTAGAATGTGACTAGGGAAGTTGAAAAGAGTAATGGGATGGGTTTGGGCAAGGTTGAAGGAAAATAATTGTTTTAAGTGGATAGTGATGTGTTTCCCTTTTATAGGAGAAGAGAGGGGCAGTTTTGGAAACCTCAAAATTATTAATTAATAATAAAATCAGAACACTCTTAAAAACCTAAAAATATCACTTAATTCAAATATATGATGTGATAGGTTGATAATCTCATCAAAAAATAAAATTTATACATGTTTTATGGTTATTTTAAAACATATCATTTTTATTTATACTTATTTAATCGATTTATTTTTATTTGCGGTAATTATATTCTAATTTTTAGTAGTTATTAATACCTACTTATGGGGTTTTAATTTTCCATAATAATATAAATTATAAAATTTTAGAAAATATAATTTTAAATTTGTAATTTTTATATATTTTTTTGGTTTTTATAAAATTTAATAATATTTTATTTTTATAAAATATCAATAGTGTCAATTTTGACACTATTGATTTATTTGAATTTAAATAAAATCCCAATAGAAGATATATTCAGATCAAAATATTTAATAGGTTACTAACATGTCATATGATTCTAAAAAATTCATGGAGCATATTTATTTGTTCAAATAATATTTATTTTAATATTTTTAAAACTATTTATTTCATATTTATCTTTATAAAATAATTACTACATCATTTTGGTATGATTATTTAAAATACTGATTTGTTTCATAATAATTAAAAATAAAATATTATGAGGAAGAGAAATCTAATATATTTCATTGGATTACATATAGTCAAATTTACCTTTTAAAAAACGATCTTTTAATATTTAATCTTTATTAAAGTATGAAGGTGAAAACTTTGAAATCATTTAATATAAAATAATATAAATATCATAATCTATTTTATATATATACTAGAAAAATATGGTATTATTATGGAATATATATACTCGACCAATATGGTTCAGTCAAATTTTAGGTATTTTTGATGGTTTTTATTATTTTAATAAGAACTATATTATTGATTTTTCACTAAATAAAATATTTATGCATCATTAATGTATAAGCTATTATGGTAATTATTTATTTCTTAAAAATCACTAATAAATAACCGTGATGAAGAAAAAAAATTATCTTATAAATGAGTATTTCTAATCATTTTTATAATCTGTATAACCTTATATTAAAAATATATTAATTATTAATGTCTGAGTGAGACATATTTCAGTTTCATTAAATAAAATAAATTAAAGATCCTAATAACATCCAAATGGGTTCCCAAAGATACCATTTCGACCAAAGTATATTTTAGGACGAAATATAATAATCCATTTATAATAATACATGTGTTAGGGTAATTTTATAATATAAATTTTACCCATAATTACATGATTTACCTTTAACTATAGTAAATGAATTTTACCTTAGTTACTATTCATAATGGCACAAAAAAGTATCATATTATCCTAATTTGGACCTACTGATTTCAGATATGGAATCCATTTTTCCAAATTCAAAACACATAAGTTGCGTTATTAATTATAATATTAATCCAACTATTGAGAAAACAGGTTTTAAAAGATAAGACATTGCAAAATATTGAATTGTTTTTACCTATGAATTCAACGTAAAATTAATGATAATGACATAAATAATATTAAATGGTAAAATTATATTCTATTTATAATTTAAGACAAATAAATAAAATTTATTAACTATATAATTTATTTTGACAAAAAAAGTTGTTTTCAATTTACATTTATTGTATTCTTACTATTAATCAAAATAAGAAACATATCAGAAAAATATCAAAACATTATCCAAAGTAAATTTTTATATACTGATTCCGAGGAAGAAGTTTAGTTTGACAAATTTAATTTATAAACATGTTAAAACTAGATTTAATGTTGGTTCAGCATTAAAAGGTGATAAAACATTGTTTTTTGAAAAATACTTTTTTTTACCTAAAAATTTTATTCTGTTCTCGTACCATGTTCAGAAATATGTATAAGATGATTGATAATGTTATAAAATTCATCATGTGGTTATAATATTCATAACAGCTAGTTCATAATAATATCATAACAATATATCGTTGTTCGTTGAAACTCTGTATTTCGTACATCATAATCTATTGAGGAAGGTGGCTCTTTCGTGCAACACAATCCAAGAATAGTGTTTGTGTATACAAAAATCTAATACGGTGTTGTGTATAGAAAAATTTAGTCTAGGTGTAGTGTACAACACATGACAACAAAGAAATTAAATGGAATATTTCTCATGAAATCTCGCGGTGTTACAATGCCTGATGAATATTAAATGAAGAGAAATAAAGAGGAGTATGAAGACACTATTATCTATTCATTCCAAGGGGTATAGTAATGTACATCCAATAATAATTTATCTTCATAGGAATATTTATTGGATTGAAAATATGGGTTTATATAATTGAATGATGTGAACCTGTATCAAATAAATCAGATCATTTTTTTCAGGAATTATTTGATTTCACCATTGTGTTAATAGGAACTGATGTTTTTATGCCACTATGATGAGTGTAAAATACAAGTCATAACATATAAAAGTAAAATGATAAACTGAATAAGCCACTGATCATGGGTGCCTCATTGATGACTTTCATAGAACATCATGGTTTTCCCCACTGATATCAAATAAATTATCCTCTACTAGGAACTGCAAGAGGTATAAAAAATCAATGAAGTCATGATCCACCGTGAGATCCATCTTCTTCATTTTCTAATTTATGATAAATCACATTATAATTGGGTGGAGAATAAAATATTGTCAACCCTGACATGTCATCCATGTCCATTTCAACCAGCATTTCTATCTACAACACATCCCCATAAAATAGAGACTTTTCCCTGAAATCCTAACAATGAATATCATCTCAAATCCCAAACAATAACAACAATTCATTCTTCTTCTTATTTTATACAATATCATGTGAAAACTATATAATCACATAAATACTAATTGTATTCTCAGTCAGGACCATGTCATCCATCTCTAGATTGAAAAACCAATAGCCATAGCCAACACAATAGAATATTTATGGAAACGGTTACATGTATTTGACTATATGTATTCACACACCAATCCTTCATGATTATTTTCTATCACCGTCTTGTTGCACATTCTCCTTCTTGGCCCCTCTTGCATGAAGGGTGAAAAATGTACCTTTTTTCATCATGTGTATACATGAAGTCAAACTAAATCTCAACCCTAAACAATCATTCCTTAGTCCATTTGCGTTAATTTCCATAGGTAAAATTGGTTTATTTTGGTAGAAGGACTACGGATAAATATTCCTGAAAACATCTCTATGAATTTCCATTGTGGGATACTGAATTGGAACTTCTAATGGTGCTTGTACCTAAGCAAGGAAAATACTTAAAGTCACCTTAACTAGAATCAAAACTCCAAGATGATTTTATCGCTAATTTTTTTAGAAGCATACAATATACCAGATTCACATGTATTCTCTGAGGCATGATTCTATACACCATCATTTGACCACAAATATGACATCAAATATGATATCAAATAAACAAAAATATTGAAATAATTCCAAACAGATAGCCAAAGTATATTTATAAATCATTGTATAAAAATAAAAAGTAGGGAAATAAGTAGAAAATGAATCCTAAAGATCTCATTCCAAAACCAACCTTTTTAAAATATTGTAAATATTCTGAGAGATATATAAGAAATAGATGACAAATACCTCAAAATTATAGATATTACTAAAGAACTAAATAATGGTATCAAGAAAATAATATCAACCTAGACACCTGATACCACTTTTTCATAAACCAGGATGAATACCCTAGTACCGTGATTCGAAGACCAATCATGACATGGCCTGGTCAGTACACGTAATCCCTAGGTTTGCAGACTAGAACCCGAAATCATAAAAAATTATTACATGAATGAATTTTCCTCAAACATTCTGGATAGAAGTTAATCATGATAGAATTATTATAAGGAAAACACAACATAGATAAATTTTCCAAAATACAAACATGAATAAACAGAACAATGTCAAACTACAAATAACATGAAAATTGGAAAACCAACAATGTATCAATTTAATAAACTCTCAAAACCCAAGGATCAACATCTTCTACAACATTTGAGTGCATCCATACCCTTCCTCGATCATGGAAGAACATAATATAAAAAAATAGAAGACACAAGATAGTGTGTGATCTAAAATCATTATAGTGTCTCACCAAGAATTCCATAAATATAAAAATATTTTATTAACAAAATAAATATTCATTTTTAAATAAAAAAGAATATAATATTAAAATAAAAAATTAAAAAAAACATCATTTAAATTTAAAATTATAGATGTTTCTCAAACAAGTAGATTTAAAAAATATTATACATAAAAATTTGTATAAATTCATTAGGACTTGAAAAATGTTTAAAAATATTGGCATATATAATTAAAATACAAAAAAGTGAGAAACATCGTCATATTTCAAAAGTTATACTTGTTACAGGCTATGGGAATCCCTCACACTCCAATATATATCATGGATGTATGTGTACAGACATCCCATTGGAATTGGTCAAATAGGAATTATCAACATCATATTTGGGATGTGAAATATTTTATATTTATTAATAGTGTTTTAAATCATAGTGTTCTTCCGAATAAATCAAAAAGTAATTATGTTTTCAAGTGATATAATAGTATTCAATGATGGTTAATTTATTTTTTTACATTTTAAAATATAATTCTACATGTTCTCCCATTTCATGTATGCCAATTTCATTTCGAACACCTAAATTAGTTGATAAAAAATCAATAATTTTTTAATATAAATTTAATGAGTTTCAATAAAATTCATTCCAAATTTTATTTATTCACAATTTTGAAAATAAAATATAAATTTTTTTCACAATATTAATTGGTCAATTTTCATTCAATTTCAAAAACATGTCATAATTCAAAAGAAATGTTGGTTTTTCAAAATTTTGTGACAAATAAAATCCAAATCCACAATAAATCAAAATGTGTCTTTTCAACAAACTAATCAAAGGATATTTAATTTATTTCAATTATTTCATTTAAATAACACAATTTAATTTATATTTATACATTTTTTTGTAAATTAAATTTTCCATCATAACGAAACCACCTACCAATAGATCATTAGAACATAAATAATGAAGCCATAATTAGGAAAATCCAATAAATAATTTCAACAATAAAGATAAAATAATGATTCCAATATTCATGATTTCATACAGGATGAATTGAATCCCATATAAAAATTGTATATATAAAAATCCCCATGGAAGATATAGGACAAAATGGGAGAAGGATAACGTGAAGAGGAAACCTACTATGTAGAGAACAAATGTTATTATTTGAGATTCAATCTACTTTTGGAAGAGTGAAATATGGAAAAAAACTCTTGGTAGCCCATAAAAATGATGAAATGTTATGGAGATCATTCTAGCTAGATTCCAATTTATAAAGATGGTTTCCAGTAATTAAAACCAATTTTTAAATTAAAAAGTTAATGTATTCAATGTTATCTGGGATGAGATGCATTGTTCCACAAACCATATTCCCTAATATTTCTCCACATCAGCAAGGGGTACATGGCTTCACCTTAGTGGGAACATGGTTTACTAGACTTTGCACCAATTGGGAAAATCCTCAATGTATGTTTATGTATGATTTTTCTCTAAAAGGGTGCATGGATTATGAAAATTGTGCACTAACCTCTCATATCCCATAAACTGTCAAACTACTCTAAATTTTCACCTGAAGATTTAAAAAAAGAATCCCAACCATGGAATGAATAAAAGTGGGGTTCTGGAATACCTTTATATAGTAATAAGATTATATATATATATATGTGGAGAAAAAAATATAAACCCAACATCTCTATGATTTTAATGAAATTTTAAAAAAATATATTCAAAAAAATTCTTCATCATCAATATTGAGTGATATTAAGAATATTCCATTGAAAATAATTTATTTTTATATTTATATGAGATATAATTAAATATTTTGATTAAGATATCAAAATAAATAGGATGGAAATCATGTCATAAATGACCTATATATTTATTTATGGATTCACATATAGTTTCGAAATACTATTTTAATCATTAAAATCTATTACAAAAATAATAAAGTTTGGAACCATTAATGATTGTTTTTTTTAAATAATTATAATAGTAATTTTATATATTATATATTAAAATGTATTTTCGTATATATTTCATTACAATGTTTTCTTACACTCTAATGTGTACAGATTTTTTTATTTAGTCTAAAATTTATATATGTATATTTAAAACAATTTATTTTTTGTTAAAATTATTATATTATTAACACTATATATGGATTTTAATGTATTATATTTTTAATAATTATAACCCATTACTTTTGGGTTTCATGTTAAATTAATGTGAAAATAAATTTCATTAATCCTTGATTACGGGGTTGTTGAATTACATGTTTATAAATAAGGAATGTCAAATAGTTTAATACCAGGATAGTAGGGTGGGGCACTCGACATTCATAATGATTAAAAATATTAATTTAATATAAGATGGAATATCATATATAATAAGATTATAGGAGAAAAATAATTAATTTTATAATCATATTATATTTTCTATTTCATTTTATTTAAATTATTATTGGATAAACAATTTTATGAAGAACCTCTGTTAGGATATCCTATTAAATAACCATTTCTCATATTTTATGGTTTATAATTTGGGGTTTTATATTAGAATTATTTTAAAAAAATTATTTAATTAGATGCATGAAAATTATTTTTATGTTGATAAATGATTAAAAATAATAATTGTATACAATAATTAAATAAATTATCAAAAAATAAACTACAACAAATATGATAGGGATATTGTTATATCTAATTGTAATTTTTTATATATTGTAGAATCTATTTTTTATGTTTTAAATAATATAATCATCTATATTAGTGTTTTTTTGTTTAATTAATTATTTATAGAATGGTCCCAATAACACATTTGTTGAAAGAATAAGATATATAATGGTGATAGTGGTGAATAAGTGGAAAAAAATACATACATTACCAACATGCACCAAATTGTGTGTGAAATATCATGTCTGATCATAGTTCTTATAGAGAATTCCAATATGATAGATCTTATCTAAGATAAAAAAAATTATAAATTTTATTGTTGTTTATTAGATCCATTAATGTATAAGAGGTTACATAAGTGTGGTGCTGTTTGTGAAGAATGAGTAAATTTATAATATTAGTCAATTGAAATAACTAATGTTTATATAAAATTTATTCATATCCTTTATATCATATGGATATATAATATATAGTTAATTAATAAATATAAAAGGTTGTATGAGATATTTTATTTCAATTTTAGGAACCATGTGGTTCTTGTACAATGTCATTTTTCCGTCGATTTAGTGAAGCAACATGGATAAAATATTTTTTAAATGGGGAAATAAGTGTTATAGAATCATGTATGTTATATTTTAATGAGTTTAATATGAATTTATTTCCAAATTTTGTTCCTTATTTTTTCCCAATAAAAATTTATCGGAGTAAAATGTTCTGCCATTGAGGATTTGTGTGGATCTTAATTTCAGATGATATAAAACATTATACTTCCTATTTAAATTTTTATATATTTTTCAAATTGATGTAAATTTGTAAATTAACTACAAAATAACTATAATTTACCTATTAATGTATTGACTAAAAAATTAAGGTACATTCCCATAAAAAAGTTCTACCATACGGTGTATGAACAAGTGTCACCACATGTCATCATGTGCAGCTTTCAATATAGAAGAGGCTATAAAATTAGATTTTATTTCTTGGATAAAATTATGGGGTGACTATACCCCCATATTAGTTTTCAATATTAATAAAAATCAGAAAAATATCAAACATTAATCTAAATTTTAATTAGAATTCATGTAAATTAAAAAATAATGTACATAACCAATTATTTGAAAATATGAATAACAAAAAATAATAAAATGACGAAATGAACAACATTGTAAGATTATAATCATAAAAATGAAAAAATAGATATAATGAAATCCAAAAAAATTAGTCTAGATTCATGGATGATATCTCTTTTCTATGTAATATTATATAAAAATATATTCAAATATTGATCAATATCCCATTTTTCATGTCCTCATTAGAATCCATGTGGTCTTCCTCAATTCTATAGGGGATTGGAGAATGGTATCAGTATGTATAATTATAGAGCTAGAAATAATGACTCCAAATATATTTATTCTAAATAAAATTCTACTTACATTACTGTGATAACATATAGAAATGAACCTATTTAATCGCAATTTATCCTTTGGTTCTCATGTGACTCCTCAGATATATATTGAATACATCAAAAACTGATAGATGTATCTAAAAAAAATATATAACATGAATATGAATAAAATGGATTCCAATGAGAATATCATTTTAAATCCATGTAACTAGTCTCAATCTCGAATCTAGTGATCATATCTATAGCATTTCAATTCATTAGGCTCACGGTAAAATCTAGAGATAATATATATGGTATTAAAGTTTAATAGTATTGTGGATAAATCTTTATATTAAAACAATCGAATTCCTTATCAAACCTCCCAATACAAAATAATATAATTATATAAATGTAATTTAAGGACTATTGGACCAAGGATTAATCTATAGAGTGAATCAAAAAATTTTCATTTTATTTATCTCATGGATGAATAAATGGAGTGTATCTGTGGAATAACATTTTTATAGGGTCCAAAATTCAACTAAGGAGTATATAATGGTATTCCTTGTAAATAGACCTATGTATAAATCCACATAATACATCCATGTTTTCACATATCAAAAGTAACAATATTTAATTAAGGGAACATATCCAATTCAGTCTATATAAATACAGTAACTGAAAAATCCTATTATTTTATCTATGGAATTCCATATAAATTTAAACTCTATCAAATAAACAGTGATTAGTCCTGACATTCTACATCATTATAGAAAATTTTATCATCATCTTATAATATATATTTTCTTCAATTATCACATATAATAATAATACAACATATTCCAAGATAATTCATTGGTATCTTAAGTATATTTCTATTCATGAGAATAAGTACCAAAGAACCCTAGTTTCCACACATAACTTTCGTTCAATAAACATAAGATCTGAATCACCTAATGTAGTGTAGAGGTTTGTTCTACAAAATATAACGGACTACTTGTAGCCTATAATGTGGAACAATATAATGGCCATATCTTCAAAAAAATAATTTAAATTTTTAAAAGACTAGTTTGTTGTGATGATGACACCGAACATAACCAAATCACTTTGATTTAAATTATATAAATAGATATATTTATTTCCTTAAATGTTATTATGGTATAATTCTTCTAATGTAATATTTTACACCGGAACAATATCCAATGACATAAATTTCTAAAGTAGATAGAATCCAAAAAATATAGCATTACTATATAAATCTGTTGTGAGGACACTAAAAAAAATAGAAAAATGTAATGTTTAATTATTAATTTATTTTTTTAATTTTATTATTACAATAGTGATAATTAACACTTGATTATTCAAAAAAAATAATGAAATAACTAAAAGGGGTAAGGGGAAGAAGGATCTTCATTCTACGGATTTTATTTCTGTTCAATAGGGGAAGAGTAATAGTGAATCATTTATTTTAAAATAATAATAAAAAACTATTACATTATAATTTCACAAGTCACAATCAATTATGTTTGGATTACTTATAGGGTTTGAAAAAAACCTTTTCAACCATGTATATCCCATTATTTTCAGAAACACATGTTTTAGTGTATATTAATTTTTTTATATTTCTTTATTATTATTTAAAACATTAAATTTATGACGATTGATGTCCTAATTATCAAATTTCTATATTTATACTGATAACGGGGATGTGTAGTATAACCCACATGACATAACATAATTGTTTTTCTAATAAAACAAAAAGAATGATATAATTGGATATAATTTTTTTTTGAAAAAAATTTATGAATGATTGAATATTTCATGAGTTATATGAGTGTGCCTCTAGTTTAGTGTGAGGGTAAACTATTATTTCATCTTGGAGAATTGAATGTTTTACTTGATCAACAATTTTGTAATAATGATTCTATATTTAATTCAATAATTTGAATATCTCCTTATATGAGGGTATTGAAATATATAGACATTTTTGGAAAATTATCTGAATACATAGACCCATGATTATATTTATATGTGTTAGTGGTGGTATATATATTGTGATCAAAAGTTATATATTGATGTATTTTAAATAAATTAATGAAACAATCAATGAATCAATAGTATAAATGGAACTATAACTAGTTTATCGACTTATATGATCAAAATATAAGTTTTTAATATATGGAGACTCAGTTAGGAGTCTCATTTATCCATGAATTAATATTTAGATTCCTTGATTAAAATTTATGGGGAATTAGTAAAAAAATATAATTAATATTTTATTATTGATTATTTCAAATATTTAAATCTCATTAAAATGAACATGATTCCAAAAAATGTAAAATGAGTGAAAAAATAGGTCTATTTTTATATGTGGAGATGATTTTTGTGCCATATGACTTTGAGCCACATCATTACATCATTAGGTGATATATATCTTCATGTGTTTCCATTAGTAATTAAATAATTTCCTTTTCTTGATAGAAATTTATTTAGTATTTTTTGGGGGGATGTGATTGAGTTTTATAGATCATGTTAATATGATACATTATTTTATAAATGAGGAAGGAAAGGTGTGATCATGATATAATCATGTATTCAATTTTATTCATATCAAATATGGATTAGATTGATGAAGAAACTATGTTGTTCATCTATTATAAAACACATAGGATATGTAATGCTTATTGAATGGATTGTATCTATGTTTGGAAAAAATATCGTTTATCATAATACAATATTTTGTTTTCTCTAGAGGTTATATATGTTCATGGTCAAAATCATTCATAGAAAATTCACGAAAATAAAGGATTGGTATGTGTATGAATTAAAAACTATTATTCACAATGGATGTATTAGTTTTTAAAATATGAAAAACATTATTAGGAATCATGTTTCACTGAATATTTTATGAATTAAAAAAAAATTGGGGTGTTGTATTGAAATATATGTGGGAATAAAAATTGGATTCTAAAAATGAGGGAGAATGAAGGACCTCCCCCACAAACACTTTGTGTGTCTCCCAAAAATAAATCATAACATTTGATATCAAATTCGGTCAAGTCATTGGGGCCTCATTCAAGAACCTGATATGAATACCAAATATTCGGTAAATATAAATGGATTACCAATGTTCCTAGGATAATGGTTTATTTATTAGATTTTAAAATTTTATCTTGCATTATTTATATGGGGTTTATTTCATCATTTCTACCCTATACTGATGTTTTTCCCTTTGAAACTTCAACACAACCTGTAACAATAAAAATATAAATTTAATATTATCAAAAGGATGAGAATTTATTTTATTATTCATTATATTGAATAGAAATTAAAATAATTATTGACCATAAAACTCATATTTTCCTTTTAATAGACCTTTATAATAAATATAAAGGGAATATAATGGTGGAAGAAGAAAAATTATCGATCTTTGGACAACAGTTTTATTAGATTAGGATATAATTAAAAGAAATTATTCCATAATTTTTTACACTGGTAATTTTTTTATAAGAACTATTAGAGGGTTTAAGGAAACATTGGATGATTAAATGTTAGTGAAAACTTTCATTAGAATTTTTAATGATAAATACATTAGCATGATCATAATTCATAATGATGGAGTCATTAATGAGTTCATTGTTGATGAAATTTATGGTAATCTCTAAAAAAATTAATGATAGGAGTATACAGACACAAATGAAATAGATATAATAGAAAATGAAATTATATTAAATTATTTCGATGGAATGAATGTGTAACTGATGAAGGAATACACAAATTATTAGAAAAATATGAAATATTATAAATAGGCACATTCTATTTTTTCAATATACATTCCAAGATGATTAATTGATTAACATATCTGTAAGCATACATTCATATTTTTTAATTCTATAACATCATTCTATTTGTCTACAAAATTATCCATGACAATCTGAGGAGAAATAAATAATGGATATGTTATAATAACTATGATAAATTGAAAATTACAATATAATGTTTAGTTAATTAAAACAATTTATATTTTTCCTAGATCATTCTTTATAAATATTATATATATTTATGAACATGTCTACGATATATAATAATTTTTTGATCATGAAAAAGCTTCAATATGTGTTTCTTGTGGTATTATCATGTAAAAATATCAATAATATGTGATCACATTAAAAGTTGAGTCAGAAAATAATAATCATTATGGTGTGGAAGACCAGGAGGCTTCAAAAAATTATCTTATAATAATATGAATTAAAAAAATTATGAATGAAATAAATTGAATTAATATATAAAACAAATAAATAAGGGTAGTTTTAGCTATAGAATGAAATCTATATGATCAAAAAATACTCTCCTTAAATAAATTTGTATAGTGAAGAATGATATTAATATAATTTGAAAATTATAAATGAAATCATATAAACTGTTATGATTATATAAAAAATACTATGAAATAATATATATTATATTTAAAACTACAAGATAAAACTAAATAGTATATGTATTTCAATTCCATTTGTTTTTTAAAATAGATAATTATTTTTTGTATTGTATGTGATAAGCAACAATGAACGCAAACAAACTGTGATTATATAAATATGATTTCATGAACATTACTTTTAAATTAGAATATATATTTACAATTAACTAATTTATGAAATATTTTATATATATCATATATATATATTAATAAATTCATTGTATATAATCCATCCATTTTTTTTATTTCAATTGATTCCTCAAAATATATTTTCTTCCAAAACAAATTATAAATTTTGTAAAAATTTATAATTATTTTATTAAAATTTTAGAAATTATATTTTTTAAGATTATAATTTTTTATATGAGAATATAATAATTATTATAACCATAAAATTTAATATTTTTCGAAAAATGTAATTTTTTCAGGGAATAGTGAACAATTTTTTTATTATGTAAAACATTATTTTATTTAATAAACATATTATTTTGAATGTTAAAGTAATAATTATATTTTACTTAAAGGTAACTTATGTATTATTTTCTAATACGTAATTTAATCAGTTTTATTTTCATCATCTTTATACGGAACATTGATACAACCATATTTTTTCGAATCAAAACAATTTTTTTTCTGAAAACTATTTTAAAATGCATAATTAATTTATATTTTAATTAAATAAAATAACACCACTTGATATTATTGAAATTTAATTTTTACAATATATATCATAATATAAAAATATATATATTTGTATAATTAATATTACTAGTTATATAGTTAAATTAAATTCATCTTTTCTTTACAAAATGTATTTTGTGGAAAACAACATTCTTCTATGTTTGTGGTTTTTATTTGAAATTAATACATGTATATGATTTAAATTTTATGAAAAAATGTAGAATATAAGTAATCATATTAATAAATATTACGTAATAAGATAAAATTATTTATGAATAATATGAATGGTAAAATTTGTATGTAGTTAATACTAAGGTAAATGATAAATATGTTCATTAGGGATAATTCTATAAAAAATTAAACAAAAAAAGTAACCCTACAATTATGAATATTAATATTTATTTTTCATTAATATTATGATATTATTTATTAGTTATTTTTTTATTATTATAAATTATTAAGTGTTGAGTTAGATAAATATTATATTTTGATTTGATAAAACATCAATTGTAGTATTGAGTTTATAAGAAATTATCAATTCATACATTACATTGGATAAATTAAATGTTTTTAGAATAAATAATATTTTAAAAATATAATTATTAAATAATTATTTATAATTTTAGTTTTATGAAAAATTTTATGACATCTAATGGAATTTCTATAACGATTAAAAAACTCTTACTGTCCAAAAATCATTCATTTCTAAAAAAATGGAAATAATATTTTAAACTTTAAAGTAAATATAATAACATAATTATTTATATAAAATTAGTAATATTTCTTGAATTAACTTGTCAAAATTATCCAACGGTTTTTTTCAATGAATTTTGGGATAGTTAAATTTTAGGGTGGAAATTAAATGTGGTATAAATATATGTTGTGTGTTATGGAATAATAATACCCCAAAAACGGATGTAACGAATACCCTAAAGTTTATACAAGAAACAATATATGTTTTCAATTTATTATAATATAATTTTGTGTTTATTTTAAAAATTTTATAAATCATTTATGAAGCCTTCAACCCATTATTATATTTTATGTATTTAAAATATTTTTTAGGATGATGACACACCTCAACATCAATTAATAAAATATTTTAATGTTTTATGAAAATGGAATTATAAAATAATTAAAATTCCTCTACTGTAGTAGAATAAATTTTAAAAAAATATGTGATGTATTGTGGTTCGGTTTTTTTATTATATGTAGTCCAACACGTATGTTTGAGAAATAATAAATATTTTACCACTCATTAAATATAAAGAAGAACCGAAGAACCTCTTAATCATTACTAAAAAATATTGAGAACGTATTTTATCTTCTATAAATTCTCTATATTCCTCCCATGGTGAACCCCTGAACCAATTAAGCTATTATAATGAATTTTGAGTCGCACACTCAAGTAAGTGTTATAATCTTTCACCACATTATTCAATAATCTACATAATATCATTCATATTTTCTATAATTATTAATTTTTTTTTGATTTTTTATATCATATCCCAGATACAAACCATACAATTAAAATATTATGTGATACTCATTTCACATTAAACAATTCTTTTAATACAAATTTATATTCCTACATTATGCTGCTGAAATTCCACCTCGATCATTCTTTCCAAACAATTGTGTAGTGAATACACAAGGTATTTTCTTATCAAGGTTGTTCAACTTTTTTCATTTATTCTTATTTGATTGGGAAATTACATGTATGTATTATATGACCAATGATATTTGAATAAAATGTGATGTTTAATGAACCCATGTTGTATTATCTATGAGGAAAACATTCGAATGATAATAAAAAGAATGTGATGGGTTCACTAAATATTTTAACTCACTCCAATTAATTTTGTTAGTTATTAGTCTTATGATAAAACAATTATGTGATTGTGGGGTTATCTTAAAACATTAATGTATACATTCAATCAATCTTTCAGGGAATTTATCCTTGAACTATACTTAAGAGTCAATGTTTTAGGTTATTGTATAATATCCTATTTTTCAATTAAGTTATCATTATATATCATGAATGATTGATCATGTATATGATTTTCACCCCATTTATGTCCCATTTTTGTGCATATTACCTACCATGAATTACATTTTTCATATAATTTCATTTTTATTCCCTTACTAGGAATTATACCTCACCCATTTAATGAATATCTGTAGTTTATCCCATTCAAAACTCTTTATGATAAAATTATATGGTCTTCATAAATATGTTTTCAATAAATAAGTTTTATTCTCTTTTGTAAGTTGTTATGTAATGTACCCATTTTCAAAAAAAAAGAGGATTTTTGATATCCAGGGTTTTATTATCTGTATTATTATGTAATAAATCATTTGTTAATGTGATATATAGATAACTGATTTTATAGTTTGTATCAAAAAAATTAATCATTTTTGGGATTATGAATATTCAACTCTAGTGAAATCCTTAGGGATAAAATAAGAATAATAATAAATCTCTATAATTTGGAATCGTATAGTGTAAATGTTTTTATCAATATTAAACATATATGTATGTATACAACATATAGATATGGATCTAGCACAAATGTGCGTAGTTGAAAAAAACCAACACCATTCTTTGAGCTAGGCATTATCAAGAACTAGTGCATGGCAATGGTCCTTGTAGCACACTTGGTTTGACACACCAAGTGGATATATATTGGTAAATTAAAAACAACATTACTAACCATTATTAAGGAAAAAATTCATATAATAGTTAATTATATTAAATATATTATGGATAATAATGGTTCAAGATATGAAATTTGCATGTTATGGAAATACACATCATTTATAATATATCCCATTATTGTTTTTGGATTTTCATTTTTGTGTTTTATTTAATTAAAATATTCTTCCCAAATATTCCCTTTATTATTTAATATGGCTTGATATATTAGTAATAACTTGTTATTCCATGTTTGGATTATGTGAGTTGTTAGAAGCTTATTCTGGTTCTCCATAGATTAATAAATTAATAATGAGTAGTCATTGTTTAGAAAATGATATGATATTATTATGGTAATTAATAATGAAATTATATATTTTATGATTTTTTAATTTTTAATTTTATATAGTCTATAGGATAATGTAATTACTCAACCTAAGAAAATAATATTATTTTTTTCATATTATGATCATTTCTAATGATGATCATTTTAGAAAACAATGATTTATGGTTTTGTGGTAATTTACATTAACCTGACCATAACATGTATCGAACTTGTTTTGTTCATTGATTTCAGTTTTCAATTCTATGTATTTTTTTCACGTAGAACTAATTTTTTTCCCCATAACCCTGTTATGGAATAACCATGATTCATATTTCCTCTTATTTCCATAGGATGTATTATTTAAAATAATTATGATGTTGGTATTATATAAATATATTTTCATGTTTCAATAATTTTTATGGATTTAAATATTTAATTATGAGGACACAATTTATTAATGGGTATAATAATGTAGTGGAATGTGTTTTTCAAAATATAAAACATCTTTAAACATCTTTTGTGATACACATGACCGAACCCAAACTGAATATGATTATTTATATATGGATATTTAAAAAATTTCATTACATTCACAAATATGAGTAGGATAAAATAATTTAGGAAAAATTTTATTTATATCATATATATATATATATATATACATTCTTATTATATAATCAATCAAATATTTGGAATGTATTATTTTTCATCAAAATATTATTTCGTTAAAAAATAAAGTTGACTTTATATATGAAAATTATAATTATTTTATATAACATTTATAAAAATTAATGATAAAACAAACTCAATTTGTTATATCATCGTATCAATGTTAACATAGTGTGATATTTTCTGTTTTTCAGAAAATAGTGAATTTTTGTTGAACAGTGAATAATTTTTATTTTGCGTAAAATTTTCCTTTATTTTGATAAATGAATTAGTATTAAAGTTCAATTATTATTTTAATTTTAATTAAATTTAACGAAATTATTATTAATTTATATTTCATTAAACTAATTACATTTAAACCATATTTATACCCTATTTTAATAGATGTTTATTTTATCTTAATTTTTTTTATGAAAACTATTTTAAAACACATAATGTTTCCAAATTATAATTAATAAAAATAAAAAGTAAGGATAAACTCTCTACTTCAAAATTTTTTATGTTATATCAGGATTTATGAATTAAAATTCTTATAATTAATATTACTCGTAATAATGTTAAAGTGAAATCATATCTTCCTTGAAAAATGTATTTTTCGGAACACTGTTTTCCATCATGCTTTCATGGTTTTATATTAAATTATTCAACATCAATAAAACTCATTTTGTAAAATGGATCCCATATTTTGAATCAATATAACAAATATTTTCTAATATTATAAACATTAGTTTTGATCAATATGATTCATAAAAATTGTAAATATTCACTATAATGGTAAAAGAAAAATATATTAATTAAGGGTAAAAATAATTTAAAACATAAAATAAAAAAGTCCCTATAATATTATGAATATTGATATTAAAATTTTATTTAAATACTTATTTCATTTTTTTCATAATATATTTATTTTATAACTTATTTAGGTACCATTTTGATAATAATTATATTTTGATACGACGGAACATAATTTTTATTTTTTATTAAATATTGCATTTTTTTAATTAAGTTGTCATTTTTGAAGAAATAATAAAATTTTTAGTAATTAATATTTTTTTAAAATATTATTATTAAATTATTTTTTAAATATTTATTTTATAATATAACTTTTATGATGAAAATATAATTTTTATTATAGTGTGAAAACATTTTGGGTAGAAATACCAAATTTTTATCAATAAATTATAATTATAATTTAAAATTAAGAATTCATGTATATAGAACATTACATTTGTAAAATGCATATTATTTTTTGAATCAACAACTCAAAATTATCCTATATTGAATTATTCATAATTTTGTAAGATATTTAAATTTTTGTATACCTATTAAATATGTTATAAATAAACAATGTGTATTATGACATCATAAAGTCGCAAATTAATATGTAATAAATATTATATTTTGAATTAATTATCTAATCTATTTTCACGCTTCAAAATATTGTATTTTTTTCTTTTTTGATTACAATAGCATCATAATGAATCCTACAAACCAATTAATATTTTTTGATGATTTAAAATCACTCCATTAAGAGTATGAATCACCTACACATAAAAAATGTAAAATATTTTAATTAGTTTGGAACAAAGACATATAAAATATTTCATCCCTCTCCCCTTTGAATGAAACCATTAGAAAAACTATGGGGAGGTCTGTCAATTTGTTTATTTTATTATTTAGAGTTCAAAACATATGTTTGAGAAACAAATCCACACTCATTTCAAACATAAACCCACATAATATCCCATTTATATACACTAAAAATAAATATAGAACATACTTAATCATCGCTCTACTCCCTATAGTCATCCAATGGTTCCCCCAAACTATCAAAATCCCCCTCCAATGAATTCGGATTCACACACTCTTGTAAGGGTTGTTTTCATTATCCTATTTATTCAAGTATTATCTTTATATTATCCCATTTTTTCTAATTCATATTATTTGTGTATTCTCTTAAATACCCACATTACTGAAACTATAATTCATAATTGAGGAGTGATTAAATTTTATTTCATCAATCTGTTCCATGAACATTAAAACACCCACATTATGCTATGAAAATTCCATTGTTGTTTTCCATGACAAGAAATTGTGTAGTTAGTAACCATAAAAATTCCCTATCATGAGTGTAAAATATTATAATGTTTTATTTTATTTATTGGGTACATAAATGTATATATGAAATATTCCTTTATCATTTCATAAAATAGTATGATGAATTAATCCATATTTTATGATCTATGTAGCCGAATTTAGTATGAGAAGAAAATGAAAGTGGCAAGTGCACCCGGAAATATATAGTGCTCCAATGAATTGGGTAATGTTTTATTCTCATGAGTTGTAATGAATAATATTTGGGAATTAACCTAATCTATCATAGTAATTTAGCCATCACATTTTATTAGACGTTTTCATTGACATTTTTTTTGTTGTAGTGTTTGACAATGTTGGAAAATTCCCTAGGTTTCCTTTATGGTATCATTCAATATAATTATTCAAATATAATTTTTTGGATTATAACCCATTTTATTTCCAATTGATATTCCTAATTTATATCATTTCTTTTTTTCTTCATGTTATTATATGTTTATTCTTTTACTAGTCATTATAGCAAGCCCCATTCTTATGTATGTCCCTAGGTTATCTCATAGAGTGTTCATTAAAAATTAATATCATGATCATGTTAAATAAATATTAATTAATCATGTTGTATTAAACTTTATAATATCTTATGTAATTTACCTAATTCAAAAAAACACTTTACATCATGATCTTATGAGTTCTACTAACTGTATTCTAATTTTATGAATAACATATTAATATAAAATAGCGAGAAGGGATTTCATATGAATACTCCAATGGCCCGAAGGCCTTCATTTTTTATTGATTTTTGATAATCCACCTTTCAAGGGGTGAGGTGGAACCCTTACAAGGCCTGTAAGAATAAGTATTTCTTGGTTCATATGTATTAGAGAAATTCATTGCCCGTAAGCTTTAAATATTACATAGAACCTAGAAAAACTACTTGGAACTGCTCCTCCCCAGCATTTTTATTGTGAAATCATCTCTCCACCATTGCATGGCCATTCGACTAGGCTTTCCCATGCATGAACATGCTTGTCCGGATGGCAGCTGCCATGCACTCTCATTCTTGCTATCAGTTTAGCATCTGCTATGGTGTACTCACATTGCTCCTCCTCCTTCTGTAGTTTGTTAATTGTAGTTTGTTTGGTTTGCATCTGCATTTAAGGTGGACCGAAGGCCTTGTGGTGGCCCGAAGTCCTTACTAACCTAAAGTCATGGTTTCCCCGAAGGCTTTAAAGGTACCGGGGACCAAATTGGTGTCCTGATGGCCCAAAGGGGGGAATATACCTGACTTCTATAGTGCCCAACATTGACTGCTATAGTCCCACTATAGTACCTGCTGCAGTACTACTATACTGCCTGCTGCAAATACAACCAACCATATCTAGAAAGGTCCTAGGTCCTCAAAACATTACTAAATAATGATAGTTTTATTAAATCAACCACTAACCTACAATATGTCATGGTCAATTATTCGTTATTTTTACTTAAATATATGATGATTAAATATTTATAATGAACTGGGGGTATCGATTATTATGAATAGACATTTATCTATGAACCACATTTACTTTTTTAGATATTTAAGGATAAATTTAAAGACATGTAACATAATATATTCCTTATGATCATTTAAGAATATCCTTTAGTTCTTCAAGCATAAAAAATTAGGATTAGTAATTAATGTCTAGGAGTAATGGAATGGATTAGATTAGTGAAAAAAAGGTAAGGATTGATCACATGAAATATAAGCCTTTCAATTATGTATATTTTCATATATTCATATGATATAAAACAATTCCCCATCATTTTGAAATGTATCATAAAACAATAATGATGTCGTAATATACAATTTTTAAAAATAGATGACTACTAAATCATCAATTTTTTAGATTTCTGGACCTCCAAATTCTATTTATAATTTACTTTGTTGTGATTTATGACCATGGCCACTTCTTATAAATATATACAATTTTGATCCATGTATGTATTAATGTTTTCCACTATTTGTCATAATTAAATACAAAGTAACATGGTTTGTCCATGTGGACATTTCATTTACCTTTTTCTATTTTCTACAGTATTTTTTACAAAACATTATAATGATGTGGGATTTAAAAATTGTAAATATAAATCATTATATCCCCAAAATTAGATTTAAATTTTGAGAATCATTTTAACTATAGTTGTAAAAATGTACCACCCTGTAATTTTAATGGAATATTGTCACGACCCATCCCCCAGGGCCCGTATCATGACTACCCCAATCCCGCCTTCCATAGGCAAGGGGATTGCGACTAGCACCAAAGGAATAAGTCCCTAAACTATGAAGACATTTCTTTTATAGGTGTAAACAAACATATCAGAGTACACAAATGGAATCCAGACACTATGTAAAACCTTATACAAAATAAGTGCTGGAAAGTAAAATGGGCCGGAAATTAAAGCCCAACATGAATGTAAAATATACAAATGAATGTAAAGTAAAGGAGCTATTGGGTCATCCTCCAGGGGCCCTACCTGAATGGTTGGTACATATGGCCTCTTTATCACTCCACGTCTTTTCGTCTCCTCCGAGTACCGTCACACCAAGTGATCCACCTCCATGTACCATCCAGTCATGCTACTCTCTGCCTCAGTCAGCACTGTCTGTCATCTGTAACCAACACAATGAGGTGTGGGCGAAGCCCATGTAGGGGTGAGTATAATGATACTCAGTAGGGAACCCTAGACACTCAAGGTCTCACTAAATCCAATAAGGATAAACCAGAAAGTATGAAATCAATGGATAACATTTACATAGGTATATGCCCATACATATACCTATGTTATCTTGTAACCCATCTAAATTAATAGAAAACCCAAACGTCATTGACTCAGCTCATCCCATAATTTTTTTAATCTGAACCCTTGGCTGCTGGAGAACTCCCCCTTTATCGAGTACAATGGGCATGTTGTGTCACACAGAGGCGCTTCCCACTAACATGGATAGCTGAGGTACCCCTCATATTGAGAACTGTGGATATTCTACACTTAAATAGAGGAACTCTCTGCTGTGGGTCTGTTGTGCTCACAAAGAAACCATCCCCTGGTAGCCTGCTGAGGTACTCTGCGTGTCGAGTACCGTGGGTCTGCCACGCTCACACAAGGGTGACCTCCACCATGGGTGTATCGTGCTCACACAGAGGTGCTCCCCAAAAGCTACTGGTCGATACTCCAACTGTCAAAAAGTCCCACATAAGTGTATCTCGATGTTCTGCCACGTAATAGGGGTCTCAACGCAACATACAATGCATCAATCAGACGCCCAGTCTATTAGTTATCATCCCTTTAGTCAAGGGGTCCTTGTTGGATTCATGTACAATCCAACCTGAACATATCTCAACTCTACCCTGAACTCTAGTGGGGTATTTTCAAAGGTAATACATCACATCAATAATACTGGCATCACCGACGGTTCGTCAAATGGACGTTCAGTGAAAAAGATATGGCCCAAGAAGGTAATGGTTCACTAATGGGCCCAAGTCCAGTCCGACCCTGTCAGACCGACTCGGCCCAACCCATTCTAGGCCAATCCTATTTGGGTCAACTCGGTTAGACTAACTAGGTCTGACCCGGACCGTTGGGCGGGTCAACCCATTGTGTTTTGGCCAGGTCTGCTCGGCATGGCCTAGCGGACTGCGATGGTGGTTCGGCCCAGAGGTCTCCACGTAGATGACTCAGTCCGAAGGCTAGGGCCTAGGAGGTTGGGCCATTCGAGAGATCCGCGGGTAGGCCGCGTGGAGAAAGAGTTGGTCGTGGGTATACCAGGTAGGGCTCGACAGGGGCCAGGTAGGGCGCGGGGGTTCCGGGCAGCGCGCGGCAGGGCACGAGGGTCACAGGAAGGCAGGGCATCGGGATGCCACGTGTAAGTAGGCCGGGCGACGCTCAGGATGGCGGGGATCGGGAGAAATCTTTAGTTCGCAGTGGGGGCGGCATGATTCACGAAGGTCGTAGGTAGGAGGGCTTCGTCGTTGCTTCCTTCGTCGTCGTCACGTTATCACCAGGATGAATTTTATCATGGAGAAGAAGATCGACGGAGGGTGTCAGGCCATGATAGGTGGTCCTACACCCTCCACGATTAGGGTGATACAAAAAGATTCTTAAGAACAATTCACATTAACTCACCCGCAAAAAAATTGTAACCATGTTCTTCATTTTTAAAGAAACAATGAACAAGAAAAAAAAAGTAAACAAACCCCAAACTTTTATTTGTCAATTGCACTCATCGTTCATTGATGGTGTATCCGAATTTTGATGAAATTCTTCATTCTACACATTCGTCACACACTCCCAATCTTGATCTGCGTCAGCTGTGGGATACACTTCACATCAGTAGGATCTGAGGGAGTATGTTGAAGAAGGTTGTTGGATTTCTTCGTTCTCTGTTGGAAGAATGGTTCTTCATTCATTATTGGATGCTTTTCTCCCTAGATCTCATCATCCTTCATTCCACTAAAACGAATCATGCTAACAAAAATAATAGATTGGTTATCTCTTATTTTTTTGGCATGGAATTCAAAAAGGGAGAATAAATTAAGTGGATCGACCAAATTAATGAATGAGAGTTGTCATGGATTAATTAGGGGAGGTAAATGTGGTTTCTACCCACTTAATTGGGGAGTTTAAGAATAAAGAGGTTTTCCCTCATTAATGAAGGACAATTGAGATGTTTTATGCTTCTTCCATCAAAAGGGGTCGGGTGGTCCCCAGTCCTATTATTTAAAAGTGAGGTTATGCATTCTCGGGTGGTCCCAATGTCGTAACCTCTCACTGGAGGTTATGTTCGGGTGGGCCCAACCACCATAACCTCTCATGGAAGGTTAAGGTGTTGCGGTCCCACCTCGAACTCCCAAGAGTTGGTTTTAACGAATAACCACTAGCATGGAATCGTAAATTAAAATAAGGTGTTGTAAACTTTATTTCAATATTTTTAAAAAAAAAATCCATAAACCTGCTTTTATTTTTTGACCACCTATCATCAAGGTGAATTTCTTATTTAGTGAATTTTGGCACTTCAACTTCAACGGTGCCCTCATATTTCAATTCCGAGCAATGGATCATAAGTTATAAAATCCTGATCACACATTTACTGAACACACCTGAACAAAACATCAGAAATTGATTCTGGGCACATCATGCCTTAGAATCAAGCGTCGAAAAAATAAGTTTACTTGTAAAATTTCCATGTATTTAAAAAAATGATTCCACCAGATTTTAGGGTCTTTAAATTCTCCCCACATCAGGGATTTATGTCCCTATAAGCTACAACTCAAACTAAGAGAACAAATGGGGGTACTGAGCATGCATCTGGGCCTCCAACTTCCAATTTCTCTCTGGGTGGTTCTTCTGCAGCCAGCGAACATGCACAAGAGGTTTTGAACATCAACATAGGACATGCTCCAGTAAATCCTCAATCACCACTAGATCCTCCATAATAGTTTCCCCATAATCGAAGTCCAGCTTTCCATAGTCGATGATGTTGGAAGGGTCATGCACGTATCAGCTTAGCTGAGATACGTGGAAGACATTGTGAACCTGGTGAAACTGAGGAGGAAGATCTAAGAAGTATGCCAACTCGACTACTCTATTGAAGAACTGGAATGATATGATGAACCTCAGAGATAACGTTCTGCCTTGTCCAAATATCTGTATACCTCATAGATGTGATACTCGTAGAAAGATGTGGTCACCATCCTCGAACTCCAGAGGTCTTCGTCTCCTGTCAGTAGTCTTCATCCACTCATGTATGATATAAACCGTCTCCGTAGTACCACGACCCATCTCTAGTCCCACAAGTGATGACACCCCAGTGTTAGTCCAATACAAGGGTGATCTCCAAGGTCGCCCAGTACAGCGCCTCGAAAGGTGGCATCTAAAAGGTTGAGTGAAATCTGTTGTTATTGGAAATCTATAACAATGGTATGTGATCCTCCCAACTAAATAAAAAGTCGAGGAAACATGCACAGAGTATTTCCTCGAGGGTCTGAATGGTCCGTTCAGTTTGACCATATGTCTGGGGATGGAAGGTGGTGCTCAAGAAAATCTCTGTCCTGAAATCCTCCTGTAACCAATTCCATATCTGGGAAATAAACTGTGTGTCACGGTCAGAGACAATAGAAGAAGGTACTTCATATAAATGCACAATCTCCTACACATAGAGGAGTCCCAATCCCTCTACTGAATTCTTTTCTATTATCGATAGGAAGTGGGCCGACTTGGTGAGTTGGTCGATAAACACCCAAATCAAATTGTGACCCCTTGATGTACATGGAAGACCTATAACTAAGTCCATGGATATCACATACCTCTTCCACTCTGGGACCTCTAAAGGCTGAACCTAGCCTGCTAGTACCTGGTGTTATGACTTCACTAGCTGACAAGTGAGTCATTGTGAGAAAAACCCTGCTCTTGCCTTCTTCATACCTGGCCACCAGTGCTATCCTCTGAAGTCATGGTCTATCATTTCCACTCCAAGATGTACCGCTAGAGGGGAATTGTGTAACTCCCTCAACACCTTCTCCTGACGTGCAACTAGTATCAATGTACGTCTTATGAAGAAGATGATGTTCTCCCCACGGTCATAAAATCCATTAGGTGAATTCCCTGTGGATATCTGATCACGTCGTGTCTCGCAGTAAGCATCCCCATGATGTTCTTATCTGACTTGCTGAAGGAGTGGGGGAGTGACCATAAGAGAATATTGAAATGATGATCCCTCTCTATCCACAATGGATATCTGCAAAGCAGGTAGATTATTTGTTTCCACTCCAAGTAGCTGTATACTAGACCTCTTGTTGAGTGCATCTACAACAACATTCCCTTTCCAAAGAGTATAGACTATCTCGAAGTCATATTCCTAGAATAACTCAAGCCAACATTGATGTCTCATATTCATGTCCTTCTGAGAGAAGATATTCCAGAAACTCTTGTGATCAGAGTAAATGGTAAAATGATCTCCCATCAGGTAGTGTCTCCACATCATCAAGGTGAAGTCCACTACTACTAACTTTAGGTCATGGGTAGCGTAGTTCATCTCTTATTGTCTCAGTTGGTGAGAACCATTTGCGATCACTCCTAAATCCTGCATCAAGATACACCAGAGTCTGGTCCCTAATGTGTCGCAGTAAACTATTTACCCTACACCTTCTTCAGGTAGCCTCATGATTGGGGCACTAGCCAGCCTCTACCTCAGCTCCAGAAAGATCTTCTGGCATCTGTCCGACCATATGAAGGGTTTCCTCTTCATAGTAAAGTCTAATAGTGGTGCTTCAACTCTAGAGAATTCAAGAATGAGCCATTGATAGTATCTTGCCAAAACCAAGAAACTACGTACCTTCGTCACACTCTTAGGTGGTTCCCATGAAAGTACCTCCTCTATCTTCACTAGATCCACTGCAACTCCAGCCTCCGAGATACGTCTTCCATGAAGTGGAACTCTTGAATCCCAAACTAGCACTTCAAGAGCATACCATAAAGTTAGTGCTCTCAGAGTTTGTCCATTACTACATGAAAATGGTAGGGATTCTCTTCCTCGGTTGTCATGCAGATCAGAATGTCGTCGATGAAGACTACAACAAAGAGATTGAGGTAAGGTTAGAAGACCTTATTCATGAGACCCGTGAACACTGCTAGAGTGTCGGTTACACCAAATGGAATAACCAAGAACACCAAGTGGCCATAACAACACCTTAATTTCATATTCTACACATCCTTGTCTCGAAAATTTAGTTGGTGATAGCCTGATCTGAGGTCTATCTTCGAGAACCACCATGCTCCCTTAAGCTGATTAAAGATCTTGACAATCCTCATGAGTGGTTAATTGTTCTCCACGGTCACCTAGTACAGGAGACGATAGTTGACCCAAATCCTCAATCTCTCATCCACCTTCTTGGTGAACATAATCATAGATTCCCAGGGAGAAACAATGGGCCAGATTAAGCTCATCAGGAGGCATCTGATATGATGGAGTAGATATAGGTGTCGTCCCCCAGTACAGGTCAACGTAGAAGTCCACCTCTTTGTGAGGAGGAAGTAATGGAACATCATCCAGTAAAAAATCCACATATTGGCCCACCACTATAAGGTAACACAAACACATCACATCAAATTCTTCTAGAGTAAGGTAGGAAAACTGATTATTGATCGGCTTCACCCTCCTCGGATTAAGTCGGTTTTGTGCTACAAGGGTTCCCTTCTCGTTGGTGAAGATAAACATGGTTCCATATGTGAGGACACAATACACTTTTCTCATAATACATCTAATATATTAATGGTCTATAGATAACCAGTCCATACCCAAGATGACGTCGTAAGGCCTCGACGCAGCTACTAGGAGATCCTAGCCAAAGCTGTCACCTCATAGAGTAAGCTCGCACTGTCGGAACTAGTGCATAAATGTCGAATCAGCTCTCATAAAAGTCTCTGGTTGTAATGATCGAGCCAAATTATCCATCAGAATCTATGATCTCCGAACGAGGGAAATGGAAATGAAAGATTGACTGGAAAATATTTTTATAAGAACTGCATCTAATGTGGAGTAGACACATATCGTACCTCGAATAATCACTAGAGAAACGTGATCATAGGCCTCAGTTGCCTGAATCTGAGATCTATCATGTCCACCTACTCCCTGTAGTCGAGGTGGGCCTCCTGGTGGTGGAGGAGGTAACACCTCGTAATATCATCCACCGCTAGTTGCACGTCCAGCTCCTCTGGTATGTCTGCCTCCTCCCTGCGGACCGCCTCATTCGAACCTCTACCTCTACATGGGAGGTATTTCAATAGTCTACTGATCATCTGTATGGTGGGTCAGACAGTCAAAATCCATGTGACCCTACCCTCCGCATGAGTAACACTGTCCGATCCTAGAATGCATGGCTTTGTCTCCACTCTAGGTTCCCTGCACAACCAATTCTGAGTCATGTGGCCATCCACCTATAGGTATGGTCCGCTTGGATATCTATGAAATATTTCTAATGCTAACATCAGATGACTCCGTTGTGTGATGGATAGTGGTGGGTCTCACTTATGGATTCAACTCATCAAGGAAACACTCCACCAAGAGGGTTCTCTCTAGCACCCATGTCTGCATTGGGATGCAAAGTGAGAACATCAGAGCTCTGATCTCTCACTTGAGCCCCGTCTCGAATGTCTGGGCCCTGAAGAATGATTCCCACACCATATCTGTGGAGTATCGCGATATTTTGGTGAACCTCACTGAATACTATGATACTGTCATGCTTCCCTACTACCGGTGAAGTAGATCATGTATCTGCACCACATGAAGGGTTTCTGGTACAGACATCGTTCAAAACAGGATCTCGATGTCTTCATAGTGTAAGGTCTCCTTTTCATGAACATGGAGAATCATCCTCCAGCATCTGGCTGCTGGATCATGAAGGATAATCACGTCAAGGATCACCATGAAGTCTGCAGGTGTCCCTACTAGCATGAAGACTCTCACCACAGTCTAAAGATAAACCTTAGCCACCTATGTGTCTGTCTCTCCACTTAACCTGGGTGGCCTATAGAGATGGAACTCGTGCAAAGCACTCAAGCGGCATGCATCGTCTGCAGCTGGGGCTAGTGGCATCAGTGGCCCAACGGGAAGTAGTACAGCTGGTGCCTCTGCTGGAAAAGGGCCTTGCACCAGGGCCTCATCGCTCGGTGGGATATCAGTACGTACGACTCTTGAGGCTCTAACTTTTCGTTCGTGAGGAGGCATCGTGGAAAAAACATATGTGACACAGTCAAATGATTATACATGGTGAGATGATCAGTTTTAGATGAATTAATGAAATCTTTTGGAAAAACGCCCACAATTAGTGTTATCATGCACTGATTTGGAAATCAAAAGTCAGGGTCCTGGTATATGGATACGTCAGCCACCCACACCATCACTGGACTCTCTAAACTGAAAACCACACATAGTACCCTAAAAACCATTGCTTCATAGAAAAGAAAGATTAGAGTTCGATGTTCTATAGTAGAAATGACTCCACTGATTCCAAATTGTAATGACCTGTCCCCTGTGGCCCGTATCTTGACTACCCCAAGCCCTTTTCCATAGGTCGGGGGCCAACGACTAGCACCAAAGGCGTGAATCCATAAACTAGGAAGTCATTTCATTTATAACTATAAACAAAAATATCAGAGTACACAACTTTAAGAAAAAAACTATATAAAACCGTATAAAAAAGAAGTTTTGGAAAGTAGAAGGGTCTGGAAATACCACCCCAACATGAATGTATATATACAACTGAAATAAAATTAAAGTATCTACTCGGTCATCCTCTGAGGATCCTACCTTACGGGTCAGAATAGATGGCCTCCTCAGCACTATATTTCCGTCTCTCTCCTCCTTGAACTATCACACCTAGTGATCCACCAACATGTACCGTCCAGTCCTGCTACTCTCTGCTTTAGTTAGCATTGTCTGTCATCTGAAACCAACACAATGAGGTACGGGAATAGCCCGTGTAGGGGTGGGTATAACAATACATAGTAGGGACCCTGAGACCCTTAAGGTCTCACTAAATCCAACAAGGATAAACCAAAAAGTATGAAATCATCAGATAACCATTACGTAGCTATATGCCAATACATATACCTATGTTATCTACTAACTCATCTCAATCATGAGGAAAAAAAGTCATTGACTCAGCTTAAAAAATGATTTTTATTAATCCGAACCCACGACTACTGGAGATCTCCTCTTCTATCGAGTACCGTGGGCATGTCACTTCACAAAGAGGCACTTCCCACTTATATGGAATACTGAGGTACTCCTCCAATCATGTACCATGGATCTGTAACGCTCACACAGAGGCACTCTCCAACATGGGTCTACTGCGCTCACACAAGGGCGCTCCCATGGTAGCCTACTAAGGTACCCCACATGTCGAGTACTATGGGTCTACCGTACTCACACAGAGGCGCTCCCCACTGTGGGTTTTCCACGCTCATATACAGGTTCTCCCCACTGGGCTAGTTGAATCACTCCGAGTCGAATTGGTCAGCAGTCGTCAAGTCTCAACAAGCTACTAGGTTCCCACAAAAATTTAATCTCTTCTCTGGAAGATCTACTCCACAAGATACTGGTCGATACTCCAACTATCACGAAGTCCAACGTAGAAGTATCTCAAAGTTCCTCCATGTCATAGGAGTCTCAAAACAATAGACGACACGTAAATTGGACACCTATTCTATTAGTTATCATCTCTTTAGTTCCAGTGGCCCTGTTGGATTTGTGTACGATCCAACCTGACTGTATCTCAACTCTACCCCAAACTCCAGTGGGGTATTCTCAAAGATACAGCATCGCTCCTATAGTACTGGCGCTACTCACAGTTCCTTAAATGGAAGTCTAGTGCCAAATATATGCCCCAAGAAGATAACGGGTTAGTAATGGGAATGGGTCCAGTATGACCTGGTCGGACCGACTCAGCCCAACCCCGTCAGGGCCGACATAGACTGGGTCTACCCAGTTAGACTCACTGGGTCCAACCTGTCCCATTGGGCGGGTCAGCCTTCTGAGTTTTGGCCTGGACCGTTAGGCCTGTCCTAGTGGACTGCGATGGTGGTTCGGCCCAAAGTTCGCCACAAAGATGACTCGACTCGAAGGTCGGGGCTGGTTCGACCAGTACCACGAGGAGCGCGACTCGAGCAACTTGTCCTAGGAGGTCGGGCTGGTCGGGAGACCAGTGGGCAGGCTGCACGGAGCATGGGGTAGTTGTGGGTGCACCGGGTAGGCCACGACAGGGGCCGGGATGGCCAAGATGGTGCTGAGAGGGTGTCGGACAGGTCGCAGGGTCGCTGGGAAAGCCGCGGGCGCACCGCGCATGGCTCGAGGGAAACAGGAAGGTGGGTCGTGCACCAGGAAGGACACAGTGGCTACTGGTAGGAGGGTCGCTCCCTAGAGAGGGCACCGAGAGGTTGTGGGTAGGTGGGCCGCGAGCTAGGCAGGGCACCAGGAGGCCACGGGAAAGCCATCAGACACCGGTAAGGCTGGCGTTTGTCGGCCGAAAACACCATAGTGCTACGGGGGTAGCGCGATTCGCGTAGGCAGCGGGTAGGCAGGCTTCATCGTTGCTGCCTTCTTCATCGCCACCTTATCTCCTTGCCAATGTTTATAACGAAGAAGAAGATCGACGGAGGGAGTAGATCCATGGTTGTTTGGCCTGCACCCTCCGCGATTAGGGTGATAGAAAAAGGTTCATTAGAATAATTCACTACAACTCACCCGCAAAATAATCATAACATCGTTCCTCATTTTGAAAGAAATACAGAACTTGTCGGAAGAAGGAAACAAACCCCAAACATTGATTCATCGATCAAGGTTCAACATTTGTTGACGGCGTTGAGGAATGAAGACGATGATGTTATTCATTCGCCGCATTGGTCATGCACTCCAAATCCCGAGATGCATCGGCCGTGGAAGACACTTCACATTTGTAGGATCTGAGGGAGGATGTTGAAGAATGTTGTTTGTGTTCTTCATTCTCCGTTGGAAGAACGGTTCCTCATTCATCATTGGAAGCTTTTCTCCCTAGCTCTCCTCATACTCTGTTCCTCCAAAATGAATCATGCCAACAAAAATGATAGATTTGTTATCTATTATTCCATTGGCATAAATTCAAAAAGGGGCAATAAATTATGTCGCTCTACCTAATTAATGCATGAGAGTTGTCATGGATTAATTATGGGAGGTCAAGGGGGTTTCTACCCACTTAATTTGGGAGTTGAAGAATCAATATGTTATCCCTCATTAATGAGGTACAGTTCAGATGTTTTATCCTCCTCCATCAATATATGGAGGGTGGTCCCCACCCCTATTATTTAAAAGTGAGGTTATGTGGTCTCGAGTGGTCCCCATGTTGTAACCTCTGTGGAGGGTTATGTTCTGGTGGTCCCAACCACCATAACCTCTCATGGGAGGTTAGGGTGTGGTAGTCCCACCTCCAACTCCAATGTGGAGGTTTTAACCAACAACCACTCCCATGGAATCTTAAAATAATATAAATTGTCTTCCACATAATTTTATTATTTTTTTATGAAAAGACAAAATCTATCTTTTATTTTCGACCATCTGTTGTCGAGGTGAAAGTCTTCTTAAGCGAACACTGGCGCAGTGAGTTCAACTGTACCCTTAGATTTCAATTCCGAGCACCTGATCAAAAGTTAAAAAATCACACTCGTACGTTTACTGAACGCACACAAAAAAACATCAGAAATTAATTCTGGGCACACCGGGCCTCAGAATGAAGCGCTGTAAAAATTCACGGACTCGTAAAATTTCAATGTATTTAAAAAAAAATCCATGGGATTTCTTGGTCATTACAAATATACATGTATTTGATAGAAAATATGACATGTGACAGCATGTATAAAAAGATAATATATTAACTTGATACTTTACAATATTAAATAAATATATTATATAATATATCTTTTAATGAACTCTATAATCAGGGATAATTCAATATAAAAAAAGATATCATCCTCGATAGTTTGTTATACATTCATGTCTGAGTTTGGAAAAATAAAAATGTATTATTAATATCTAATTATTTAATAGAATTAGATATATCCATGATATTATGTTAGTTGTTATGAATAGTATTATCTTAATTCAGATAATTTATGATCTATATAAATATAAAATTAATTCATTGGTTACCAATTAATGAAAAATGAAATTAATAAACTATTAGATATAAAAAATAATTATTATCCTTCATTTAATTCAAATGTAGTTATTCAATTGGAAATATAATTTATTATAATTAGTTAATTATTTAATGAAATATATTTGTTATATATTCAATAAAATATATCATATATTCATCAATTAGGTTTTATAGTCATATGATAAAAACAAAATCTATTTCACTAACAAGTACCTAAATGTTGTAATATGAATTTTACTACTTTTCAAAAGAGAAGTAAATTAAATTATAATTTTGAATCATTTAATGATTTATTATTTCAATATTATGTTCATTTTTAAATGATAAACATTATAATTTTTTATGGAAATTTTTTTAAAAAAATTATTTTTAACTAATAGTTAAAATATTGAATTTAATTCATAACTATTTTTTCATCTAATTTATTTATTTGTTCAAATTAGAACTTTTAATGGTTTTATTATATATTTAGATACTATTTTTATCAATTAATTATATTTATGTTATTTAATTAAATTTTTCATTGAAATTGATTAGAAAACATAGGAATCATTTTGTAGTTATACTTCAAAACCCTACATTGTTGTCCTACTTGCGGGGTATATTTTAAATAATTTTCTACAAATTAAATTTTTAAAAATTTTAAAAACTGATTTCATATTTGGAATACTCATAACATAAAATTTATAACAAAAATAAATTTTTTTCCCAAAAATTTTAGTGAAAGTCATCAAAATTAATTACAATTAGTAAGGAAATATTAAGCGTAGTAAATGAATAAAACATTAACATAGGGGACAAAGGACCTAGCCATTTTTTCAGAACTAATTGTCTGACCATAATTCTTCCACTAAACAAAAATTATTGACTTTTTGGATTTTTATAACATTTTCTAGGTAAAAATATTGGTACACATAAAAAAATTAAAAAAATACTGAGTTACTCGTTTTCGTTCCTTATAAAATGCCATTATCTCTCCAAATTCATCACATATCTCAAATCACAAAGTTTCATCAATGATATGCCCAAATATCTTCACAAAATCTATCCCATATATCTTTTATCCTTCTTTGTATATAAATAATTCCATGTAAATCTGTTTGTATGATGCAAATGAAGTTACCCGGTTAAGAGGTAACATCTTCTGTTAAGATCTTGAGTCGTATTTCTATTATCCAACCGCTAAACCATTATAATTTTATCCCTAAATAAATAAAATTAATATTTTATATAATAGGATGTTTTTATTATATGGTTTATAACTGCACTTACACGAAATTCAATCTAATGAGTCATAAACATACAATTTCTGTGTATAGAGAACAACTGCATCATAAAACGATGATTGTTCGTTTTTACATTACCACCTCTCATGATGGACATTATGATGAAAAATATGTTTATTTACATTATATATGAAATTTTTTATGAAATTAACATTATTTAATTTTTTTAAAACATGTATTTTTAAAGTTCCCATTTTATTTAAAAATAATAACATTGTTTGTGGAATTGTGGACTATTGCCCCCAAAAAGAGATGTGATTAACTCATATGATCCATGGAATTTCTAAAATACGATTATAGGTAAAGTAAAATAAAATTACTATATATGATATTCATGACATAATTACAATTTATAGATAGATATATATATATATATTACTATTATATATTCACACACACTAGAAAAGTGATAATGTCGTTCATGGATGTGTTCACTACCTCTTTATCAACCCATGGGATTCCTTTTAAATAAATAGAATTATATATATATATATATATACATATTATATGGTATATATTATATAATTATTATTATGTAAATATACATTTATACATACCTTATTTGCATAACGATCATTAAAAAATGAGGACTGTAAACATGCATACATAAGACATACCATCTCTATGATTATAATGTTTATTCCATTTTTGGAAAAATTATTTAATTAATTATTTTAAATGTATAATAAATTTATATAAAAATAATTATGTCTTAATTATTATTCAATAAATGTTATCTAATGATCCATTTGATTATAATTTACATTCCAAATCTGTTTTTGACCCAAAAATCGAATGTTTTCAAAATGCACGATGTAAAAAACATTCATTAATTAGTTGTATAGAACATTGTATTAACTGTAATATATGTATGTATGAACATATAAATGGTACATAAATAACTTTATAATTAAAATGTGTTTATTATATAGGACGATAAAGGACGTTCACCAAATATGAAATGTATGGTAAGGTATTTTTATCTCACTTTTTACATCCTTGAGATAAATTTCATTTTCATTACAGACATATTTTGTGTAGTGTGTATATTCCCCACTTTTAAATATTATAAATTTAATAAATTTTATCATAATTTTATATTAAACACTCATTTATTTTTATTCCTGCTTGTGAATTATGAATTTAAATGTTTCAATGTGTCATATGACACTTTGGAATGTTTAAAGAGTATTTTACTAAAAACTAACATTAATGATATGTAAATGATATTTATTTTTGAAGTTTATAAATGATCGTTTAACAATTAAATGTTTAATTTTATGACCTCTACTTATTCATTACAATTTTAATGTATTTGTGTCATTTTTCCATCATTCTTACACTAATTATTTTAGTTAATGTTATTTCGATAACAGTAAATAGTGTATATCTTTAGCTGGATAAACTATTTTTTCCTAATGATAATGATTTATTAAGAGTATTGAATAATGATTCTGAAATAATTTAGTAAATAAATTTTTAACCTATTGTCTTTTAACAATATTTTCATAAGAATCTTAATGTATTTTTTCAAATAAGGAATTTTTCTATCCTATAAAGATGATTTTTTTTTCCTTTTATATATTGTATGAATTTACCCACCTTAATTTATTTTATGAATACTTATAATTTTTAAAAGAAATATATATATAGAAATTTCATTAAAATTTTATTTTCCAAGAAATTTTTTTCCAAATGATTTTTAGAAGAAATACATTGTCATGAATAATGTTTTTAAAATATTTTTTTTTAATTTCTTCATTCATCAATTGAAAAACTTTTTATTAAATCCCTTTGGGTTATTTTGTATTGATACAATCCATAATCTTCATATTTATATACCACAATTGACATTCCCATTGATATTCCTCACATTCACTTTCGTGATTACTTTTAGTACCCTTTAAATATTAAATTTTCTATGATCAATTGACATTTAAATTTCTGAAACTATCTATATCATTTTCCATGGAAATGATTAGTTCCTAAAATATATTCCATTTTTCATAAAATCTTAAAAACTAATGTAATATAATTAGTTTTGTATGTATAGATAACTATTTTATTTTATTCAATATGAATATTTGTTAAGGAATATTTTTTATTGGATATGTCGAATGTTCTGGACATGTTGTACACAAGTTGGGAACGATTTAAGGTATCCAATTTGTTTTGGTGAGTAGTTAATGAAATCCCATTGATTCATTGGTACTATAACAAGATGAATTATTTACATAAATTTGAATAATTAGTGCTTTTATTTAGTGTAATGGTTTCATGTACCTCAGAATAATCACATCCAATATTTAATAATTTCCCTTATTTAGTATCTATTATCATTAATCCATGAGATTCTACTCCATCATTTATAGGGATACACTTCATTTTCAATTCATTGATTAAAGAGAATGGGATTGACTTTCTTACCTTATTGTATTTATTTTTCTGTATCTAGTTATTTTATTGGTATGTGTTTCTATTTATTACAATTCCATATTGTATATGAACTCCCTTCTTAGTTTGTGGATTATAAGGTATGCAAGTTCTGTTTTTTCCCATTCCATATATATTATTCTCATTCATTAATTATTTATTTCACATTATTACCATTACTGTAACACCCCAAGCTTCCATGGTACGTTTTTCGCTAAATAATATAGTAGTGTGTGTTGTACGCAACTTCATGTTCAAACACACACCACAACTTATAAAACTAGCCGTTATGAATAGTAATACCCAATTTGTGAAATTATAAACTTTTTATCATTCAAATTGGACTTCATTTTTGGATTCGTAATATCTAAATTATCCTAGGGTGAAATTTCGGAACTTTTTAGATAACTTTCATATTTTGATGAATAGTGAAAATTACTAAATTTTAATTTAAAACAAATTTTTTAATCAAAATAATTAATAGTAATAAATAATGAATTTTAATGGTTTTAAAGTATATTTAGAATATATTTTTACAATTTAATACAATTTTGGTCCTTGTAAATAATGTCACATTTTAACCAGACATAAACAAGTGTTAATCTTTTGATAGTTATTATTTCATAAAAACATGCTTTTTGTTTTGACAGTGGGAATTAATTTTATATTAATTTCTTCCACTTCTGTGTTATGAATTATAAAAAATGGATTCCATATTCGGAATCAAGATGTCCAAATTTTGTAAATAGGTAACTCTTATTTTTAGAAATTTTGAGTAATTACTTCGGTAAATATTTTATTTACCATGGTTAAAGGGTAAATCCGGTAAATAAGGGTAAAAAAATAATATTATAATAATATTAATTTACCCTAAAATGTTTTCTAACCCTATTGGTTGATACATGTACAATAATGGGAAACTTTGGGTCGATTTTTGGACCCCATGGATCCACTTGTAATTGATAATGACACTTTATATTAATTATGTTAAAATAATAGAAAAATGACATAAGCCTATATCTTTTATAAAAACAATTTTTACATTGGGTTATATATGTTATATTTTTTACTATAAATATTCATTAGAATGATAATGGGATTTACTACATAATGATATTTTGTTTTTAATTTTTATACATTATATAATTTAATTTATTTATGATAGAATGATGATGTAGTAATTAACTTATTAGTAAAATATTAAAATAATTGATATTATAAATACCCAAATAAATATAATTTGAGGCTTTTAATGAATTAAAATAATTTTATAGGTTAATTTCACATGTTTGGATTGATTTAATTAACATTTTTCGAAGTATTAATGTTATTATTATTTTCACAAAAATAAAATACCAAATAATATCAAAATTGAAATAAAAGTGTTTTTTAAATATATGTTATATTATTAATTGATAATAACTTCATAAAAATCTAAGGTTCTGCCAAAGGACATTTATCATGATATTTTTATAATTAATGGACCACTTGGGGGTATTTTTGATGTATATATTATGTTTATAAACTATACAATATAAAATACAAAGTGACATGATAAATGGCAAACTAATTAACAAAGAGTTAAAACTAAAAGATAAGGTTAATATAATGATAAAAACCTGTCTAAAATCTATTGGTTGAAACTATTTAGACCCATATCCACCATATACTACTAATAATCCAATTTGGATCCATTGTAAACCAAATATTATTTTATTATAAAATAATACTTTATGTTTTTCCTAAGGAGCCCCTCCTCCACCTTATAAAAGGACACCACTTCTAACCAATTCTTCACACCATCAAAGCCTTTTGGCTCGGCCAAACATTTCCCAAATATCCTCCCAACATACCTCACATCAACCTAGAGGCATTATATTTATCAGAAAGCCAACATATGGAGCCCTTTTGATCAAATCAAAAGAAAGAACCCAAAGAAGAGGTAACGTCTTCACCACCCTCTTTAAAGTTCCTTTCTTCTTCAAAATATTCTTTCCTTTTTATTTCCATTATAAAATAATAACTACAGTATATTATATATACTGTTATGTTATTATAATTATGGGACAAATAAATTCATTATTCTATCCATCCCTTGAATGAAATGTCACCATACGTGCATACGTACGGCCTACCGTCTCCACATTGTGGTGTAATTGTTATTCAATATATTATTATTTATATGGTCATAATAATGCAGTATAATTAATGTGAATAATAAATATAAAATGATAATGATTATGTATATATTATATCCCATCCAATTATATATTATTTTAATAACAGAAGAAAGATATTGTCGCTCGTGTGTTCGTACGGATTACCGTCTCCATGAACGTGATGAGATTCATTCCCCATAATATCCATTCAAGAATAAATTTCATTTGATTAATAAAAATAATTTTTAGAGAAATGATATCATTCTACATATCAATATGATACATCACATCCATAACAAATATGGCTTGCATAACAAATAATATAAAGGAAAACGAATCTGTTACCACCCGAAATGACGATAATACTAAGATATTATTAACAAATAAATTTTAAAACATCATATAGGATAAAATATTAATGTAAATGATTTTTGAATAATTAAATAGCAATTATATCACCATTATACAGGTGTTTAACCAACCGTTGACCATTAAAATAGTACTAAGGAAGGGTTTTCTTATCTCACTTTTAATTCATGATATTTCCACTGATCACCACTTATTTATTGAATGTGGTGTGTGTACTGCCCATGTTTGTATACATTGTGTAATATAAATTAATTAATAGATATTTAAATCATCATTTTATGATCCTTCTTTCATGGGTTTATGTTTTGTAATTTACCAATTCAATAAGAGAATTTGAAATTTCAATTTCCACTCATTCGTCTTTACGCATACTTCATTGATTATTTTACTCCAAGATTATGTGTGGAATCTCTATTTATTTTCTTATGTCATAATTTTCACTCCCATTATTGTGTATATACTTCTGATAGACATAATAACTCCATTGATAAATTCTCAAATGATTGTTATGAACTTGATAAGAGTAATTTTTAACACAATCTCTATTTGTTGAGTTAAATATCAAATTCATTGGTGTTGTTTTACATGAATATTTGTGAATGTCCTATGATTGAATTACACTGAATATCCAATCATATTGAGTGTATTTATAACTTTAACACATAATTATGTCTTTTATTTATCCTTAACCTAAAGATACAGTCTTTATAAGAGATTTCATCTCAATTTACATTCTGTTGAGACTTCTTTGTTGGTACACACCAATTCACTTTTATATGGTGTATATATTGTACTTTGACATAGTATATCATGAATCCCTATATCCTCATTATATTACAATGTTTTTATTACCTTAATTATTTGTATTAAACTGTCTCTCCTTTGGTTAGAAACTCTAAATAAAATATCATTTTTAAATGTTTTGATGATTTATTCATCTAAATATTTCTCATTAATATCCATGTGATAAAAATGGTTTTAAAGATTTATTTATATGGACATTAAGGTTTTAAAATTTAAATTTGTTTTAAAAGTTTCAAAGTGGTATGGGACACATTAATTCAAAAATATTTTGAAATGGATTCTTGAAAAATAGTGTGACTTTTAAAAGATTTCAAGGAAAAGGGGGATATTTATATCTAATAGTTTTGATGATTATTATCATATATGTCAATATATTTTATCATTCTCTATTTTGGATAATTGGATACGATACAATCTTTCATATTGTATTGAATGAGTTATATTTGACTGTGGATATGTTATTTTTATACCATTCATTGTTTTTGGATAAAGTATTGACATTTTTTATTCTAGTTTTAATACGAATGTTTATGTTATGTTTAAAAATTTTCATATGAGGAATGTATTGGACTTAGTAAGTGATGGGTGGAGACTGCTATAGCTCCTTGATGCATCGATAGGTCTCATGAGACAAACTAGTGTCTTGTCATGAGGCCTTGACAAAATCTTATTTGAAGTCTCAGCATGAGGCCTTGGCTACATTGTTATGATAGACTGGCATTATGTATTCCATCATTAAGAAAGTGGTTATTGATATTTCATGGGATTATTTGACTATTAGAATATCATTTTGAATAAGAAAATGGAATTACTTCATTTTATCTTTTCAATATTATGCTGTTATTAATGTTTAAAAGGCTTTTGATTTAGTTATAAATTGCCATAAGTGTTTATGCTTATCTATGAAAGATTCTGCTATATTGATATCCTTACTGAGCATCTGAGCTCACCCCTTTCAATTTTTTATTTTTCCCAGGATGTGAAGAAGTAGTTTATGAATGAACAGCAGGGATAGTATGAGGGGATAATAAGGAAAGATGTTGTTTTAGTTTTTTTTACCTTATGATGTAATGTAAGACTTATGAATATATATAGTGTTTGAAAGACTACATAACTAATCGGTCATTCAATACTTGATCCCTTGTGATCCTGCCAATGATATGTAATAATGAACTGACTCTAGGTAACTAGGGTCGCGGAGTTACAGTTGGTATCAGAGGACGTTTAGTACAATCCTTGGGAGCTAGATTTAGATAAACTATGATTAAAGCACATAGCCCTAAGATAGACGTTGAGGATTAATATAGAAGAACATAAAAGAATTTTGGTATTGTAGAGATTTTGTGAGTTTTTTGAGAAATACATCCCTTTTTGAATATGAGCAAGTAGAGGAGGCTCTGGCACAGATGTACCTACGAGTAAAACTCGAAAACACCGCTTTGAGCTAGACTCGAGCAGGAACTGGTGCACGACAATGGGCCTTGCTGCACTCTTGGTTACGACACTCCCAAGGGATATTCATAGGATAATTTTCTTTTTATTAACAAACCGATTTGAAATATTATATATAATATGAGTGTAAATGACCTTGGTTAATCCTAATGTGTTTTAAAATGAGAATATGATAACATGATATTCTCAATATGATTTAATTACTACTGTTACTCACACAATGATTTCTGATTTTAGTTAATGGCTGTATTTCAAGGAAGTAATAGTGACTTTGAGAATGATGTACAAGGTGGGAACGATGGTGGAAATAAGAAAAAAATGGAATGCTTATTGGCTTAAAGATATCATCTACATGCCAAATAAATTTTCCAAAAATATGATCAACAATATATATATTAACCAATTCGAAGACTCAACAAAGAATATAATGGTGATGAATGATAAGAGATCCAGTAGTGGAGGCCATGGAGAATGTAATCCTCAATTTCCAAAATCCAGGAAATGTGGAAGGTGACACCCAGGAAAGTGTCTCAATGGAACAAATAAATGATTTATTTGCAGGAAGGAAGGACATTAAGTGAAGAATTGCCAATAAAAATGAAGAGTACTATAGAAGAAGATAAAAATGGTCTCAAGAATCCATTTAAAGTCATTTTCCATTAATATATTGTACCTAGCCATTACTTGACTGGATTCCCTATTCTATAAGATATTTTCATGGTCAAAGAAGAAGCTATGTGGAGATAAATGGTTGGGGAAATGTTTAAAAAGTATTAGTGCTCCTTGTTGATTGTTTTACTTTGTAATAATTTTCTATTGTATATGTAACCCTATAGTTTTCCATGTGAGAATGATATTTGAGGAAGAATTATCTTTTCTATTGTAGATATCTTTATATATAACCATTTGGTTTTGTATGATCATTGGGTTTGAGGCAATTACAAGTTATTATAATTTGGGATGAAAATGCATTGTATGAGATAACATTTGTGGTTAAATTATGTTATGGTTATTTTGAGGATTTTATCTCATTTTGGTAATGTTATAAAATATAGTTTTTGAAAAAGGACAACACGCAGACAGTGTGACAACTCGTCGCATTGGACGAAGCTGCGGGAATCGAACCCACAGCAAAAGTGCGATTGGGATTTATCGCATACCACTGGACTACATGATGTCCCTGGTTAGTGTTACTATTATTTTTAGTTAAATGATTTTATTGATCAATAATAATTTGATTTGGGATATTCTTTCCTATCAAATGGACACCCATAGTATAAGAAAATTCATTGGTGATTAAGTGATAAATGTTATTTTGGAAGATGTTCGTTTTGTTTGGAACACTATATTCCCAAGGAAAATAGAATAGTATGAGATTTCATTTAAGGAGTAATGGTGGATTTTTATCTATGTATTTATTGTGTATATATACTTATTTGGGTTATTTATGGAAATGAATAACCTATAATAGAGAATATGTGATTAGGTTAATTACTTTTAATTTTGTAAATTTAAGAGTAATTGATGTCATTTGGAGATACCATTTAATGTGGAAGACTACATAACCAAATTATTCAATGTTTTGAGTTTCAATATTATTTGGGATTTTATTAATGGATTTTAAGGACAATTCTATATTTAACATTGGGTATTGTTGGTTTAATTTTATAAATTAATAATATTGTTTCTTTCTCTAATGAAATAACATTTTGGGGGATCATAAGATCTTATAATAATCATTTTTGTTTTGATTAATATCTAATGACAAGGTAAATATATAGTTTATTCTTCATGGATCATGTGATTCTATGATAATTTTATTGTAGCTCTTATAGTGTGACCAAGTCTTCTGGAATAATCTTTGTTAAAAAATGAGTTAGTAGTAGAAATTTATTAAAGAATGAAACTTTACATAAAAATTAAGTATATCACTTTATGTTCTTAATCAATCTCGGAAATGAATTCCTCATCTTTATGTAATGTAACATAAAAAAAATTTCTGTTTAATTTTCCTACTAGGAAACTAATGATTGTTTGTCCCATCACAATTTTGTGGTTTTCTTCTTGTTAACTTTCTCCTGATCATGTATTCTGTCCCTCTCCATCAGAACATGACACATAGTTTATCTTCCATATACATGTTTTTCTACAAGGAATCCTAGTATAGTTTATCTCGGGTGACCTTTGTACTTCTCATTCTTTTTTTATTGTGATAGTTTTATTGACTCTTTTTCTGATATGGAACATTCCATTATATTCCCAATCCCAATTATAAAAATTTCGAGAATGAAATTTATTGAATGAGGGGAAAATGTAACACCCCAAGCTTCTACAGTACGCTTCCTGCTGAATAATACAGTAGCGTGTGTTGTACATAACATCAAATTCATATACACACCACAACTAATAAAACTAGCCATTATTAATAGTAATAACAACGTTTTAAAATTTTATAAATTTTATCTTTCAAAATGGACTTAATTTTTGGATTTTGAATATCGAAATTAGCCTAGGGTAAAATTTTGGTACTTTTCAGATAACATTCATATTTTGATGAATAGTGAAAATTACTAAATTTGAATAATTTTTTTAATCAAAATAACTAATTGTGATAAATTAGGAATTTGAATGGGTTTAAGGTATATTTAGAATATATTTTTACCATATAATACAGTTTTGGTCATAGGACAAAATTTCACAATTAAACCGGACATAAACAAGTGTCATCTTTTAATAGTTATTATTTCATAAAAACACGCTTTTTGGTTTGACAGCGGGAATTAATTTTAAATTAATTTCTGCCACTTCTGCGTTATGAATATGGAAAAATGGATTCCATATTTTAAATCAGGATATCCAAATTATGTAAATAGTTAAATCTTTTTTTTATACATTTTGAATAATTACTTCGGTTAATATTTTATTTACCATGGTTAAAGGGTAAATCCGGTAAATATGGGTAATAAAATAATATTATAATAATATTAATTTACCCTAAAACGTGTCATGACCCTACTGGTTGATACATGTCCGACCATGGGCATCTTTGGGTCGATTTTGGGACCCCATGGATCCACTTGTACGTGATAATGACACTTTATATTAATTATGTTAAAGTAAATACAAAAATAACATAAACCTATATCTTATAGAAAAACAATTTTTACATAGAGTTATATAAGATATAATTTTGACTATAACTATTAATTATAAAGATAAAAATATTTTCTACGTAATGGTATTTTATTTATTATTTTTGGACATTATATAATTTATTTTATTTTAGACACAATGATGATGCATTAATTAGTTAATTAGTGAAATATTAAAATAATTGATATTATAAATACCCAAATAAATTTAATTTGATGCTTTTAATGAATTAAAATAATTTTATAGGTTAATATGAAAAGTTAGGATTGATGTAATTAACTTTTTTTGAATTAATCATGCTGTTAGGGGTTTCACAAAAATCAAATATCAAATACTGTCAAAATTAACATAAAATAGTTATTAAAAACATTATTATATTATTAATTGACATTAAATTACTAATAATCTAAGGATCAGACAAAGGACTTTTATCATGATAGGTGTGTCATTAATGGACCACTTTTTGGTCTCTTGGATGTATATAGTATGTTTATTAACTATATAATATAAAATACAAAGTGACATGGTAAATGTCAAACTAATTAACTAAGAGTTAAAACTAAAAGATAAGGCTAATATAATGAGCCAAACCTATCTAAAATCTATTGGTTGAAAGTATTTAGACCCATATCCACCTTATACATTGACTAATCTACTTTAAAGCCATTATAAACCGAATATTAATTTATTATAAAATAAAATGTGAAGTTTTTCCTAAAGAGCCCCTCTCCCCTTTATAAAAGGACACCACTTCTAACCAATTCGTCACATATTCAAAGCCTTTTTTCTTGGCCAAAATCATCCTAAATAATCTCCCAATTCCCATATTATCAACCTAGAGGCCTTATTTTGATCAGAAAGCCAACCTATGGAGCCCTTTTGATCAAATCAAAAGGAAGAACCAAAAGAAGAGTTAACGTCTTCACCACCCTCCTTAAAGTTCCTTTCTTCTTCAACTTCTTATTTCCTTGTTATTTACATTATAAAAAATAAATCCACTATATAATATATAATGGTATTTTATTATAATTATGGAACAAACAAATTCATTATTCTATCCATTCCTTGAATGACATGTCACCATACGTGCGTACGTACGACCTACTGTCTCTATATTGTGGTGTAATTGTTATTCAATATATTATTATCTAGATGAGTATAATAATGATGTATAAATAATGTAAATAATAAATATAACATGATAATGATTCTTTCTATATGATATACCATCCAATTATATATTATTTTAATATCAAAAAAATGATATTGTCGCTCATGCGTGCGTACGATTTACCATCTCCACAAATGCGATGAGATTAATTCCCCATCATATCCATTCATGGCTAAATTTAATTTTATGAATGAAAATAATATTTAGAGACATGATATAATTCTGGATATGAATAAGATACATCCCATACATAACAAATAAGGCCCACATAACAAATAATATAAATGAAAACGCATCTGTTAACACCCGAAATGACGATAATACTAAGATATTATTATCAAATAAATGTTAAAAGATCATATATGATATCATAATAATGTAAATGATTTTTTATAATTAAATAACAATTATTTAACCATTATACATGAGTTTAAATTATCTTCAAGCAAGAAAAAGATAAAAAGTAAGAGGTTTCTAATATCACTTTTAATTCTGTGATATTTCCATTGTTCACTACTTATTTATTGCATGTGGTGTGTGTACTGCCCATGTTTGTATTCATTGTGTAATATACTTTAATTAATTGATATTTAAATCATCATTGTATGATTCTTCTTTCAATGGTGTATGTTTCGTATGTTTCTAAATCAATAAGGGAATTTGAAATTTCAATTTCCAATCATTCAGCTTTACGCATACTTCATTGATTATTTTACTCCAAGATTGTGTGTGGAATCACTATTCATTTTATTATGTCATAATTTCTACTCCCCTTTTTGTGGATATAATTTTTATACACATAATCACCCCACTGATAAATTCTATAGTGATCAGTATGAACTTCATAAGAGTAATTTTTAACTCAATCTCTGTTTGCTGAGTTAAATATCCAATTCATTGGGGTTGATTTTTCAAAAATATGTGTGAATATCCTCTGATTTAATTACACTAAATATCCAATCATATTGAGTGTATTTATATTTGTCACACATAATTATGTATTTGATTTATCATTAACCTAAGGATACAGTCTTTATAATATATTTCATCTCAATTTACATTCCGTTGAGACTTCTTTATTGTTATATGCCAATTCACTTTTATATGGTGTATATATTATGCTTAGACATAGTATATCACGAATCCCTATATTCTCATGATATTTCAATGTTTTTATTATCTCAATTATTTGTATTCATGTGTCTCTCCTTTGGTTAGAAAATCTAACTAAAATATCATTTTTAAATGTTTTGATGATTTATTCTTCTGAATCATTCTCATTAATGTGCATGTTTAAAAAATGGTTTAAAGAATATATTTACATGGAAACTAAGGTTTTAAAGTTAAAATTACTTTTAAAAGCTTCAAAGTGTTATGGGACACTTTGATTCAAAAATATATTTAAATGTCTTCTTGACAAATAGTGTGACTTTTAAATGATTTCAAGAAAAAGGGGGATATTTCTATCTAATAGTTTGGATGATTATTTTCATCTATGTAAATATCCTTATTCATTCTTGATTAAGGTTAATATGATACAATAAAATCGTCCATATTGTATCGAATGAGTTATATTTGACTGTGGATGTGATATTTTTATACGATGGATGGTTTGTGGATAAATTATGGACATTTTGTATGCTAGTTTTAATACCAATTTTTATGTTATGTTTCAAAAATTTCATATGAGAAATTATATGGACATAGTATGTGACAGGTGGAGCCCGCTATAGCTCCTCGATGCATCGGTAAGTCTCATGAGACAAACTAGTATCGTGGCACGAGACCTTGACAATATATTATTTGTAGTCTTGGCATGAGGCATTGGATACATGGTTATGATAGTCTGGAATTATGAATTACATCATTATGAACATGGTTATTGATATTTCATATGATTATTCAACTAGTAGAATATCCATGTGAAAAAGTAAATGAAATTATTTCATTTTATCTTCTCTATATTATGCTGATGTTCATGTTTAAAAGGCTTTTGTATTAGTTATACATTGCCTTAAGTGTTTATACTTATCTATGAAATATTCTCCTATATTGTTATCCTTACTGAGCATCTGAGCTCACCCCTTTCAATGTTTTATTTTTCCCAGGATGTGATGAAGTAGTTTATAAATGACCTACGCGGATAGTATGAGGGGATATGAATACAACATGCTTTTGTAGTTTTTTGACCTTATGATGTAATGTAAGACTTATGAATATATCTAGTGTTTCCCAGACTACTAAACTAATCAGTCATTCAAGACTTGATCATTTTTTATCATGCCTATGATACATAATAATGCACCGACTCTGGGTAACTGGGGTCGGGGTGTTACAAGTACCATGTATTTGATCTCAGCATTATTATATTTTCTTCCTATGAATCTAATTAGTATACAATGAGAGATATACATGGATTTACTATATAGATTGTATTTATCATCTATGTAATTTATTTAGAAGATAAAAATTATATGTTAAATAAAGTATTAATTTGTATACAAGATTCATTTACATATCTCATTTACCAAGTCATCTAAACTGGTCAGTTATTTTGGATTTGATTCCATGTAATCATGAAAATTTAACTAATAGAATCCATAAACTCTGATATTTCATGGTTAAGGTATCTATAGAATCGGATCATGAATATGATTTCTAAAAAAGTCACATTTTTAATTTACTAATAATTATAACAAAAATAATTTTTTATAACATGTATGAAATGAACAAAAAGTACCCACCAATATTTTTTAAAATTTTTTAAGTATAAAATGTTACTTTTAGTGATATGGGTTTAAAATATAATTCCTGATTTTTTTTGAAATAAATTTAATGTGAGAATATTATATTCATAATCATTGTTTATAATATATTTTTTATTGTATTTATATTATTCAATGATGCTACCCCGTTATTATAAATATGATAAATAATGGAAATTATTTGTTGATAACATAATTAATAATTTTTTTATTGAATTATGATCTATTTGAGTAGGTATTTAATTTTTTATTAATATTACATATATTTCTCTAGATGATTTAGATTTTGTTCATTAACTGAGTTATGTATTTACATTCCATGTGTTATTGTTAAATTTTATTTTTTTCTTACATTTGTTTCACCACATTAATTTTCCTAATGAGCTAAATATATTTTGTAATGTATGGGACCCATAATTACATATCCCCTCAATTCATTGACATGCCTCATATGACAAATCAGTTTTCCAAATTACATCTATTTTATAATCTATTGTTAGAAGTGTAGGTAGTTTTTAAATGTATGATATTATGAATTATATCACAATGAAAATATCTGTTTATTTACCCTTATATTATATCAATTGATATATCATATATTGATAATTTTCCAGCTCATGTTATTTTTTAAATGGATTAATTTAATCATCATTAATTCATTCAATTTTTTTTATTTTTTAAATGGAACTTATGTAAGATATTCAACACTAAACATTTATAATTATAATTAATTCATTATAGTTTCTGATGTATGAAAAACCTTACTGAGCATATGGTCTCACCACATTATTATTTTATAATTTCAATAATATTCTAGGTAGTGTTTTATAATTCATATGTATGGATATTCTAAACGAATAATTTTTTTCTCATATAAAATAATATTTTATTCTATGTTTTCTACTGTTTGTAAAATTATATTCTGAATTTAAATTACTAACACTAATAAAATATTTATTCATTCATTATATTATACTATGTATCTTGTTCCAATGTAATAAAGTTAATAATGACTATGGGATATTGTGGTTAGGGTTGATATAGTATATATCAATGTAGATTTAGTAAAATCATTGGGAACTGGATTTCTGAAGACACAGATTAGTATATATAAACCAATTATTTACATTAAGATTAAATCTAATTATATGATAAAATACAAATCTTTTTGTAAGTTATAGATTAATTGTTATTCTTTTATGTATATTGGTGTCAGGACTATACAAGTGGATGTGGTTCTAGTATAGATATGCCTTGCCGTAAAAACTATTATCAGAGAATCAATAATGAATCAAAAGTTACTCAGTACATAAGAATGGTCCATAATGCACACCTCGTCAGACAATGAAATTTTATTTTCTTATAATAATTTAATTTTTTCCTACAAACCACTTTTATGGAATTAAAAACATCATTATGATTTGAAAAAAAAATTACCAATTCAAATATCCTTTGGATTATGATATAATCAAATATTATTTTATCAAGTGTGTTAATTGTTTTACTAGTTTTTGGATTATAAATTTTGATACATACAATTAAAATAAATTCTATTCTATTCAATTGTTTATAAATAAATACTATTATAATTTACTGGAACTGTATTAATACATATAATCAAAAGAGTATGAATGAGCATTTCATTGAAAGGATTAAGCCAATCAAACATATTCATCAATTATCAAAACATTATAATCATTAATGGACATTATATCATGTTCTATCATTATAAATAATAAATTTAACAATATAATGATATATAAGGGTTTCAATATATGGATCGAAGGGTAATGTAATATCTGGGTAAATGGAGAAAATTGAATGAATAATTTTACCCAATTGGATATTGGTGGAAATAAACATTGTAGTACTTAATTGAAGGGAATGTAAGTTTGATACAAGTACAAAGGATATGCCACCAAGAACATGATTTTATGTAAATGAATGAGGTTTTCAAATTTTAATTAAATAAAAAAAGTAAAATAGGGAACTATGAAATAATGTTATCATTGTATCAGGGGGACACCTATTAGAAAACCCATTGGGATTAATGATTAGAATTAGCTATCACTACAGAAGAAGTTGAATGATTAATGTGCATGTGTATGGATTAACGTCTTTTATTATAGGAATATTTATAACTTGAGTAATTTTTCATTACGAATTTAAGAGGATATGTTGAATCGTTCCAATAACCAAAAAAATCAATTTATTAACTTGTTGAACATCATTGAAAAACATTTCTTTGAGAACATAACCATTAATAAGTTTTATATGTCTAGATAGTAATGATAAAATTTTGTTCATTAAATTTTATTAGAAACATTGATTTTTGTTATTGATTCTTTGATTCATGTTATATTTTATATAGTCTATAACTTATATGGATTTATAGAATAAATTAAAAAACTTGAGATTTTATTTTTAGATGCATGTTTTTTGTTATGGAGTAAGGGTTTCCATGTTAGTGACTTTTTTGGTACGTTACATTAATAGATACATTTTGTTATTTGGGGAATATAATTCAATGCTGACATTTGAAACATAGTGACCTTATATCTAAATTTGTTATACATATGTTGGAAGACTATTAATGGTAACTATTTTTTTAACATAAAATGATGATCATTATGATTATTACAGATGATTTAGAGATTAATGTATTAAAATAGATAACATATGATAACCATTTTAGTGTATTAAAATAACATGAGACATGGGGAATTAATATTCATTATTTAATTGAACTATTATATGATTAAAGTTAAATTTACGTTTCATGATATAAAACTTATTATTGGATTTTAATTTCATAGAGTGAGATATGATGTATAAATTTATTAATAAAAATCAAATGTACTACATACATCCTATGAAATTGATATATATCAAGTAATTATATCTTTTAATTCTCTCACTGTATATGTTAATATAATTCCTCAACTATAAGAAAATCATATTTAAAAAAATAATTTATCCTATTACATTTATTTTTAAGGAAAAATTTGATTTTAATGTTTGATCAATATATAGATGAATATTAATATTCAATGGACCAATACAAGAGGGGGTGAATTGTATGTTTAAAAAAATTGTGTTTAATCACATAAGAAATTTGATTAATTGGTCTTACTCTAATGAAATTCACAAAAAATACAATTAACCTATATTGTCTTGGATATAAAAGGTATGATATGATGTAATACTATAATTAAAGTAAATAAAAAAAATGAATATAATAATCTGAGTAAGAATACTGTGAAATATCCTACCATAATGCCTACAGAATCAATTAATACAAAATGTAACTAAATAATCATAATTGAAACAATTACAATTGAATATGAAATGAATAAAGGAAACAATAAAATTTCTTTTATAATACAGACAATAGTGGAAATGTAAATGTTTTATAATTATTTTTCCCAAAGAGAAGCGTATCCTTTCATCTAGGATGAGAGGTCTATCTTAACACCACCTTAGTAAGCCCTCGATTCAATGATCATTAAGTATGTCCTACTATCCCCGCTTGACCTTGATAATATGGTTGTTACAACTATCTTGTTATCCCCACAAGGCCAGGAATTTGAAAGTAATTGGAACCTATGTCTTTCAAACACTTGAAATGCCCTCGATACGAAGATCAGTAGCACCGTCTTCCTATCCTCTACTTCTCTCGATCGTTATCACATGATCAGTTGCACAAAGTACAACAAATCACTTAATGAAATACAAAAACTAAGAATGATCCATTCATGTTTTCTAATTTCAGGGCTTTCGCACGAAGCAAGTGAGAAGTCCCAGAATCTCTTTCACAAACATGATAGAGGTCAAGAATGATCAAAGTCTCTCAGTTCTTTTCACAGCTTCAAATGACCTCCTATTTATAGGCCTCGGGTTCCAATTGTCAAATTTCCTCCAATGGTCATATTTCTCAGGAAATATTGGAGGGACATGGACAGATGTCATTATAATGGCCATATTGAAACAAAAGACATGACATCATTTTGATTAGTTTATAAATAACTCCACGACGTCATTTTGGTCAAAAAATGATTTAGGAAAATGATAATCATGAGTATGATTTATATAAAACATTTGTTTTAACAAAGGATAAAAATAAACAAGCATGTGATAGAAGAAAAAAACAATCATTATAACTTAGAGCAATGTATTGATTTAATGAAAAGTGAGTATGATGTGAAAAAGTCAGTACGATTGACAATGTCATTATGATTGACAGTGTCAGTACGATTTAGTCAATATGATAAACATTATTAGTATGATAAGCATAGTGAGTATGACTAGAATAGTCAGTATGGTATGTATAGTTAGTACGATAAGCATAAACAATATTATAAACATAGTCAGTATAATAAACCTATCCAGTAAGATAAACAAAGTCATTACGATAATCATTGTCAGTACTATAAACCAAGTATGTATGATAAGCCGGGTAAAAAAATTACTCCCACTTATGTATATACATTCTTAAGGATTTTTTTCATATATTTTCCAAGATTCAGAAGTATTTTATTAAAATATTATTCACCTTATAAGACATTCTCCCCCTTTTTGATTTACAAAAAAAATTGGGTACACTTTAGTTTCCTAAAAAATTTAGAGAGAAACAAAAATGCAAGGTGATTGGAAAGAGAATATAAAACTTATTGAGGTAAAACAAGTATATAGGTTTCGGAAATTGATTAATAAAAGATACAAAAAAAAATCATTTGTTTTTATTTTCTTTTTCATTCTTGATCAGATCATGAAGAATATCTTTCATTGTAATAATTTCTTTCTTCTCTTCTATAATAGAATCTCCCTGGGTGTTGAGATGCTCTTGTTGATCAGTAAAAAGCTGATCGTGATTCTTGATAGTCACTTCTTGAACTCTTATTACTTCTTCAAGAGTATCAATTCTATATTGAAAATTCTTATTGTCATGAGATAACATAGAATTTTGATATATCAACAAAACTATTTCATCATTTAAAGATGAAACATTCGAAAACTCTGACTGGAAAGCATTCATCCTTTCTTTTAACTCTTTTATTGAAGCAGTATCGGCTCCATAAGTTATTGACATCTAATTTAGCAATTAAATAGTTTCTTTTTCAAGCTTATTGAATGCAATAACAAGGTAATATGAAAGGCTTCTTACGTCTTCAATTAAACCATCATGATCATTCACTTAGATTTCAGTTTTTTATGAACACATAGTCATCTTATTACAAGCCATCTTATGTACAGCTGAACTCTCAGACATTAATGTTTAATCATTTCTATTGACATAACTTTCATTCTATGTTCCCTTATAGAACCAAACTTCTTCCTCTGATTTTCTGTGATAAAACCAATTTTCCCTTCAATGCAAGGAGAATAAGGAATAGTCTTCTCAATTCTCCTCAATACATGATCAATATAATCAGTTTACATTGGAGAAATTGTGCATTCTAAATCAGTATCCTCATCATATGAATCCAGTTCATTTGATTGGTTTGAGTCTTCAACTTTCTGTTTTTATTTTGGTTTTTCTATTTTCAATATTTTTTCTTCTACATTATAACTAATAAAAATTAATTTTTTGGTTAGAGAAGATTGAGAACCTTGCTTATTCTGAGAAGGAAATCTATCAGAGAGAGTTTCATTAAATTCATCTGGTGCCTGATTATCATGAGGAACTTGTTTAATACCTTCCTTTTTCTTTTGAAAATATTCGACTATAATATTTTTTGATCTCTGAAGAAATTCCAAAAGAAATTATTCTTCCACTTCTTCAACTTCCTGAACATCATTCAATATTTTTTTCCCTTTTTCCATTTATGGAAGACTTTGTATGATTAGTTCTTAATGCACTTATTCCCTTAGTTGAGCACTAGTTACCTTAATAATTTTCAATATTTTAGAAATGTCAAAATATTGATCATTCATTTTCAAAAGATTCTTCTTTTACTTCTCAGCATGAAGAGTATCCTCTACCCTTATCCTCTCAGCTAATTTTTTAGACGGATCAAGACCGAATGTATGATCGCCTTTTTTATCCTCTGTATTTCTTCCACTTGAACACAACCACCTTGTGGTATTTTTTTTCTTCTTTGGCTTAGTACTGGTTTTCAGATCTGACATTTGAGGGGCAACATTGGGAAAAGATACAATTGGAAGCAGTGCCGATTAATTTGGTGCTGATTCGGCTTCCACTTCTTTGACAAAACATTTTGAATTCCTTTCAAAACAAGCAACACACCTCTTCGGTGTATTATTACATTTCCAAGCCGGCATTAGTTCTTTCTACTACCCTTTCAATGGAATATTAAAAAACTTCATCCTCTCAAGAATTAACATATTAAGAATAGATGGATACATAATCAAATGATACTTAATCTCTCTTGAAATTACATTATTGATTTTATGAAAGATGTACCCCATGAGATATACCTTTATCATGTTTACAATATAGTATAGAACAAAGATATCAGAATCAATAAGGGTTCCCCTATTCGCTTTCCTTGGGATATGAAAGCCTTGCATCCAAAGCACAAAAAACATGTGATCTGGAGATAAATGGGCTACTTTTCTCTTATCTTCATTTATGAATAATAGTGATTTATCAGATCTTTCTATATTAAACTTACCAACTTCCTCTGTTATTTTATGAGACAGACAAAAAGAATCACCTTCCGTTAAGACATTGAGAATATCAGCTCCTTGTTTCACAAACATTGAATATATTATATCATTCACAGAAATGTTGATCAAAATATTTTTGTCAAAGGACATTGTTTTGTAAAATTGACTAACATTGTCAATGAGAATTAGATCTTGAGATATGGATTTCTCAACAAAAAGATGTTCCCATCCTTAAAAAAATAATCCTCTTGATTGTTGAATCATATTTGTCAAATAAATACCAAGAAACTAACCTTTATCTGAAGAAATATTTCTCTGAAAACATCTTTGATGAAATTTCAACAGGAGTTTTGGAAGAGGACTGAGACATAAAGAGATGATCGTACAAAGTCTTACAAAACAGATGAAGAGATTCTCCATGAAATTTGAAAAATTGGTGTGGGTTTGGGGAGGGGGGCTCAATTTATAAGCAAAGAAAAAAGACCATTGGTCTTTTATGGTTGAGATTATAATATATAAAAAATCAATGGTGGGGATTTAAAGGGATTTTTTTTTAAAATGAGAATCAATAAAAAGTAATAAAAAACAATACAAAGTAATGAAAAAATGTATATGTTGGTGATTCTATGGAAATTGTTGGTTTAATAGTATTAACATAGTATAATACAATACCAAAAGGAAAATACAAGCGTGTGAGGAAAAATAATATGATCAGTTGTGAGAATGATGGAAAACAATTTCATTACCATAGGTCATCAAGCTGATGGAAAACAATTACATTACCATAGGCTGTTAATTCGATGGAAAACAATGTTATTACCATAGGTTGTAAAGCCTATGGAAAAAAATTCATTACCATATGTTGTCAACTTATGGAAAACAAATTCATTACCATAGGTTGTCAAGCCGATGGAAAACAAAGTCATTACCATAGGTTGTCAAGCTGATGGAAAATAAAGACATTACTATAGGTTTCCAAGTCGATGGAAAACAACATATTCACTATAGGTTGTCATGTAGATGGAAAAAAAGTCATTACCATAGGTTTTCAAGCCAATGGAAATCAATGTAATTACGATAGGTTGACGTGTCGAAGGAAAACAAATTTGTTACCATAGATTGATATGAAGATTGAAAAAAAAGATTTTACTATAGATTAACGTTCCATTGAACAGATAATCAATAAGGAAACCAAGTAGAAACAACAGAAAACAGAAACATAAAATGAAAATTGAACTATCTAGATGGAAATAAAACAGGATAGAAAAGGAAATCATCAGATACAGAGAGTTATAAAAACAATGATAAAAAATATATACTGAAACATAGGTGAAAAAATGTTCTCCCCCTTTTAAGAGGAGTTGTTTAGTATAAAGATAAATATAAAACATGAATTAGATAGGAATGATTATTTTTGTATAATCATTCCTAGCTTCACGTTTTTGAACTCAAATTTATTGGAAGATAATGTTTTTCTAAAAATGTCAGAAATTTGTTGTTGTGTTCCGATTTATTGTAAAATATTATCTCTTTTTAGTGTGTGATCTATATGAAAGTGATTAATAATATCTATGTGTTATGCACGAGTGTGATGTGATTGGTTTTTATTAAGGGATAAGGCACTAGAATTTTAAAAAATAATATGAGTTTTGGAAAAGCACAATCCATAATCTGTGAGTCTGTGTTCCTTCCATAACACATGAGCACATCAACTTCTAGCTAATACATATTCCACTTCAGATGTGGAATGTGCTACTGAGTATTTTTTTTCATGACCAAGAAACTAAGAAATCTCCTCAGAGATGACATGTTCTATATGTACTCTTTCTATATATTCTACAACCACCAAAGTCAACATCTGAAAAACTTTTTAAAATAAAATCATTTCCATAGGAATAAAATATACCTTAATCAAAAGCCCCTTTTAAGTATTGAAAGACATTTTCACAGCTTTTATGTAATAATCCATTGTATTTGAATGGTATCTTTCCCATAAGCATACATAATACATTTTATCTAGTCGACTAGCTGTCAAGTATAACAAACTGACTATCATACCTCTAAAAGATGATTGATCTACTGGAATCCCAATTTCATCTAGATCATGTGTATTTGAGGTACCAAATAGAGTTCTAATAATTTCAATATTTTGGTATCAATACATTTGGAGTAAGTCTTTGGTAAACTTATGTTGAGATATAGAGGTTCCTTCTAGTTTTTGTGAAATTTTAAAACCTAAAAAGAATATTAACTCACCCATCATACTCATTTCAAACATAGATTTCATTAAATCAGCATTGGAAATAGATAGAGATTTCTGAGTTGACCCAAATATGATGTCATCAACATAAATTTGAACAATAAAAACAATTTTATTTTCGATTTTTATAATAAGGGATGGATCTGCTGTACCTTTTCCATATTTCTTTTGTAAAAGAAATCTTGTAAGTATATCATACCATGTTTTAGGGGATTCTTTAAGGATTTATAAATCTCTGGTAAGTTTAAAAACATGATTATGATATTTTGAATCTATAAAACCAGGTGTTTTTTCAAAATAATATTTTTCTTGAACAAAACCATTTATAAAAGCACATTTGACATCCATTTTAAATAATTTGAAATTTAAGTATGCTGTAAAGGCTAATAGAATACGATTAGATTCATGTCTAGCTACTGAAGTTTATGTTTCCTTATAGTCTATTCCCTCTTGTTGATTATAGTCCATAGAAACAACTCATGCTTTATTTCTTACAATGATTCCATTTTCATCACATTAATTTCTAAAGACTCATTTTACACTAATTAAAGTTGACTCTTTATGTCTTTCAACTTATGTCCAAACTTGATTCCATTAAAATTAATTCAGTTCATCTTTCATTGCTTTAATCCAATCTTCATCACCTATGGACTCACATGGACTTATAGGTTCAAATTGGGAAAGAAAGGAAAGGTGTTCATTTTCATTTCTCATTGAATTTATTGTTCTTACTGGTTGATTTACATCACCAATGATAATATCACAATGATGATTCCTACGAAACAATTGATTTTTGTTTTTTAAGAATTTTTCATCAACATATGATTGAAAATCTTCTTGACTAGATTTTTCAAAAATTCTTTCTTGAACTTTTTCCTTATCAAAATGATTTTCTATCACGGGTGGATAATCTGTTTTTGAAAACACATCTGAGGATGTAGGATGAGGTTGTTTGAAAACAAAGTGATTAGTTTCATTAAATTTAACATGCACTGTTTCTTAAACAGTACATGAGATTTTGTAGAAAACATTAGAAGCCTTAGAAGTTGTATAATAACCTAGAATGATTCCTTCATCAGATTTTGGTGAAAATTTGTGTAGATTATATTTAATAATCAAAATGAATACTTTTCATCTAGAATCATTGAAGTATGATCCATTAGGTTTTCGGCCAGTCCACAATTCAGAAAGTGTTTTTTTAATAAATGATCTAGTTAAAACATGATTTATAGTATAAAAAGAAGTAATAATAGCTTCAGCCCAAATGTGCAACGCAATTGAGTATTCACTCAACATGGTTCTTGTAATTTCTTGAAGAATACGGTTTCCTCTCTCAATAACACAATTTTACTGAGGAGTTCTTGGATCTAAGAAATTGTGAGTAATAACTTTCTTACTACAAAAAGTATCAAAATATGAATTTTGAAATTCACCAACATGATCATTATGGATAGTTATCAATGGTATATTATTCTAATTTTTAAGTTGGGCTATAAAAATTTTGAAATTGAAAAAGGCTTTAGATTTCAATGTTAGAAAATAGACCCATGAAAATCTAGTAAAGACATCAACTAAAAAAATACATTTTTTTGCCTCCAATGCTTCCAGTTTGTGAATGAACAAAAAGATTCATGTGCACTAGCTGTAATGCATTGGATGTTGAAAAATCATTGACTGATTTAATGCTAGTTTTATGTTTCTTCCAAATTGACATAGATCACAGACCTTTGAAGAATCATATCTATGATCTGGTATATCTTTTACAAGTCTTTTCATTTAATGATTACAAATGTTTCATTGGTTGTAGTGTCATAATCTTCTATTTCATAGACACTATTGGTCTTATATTGCTGTAAAGAAAGGTAAATTTTGGCTCTTATGGTCTTCTAAGGTAATAGTGTATACATTCTATTGCCTCTGGGCAGATAGAATGAATTCATCATTGGAATTGTGAAATAAGAATTTATCTTTTCTAAAATTCACAACATATCCTTCATCACATAACTGACTTATGCTGATGAGATTATTCTTAAGACAATTGACGAACAAAACATTTGAAATTATAAATTTTCCACGAAAAAAAATATTATTTCTCCCAAAAATCATACCAGGAGCATTATCTCCAAATGTAACTTTTCCACCTTTTGTTTCCAAAATATTTTCAAAGAAATCATTCTTTCTGCTCATGTGTCGAGAACAACCACAATCCTTGTACGAAATATTTTTTTGTTGGTACACTTCTTCTTTTCTTGAAAAAGAATCAATTAGTTTCTTGGAATACAATGTTGTTTGGATCCAGAAAGGGTTAGATAAAAGAATTTTAGGAATCCATATTTTTTTCCAAAATGGGCTTTAAGAAATCCTAAAGACTGAGATCAATTAAGGGAAAAATGTTTTTCCCAGTGTCCACCACATTAAAACTTCGGAAAAAATGGGGTACTTTGTGGAACAAAATAGTTATTACTAAAAACCGGTTTAGAATGAGTATAACACAAACCAAAGTGTTTCCTTAAAGGTCGAATTTGAGAATACATTTTATCAATGTTTTCCTTGCAATAGATAGTGTTTGACATACACTTCTTCAAGGAAAATATTTTTTACATTAGTTATATAACTATGTTTTTATCCATGAAAACATAATTTTTTGAACTAGAGTTATTGTTTTAATATTTTTCATAGAAATTAAATTTTCAATATCCTTAGAAAGGTTATCCTTATCAGATTTGACATTCTCAGGGGTTTTCAAAATACATTAAAAATAATAAGTTTCATATCAAGATCATTAAAATGATCTGATACTTCATTAGTTAAAATAGAAATTCTTGAATTTTCTTTATCAATATTTTTCTTGAGTTTAGAATTATCTTTCTCATGTAATTTATAAAAACTAGACACTTCTTCATAAGAAGGTAATGTATTATCTTCTGTCGATGTAGACTTTTCATTTGAAGATTCAAAAAATTTATTATCAGTATAATTTCCATTCAAGGGAACTTTTGTAATAGCCTCAAAAATGTGTACCTTAAGGATTGAGAAATGATCATAATTTGGTAGTCTAGCTATATGTCCAGTATTATTTTGTCGGGAAGATTCATATTTTGAAGAATCATCTAATGAATCACAACCACTTTCACTCCAAGTATCATTTTCCTTTAAGTATTTCTTTGTCTTTATCTTGTAATACTTTTCCTTATTTCGTTCAGATTTTTTTTCCTTTCTATATGATATTTTTATTAAAGAAAAATCTGATCTTATATGAACTGCTTTCAATCATTCATAATGAGTAACTTCTGTGTGTTTCTTAAAATTCCTATATATCATTTTATACCGATATTGAAAATCATTTTTTCCCACAATCTAGTTCATCCTTCATGCATGATTGGCTAACTGATTATCTGAGTGATCACTATCACTTGATTTATATATATTTGCTTTCATAGTTTTGGACCTTGTTATCCTTTCAGGTGTTTTAGCTTTATATGTAGTGATAAAATCTGCACATCCATTTCCATTTTCTTTTTATTTAAATCAGCATCTCATTTCATTGTTGTCTCATGCTGTAGAAGGGTTCCAAAAATTTCATCAAGAGTAATCTGAGAAACTTTTATGTTTTCATCAATTATTTTCCTATTTATTCCCATTCCTTTGGAATTATATCAATAATATTTTCTACAAGAACTTCATCCTCATGAAATTTTTCTTCCATAGATTGTAAATGTTTGTCCATTATCATAAATCTCTATTGCACCTTACACACTAGTATTCTATAATGAAAAAAGAAATCCATGATATTCTGCTTGAATCATTACACTTCTTGTTTCTATAACCATATATATACCAAAATGTGTGACCTCTAACTTCTTCTAGATATTGTTGGCTGCTTCTCAATATAATATCTGACTATATATATTCCTAGTCATATAACACTACAGAGTGTTGCATACCGTATAATTTAGTTGATATTCTTGCTTCTCTTGATTGTTGAAACTACAAACTTCTTTGTCAGGGATTTTGTAACCACTAGTAAGCATAATATAATTATCTACACTAGTTTTAATAACAAATGTCTTCATTCGATCTCTCCAGTACTCATAATCATTCCCATCATAGATTAGTGGTCTAGTTATATTTAGATTGTCAATTGAACCAATATTCAATCGTGCCATCTAATAAAACAAAATATTTTCCACTCCTCATGTTAGTGTTTTATGTTGTACTAAACAGAAATTTGTAATAAAAACACATTTATATAGAAATTAATACAAATCAGTGGAAACCTTCTCTAATACCAATTGTTGGATCGATATATAGATGTATTTGAATATTATATGGAACAATACAAGAGGGGGTGAATTGTAGGTTTAAAAACATTGTGTTTAATGACTTAAAAAATTAGTTTACATGATCGTAAACTAATACAATTCACAAAAAATAAAATTAACCTCAATTTTTATTGATATAAAATGTATGATATGATGTAATACTTTAAGTAAATTAAATCAATTTTATTCAAAATGAATACAATAACCATAGTGATACAAATGTGATATATTCTACCATAAAGCATATAGAATCTATTAATATAATATATAACAGAATAATCGTAATTGAAACAATTACAATTGAATATGAAACGATGAAAGGAAACAATACAATTTTCATTCTGATTCAAACAGCAGTGGAAATGTAAAAGTATTACAATTATTTTATCCGAATGAGAAGGGTCTCCTCTATCCAAGGATAAGAGGTATGTCATACCACCACATTTTTATGCCCTCGATACAATGATGGGTACGTCTTCCATGCTATCCACACAAGCCCTGGATACAATGATCAGTTCGTCAGTCTTAATATCCCCACAAGCCCTAAATTTTGCTGGTAATCAGAACTTTTTTATTTCAAACACTTAATAAGCCCTCAATAAGAAGATCGATAGTACCATCTGCCTATCCACAGTAGCCCTCAATTGTTATCACCTGATAGGTCACACAAACCATATCCAAGGACTTATTGAAGTATAAAAAGTAAGAATGAGCAGTTCATGTTTTGTAATTTCAATGAATTCACATGAATCAAGAGAGAAGTCACATCATCTCTCACTAGAACTTCATAGAAGAAAATAATGATCAATGCCTCTCAGTTGTGTTATCACATTAAAATGACAAACTATTTATAGGCCTCATGTTCTAATAGTCATATTTCCTCCAACAGTAATATTTTTCTAGAAAACTCGGAGGGGCTTGGACACCTGGAATTATAATAGTCATATTGAAATAGAAGACACGACATCGTATTTATTTGTTTATAACTAAATCAACAACATTGTTTTGGCCAAAAAATTTATATTTGAAAATGATAATCATGAGTACGATTAATATAAATCATCTGTTTTAACAAAGGATAAAAATAAACATGCATCTGATAGAAGAAAAAAACAATCATTATTACTTACTGCAATGTATTGATATGATGCAAAGTGAGTATGATGTGAAAAAGTTAGTATGATTGATAGAGTCAGCACAATTGACAGGGCTAGTACGATTTAGTCAGTATGATAAACATAGTTAGTATGAACAGAATAGTCTATATGATAATCATAGTGACAGCGAGAAGTATATTCAGTACGATAAGCATAATCAATATGATAAACATAGTAAGTACAATAAACTTATTCAGTGCGATATACAAATTCAGTAAGATAAGCGTAATCAGTACAATAATCATATTCAGTATGATATGCATAGTCAGTATGATAAAAAATTATATTTTTTATTTCCAAAACAAGATATAAATGTCAAAAGAGGACATTTGACTTAACATTTATCTTATTTACGATTTGTAGTTTTTTTTGGTATGGAAATTTTATATACCATTAATATTATGGTGAGTAGTGATTATTTCCAATCTTCATAATTATTTTCACATTTCATCCATTTCAATATCATAAATTCCATAATATTTTCACATTTATAAACTATAAAGACCATAAATTCCATGTAATTTTTTTAATTATATGGGAATATTATGAGTCTGAAAAAAATTATGCAGCATGATTCCGAGGCCCAAAGTGCCCGGAATAAATTTCTGAATATTTTTTCGGGTACGTTCAGTAGATGTGAGAGTGGGTTTTTGTATCTCCTGAACCCGTGTTCGGAAATTAAATCTAAGGACACTGTTGAGCTCACTACGCCGAGATTGACTTAAGGAGACAGTCACCTCAACTGTAATTGATCGAGGGTTAATGTTAGTTTTTTTGATTTTCATTGGAGAAAATAAAATAAATTAACAATATTTTATTTTTGAAATGCAGTCCTCTCAAATTTATTTTGGTGGTGGGGACCACCTAATCCTTGAACTCCCTCATTAATGAAGGTGGTGACTCTTGGGTTCTTTTCACATTAATTTTTCCAGCATCAAATTAGTTATTATGTCAACATTAATTATATTAATTAATATAAGATTATTTATTTGGAAGTTAACCTCTCGGTTGGGGGATTTGTTGGAAAATGAGAGCTTGGGAGAATGATGAAGAAAAAATATCTCCAATGAAGAACACTTTTCCAATGAAGAACTCCATTAAAGGATCACCAAAAAGGAAAATCTTCAATGACGAAGAACTGATGTTCATAAATTCCTCTCCTTCACTGATTTCATCTCACAACACCTCCAACGAGTAATCGAGGTAGGGAATGTTGTTTTGAATACCCCATACCATGTTTTTTTCAATCATCTTTATTTAAGAACAATTATGCCACTCGATACCGTGCTAATGCATAGGGTGTGAGACAAAAGAACATGGACCGACCTTTCCACAGCCATTGTGGTTTATGATAGTCTTCAATCGATGGAGATGTTCCTAGTCGAGTGATGGAGTTATCAGAATAAATAACAGGCCATCGAGGTGCACCATGTTCCCCGAGGAACGTTGTTGGAAACCCATACCGGTGACCAGCACCTGTGGAGCTTGGGAACGACAGCCGAGACTCCTTGCGGCCATGAAGACGTCGAAGGCGTTACCATGCCGCAGGAGAAGGGCCGAAGTGGAGCTAGGGTGGCAGCCCGCTAATGTCCAGCCATGCAAATGGGGCGGCGGTGTGCAACCGCACATCCGGGCGTGCAGGAGCCGCGACACGAGGTCACGATGACAAAGGAGGGCGGTCAGCTCACTGACAGCCACCAACAGTGGCCAGGCGAGCAACCAAACCATGCAGGTGGTCTAGTCATCTGACCATCTGGGGAGCCGTGCGGGACCCCTGGTCTCACGTTCCAGCTGCGGGTGCCACGTGGCGCAGTTCCGTCGCCTACCCAACTCGAATGGGCCAGCTGTTCGGGGTACTCAAGGAGCGCCTCCCCCTTGGGTGGTGGCTAGGGCGGACCCCACTGCAAGGACACCCAGTCGCAGGCCAGTGCAAGCCAGCAGGCCGGGCTATGCTGGCGGGCCAGGTCAGACCCAGGGCTTGACCGGGACCATCTTCGATCCTTTTCCACTCATTCAGCCATAACTTGATCTACATGCATCAGTTTGAGGAATCGTCTATGGCACCAATAACATTGGGTCGAGATAATAATTTTGTTATACCCCATTTGGGTTTTAGATTATGTTAGGGTACAGCTGGGTTGGATCAAACTCAAATCTTACCAGGACCTTGGGACTAAAAGGCCAATAACATACTGATCATTCATCTGATTAATGCATCATATATTTCGTGGAGACCCCTATTATGGGGTAGTCGTTTAGGATACTTCTTCCTGGGACTTCTTAGCTGTTGGAGTATCCACCTGTGGCTTAGGGAGCGGACCCACCAAGAATCAAGCAAGCATAGTGCAGGAACCCTCTAGTTGGCTATAACATGAGAAAGGGATCCTATATTGCTCTGTGCCATAAGATCCTACGTGGGTATGTGCTTTGAGATCCTAAATTAGTATATTTTCTAATATCCCACTTGGATTCGCTCTAGGAATCCATTTGGTATTACTATATGATCCTATGTGGTTCTGTTGTACATGGATCCTACATGGGTATTACAAGTTAGGATCCTATGTGGGCCTACCACTTAACAAATTAAGACGATTTAATAGTTACATCTAATCATATTTACATCCGTAAATAAGTTATACCTGATTTGAACTGAGTCATTACATGTGTGGTAATCAGCTCTGTGGCGTACCACTGTGATTCATACCATCGTGGTGATACCTTTGAGGTATTCTTCTTTTTGGTGTTACCCTTGTGCTACTTACCTTCTTGGTGATACCTTCGTGGTATTCTTATGTGTGGTTTCAACATTGGGGTTCTTATATTTGTGATGTTACCTTCATGGTATTATTTCCTTCATGGGAAAGCAGAGCTTTGGGCTTTTCTGTTGGGCCTTGTTTTCCCTCATGATTGAGATGGGTTTAATCGACAACATAGATATATGGATGAGTATATACCTAATTAAGTCTTCCTGTTGTTTTCATGCGTTGTGGTTTACCAATTGTGGATTCTTTAAGACCATCGAGGGTCTTGGGTTCCATACTAAGTAACATTATACTCACCCCTGCATGGGTTATGCCCACACATTATTGTGTTTGGTGCAGATGGCGGACAACCTTGATTGAGGATGAGGGTACAAGGACTAGAGGTAGTATGGAGGTGGACATTAGACGAGGCGTACTATAGTGAAGACCGTTCAAGAGTTGTACCTACCCTTCAGATAGGATCCTTGGCGTGTGTTCACTTGATTTGTTCCAGTTTACTTGTTCTTCCCATTTTTCTTGTAATTTCTAGTCTGGCTTGTATTCTGGCCCCATTTTTTCTATACACACCATGTTTAATATATTGTTTTACATCAGGCTTGTATCCTACTTTGTGCATAGTTTGGTGATTTTAAAGTTTATAAAGGAAAAACCATCCCAGTTTTTGGGAATACTCCTTGTGGTGCTAGTCTTGTACCTCTGGCCTATGGAAGGAGGGATTAGGGTAGTAACAACATGGGCCCCGAGGGACAGGTCATGACAAAGTAAAATCAGCGGAGTTAGTTCTACCATACAACGGTGTACTATGGTCTTTTAATTAAAATAGTGATATGTGTTATGAGTGAGGTTATCATATTAGAGAATCCAATGTTGGTGCAGTGGCTGACATATCCATACACCCAGGTCCTAACATCTGATTTTTGACTCTATGCCCGTAAAAAAATGATTACGTGTGTGTTTTGAGAAGTTTTATTTGTGATTTCTTGATTCATATCACTAGGTATAACTTATTGACAATGGAACACCTATTTTTTCCGGATGCCTCCATGTAGACAGTGATTTAGGGTTCTAGGAAGAGTACATGATGACAGACTACAAAGCGATGAGGCCTTAGTGCAAGGACCTTTAAATGTAGAGGAACTAGTTGAGGTACCAGTGGTACTATTACCCATTGGTCCACCGATGCCACCAGCCCCAACATCAGAGAGTACACATCGCTTGAGTGAATTGCACGAGCTCTGGTGAAAGAGGCCATACTTTTTTAGGGGTCAGACGGACCCACAGGAGGGTGAGGATAGAATGGAGGTTGTGAAGAGAGTCTTCAAATTGGTTTGGACACCAATTGATCTCATGGTGATCCTTTCCACCAGTTTTCATTACGTAATAGTAGGTAGATGGTGGATCTTGATTCTCATGGTTCACAACAATTTGACATTTCATTGGGTAGACTATGAAGCCTATTTCAGGTAGTGTTTTTCCCAATGACCCTTCTCGCCGTGCACATACAGGATCATCTTCATCTATAGTATTGCACTATTAATCTGGCTCAGTACTCAGTGAGGTTCACTGACCTCTCACGCTACTCCACAGATATTGTGCGGGGCCCATTCTGTAGGGCCCATTCCATCTAGATGGGACACAGTCTGGATATCAATTCTTCAATGATTTCTCTCAGCATCCCGGCATAGGAAGGGGCGTTAGAGAGAGCCCTCATAGTGTAAATTTTTCTTGCTGAGTAGTCACAAGAAGTGGGACCTAGCATCAGGTGTCATGTAGTGGAGTCTTCTATAGCTGGCAGCAGATAGATGTCACAGAGGTCTAAGAGAACTAGACCTACAGGTGGATGACCGCATGAATCAGGGTAGGTTGTTTTGGGAACCCAAGACATAGCCAGTCATGCGAGTAGCAGGTAGTGTTACGCATGCGGCAGGCATGGTCATATGGCTTACGACTGCCCACGCTGCCGTACTGACGGAAAATTATTTTTTTATTAAGAAAGTCACTTTTGAGGTAAAAGTGAGAAACCATAAGTTTTAACAAGCACCAAATAGCGACAAACAAGATATCAGAAACCACCTCATCCAAGCATAAGAAAAAACTGCTAACTCCAAAGAAGGACCACTCGGCAATCCCATGTAAGCATGGTCCCTCCCGATGGCAAGCCATCCCTCTTTATCAACAACATCCCAAATGGCATGCAGAGGAAGAAACAACATGCTCTAGCCCATCTATGCTGAACTAACCCTTCAAAATTCCTCACAAAACAAGTTTGGTAACTCAACAAAGAATAAGTTAGGAAATAAGTAAAATAGAGTCATTGAAAACCAGCTGAATTCTACTAGATTGGGTGTCTCTAAACAGCCTATAGGATAAATTAGATACCTGCAGAAGTGGATCCCCCCTTATCATGTCATCAAAGGAAGAATTCAGTTTATTCCAGACCTTTATATACTCCTCAAGTCCGATCAACCCCTTTTTGAAACCTCCATCAAGGATCGTGTCCTGTTTGTCAAACCAAATATACTACTCCTCATTAAGATCCACATCAAGATTCCTACCCATCATCTTGGCTGCATCCTCTTTAAAGGCATTGAGAAATAACACCTGCTCTGAAACCACATCACCTGAACATAAAACCAAATCCAAGGAGAGATCATGCTATCCAGGAGACTTTAGGTGGAACCTGATCTCCTTGTCCAGCCTCTCAACCAAAATTTTCTTTTTTCAACGGGTCTTCAAAGGAGGAGGTAAGGTGGAGTAATCCTTCGTACCCCTCCTTCTTCTCTTCCTCATGATACACCTCGAACCGGATTCTGATTCTGACAAACTTCTACATACCACGTCGCATTTAGATTCCCCTCCACCATCATCACACTCTTCCTCAACCAGGGAAGATGATACAATTCTGGGTTCCTCCTCAGCCAGCCTTTCATACATGTTGCTCAAGACTACTGGAGTTCGAACTGGAGAGATAACCTCTGGCAGAAAGGCATACCCCGACCCCCAGCCTCTCCAAGGTTGGTATGGGCCCGCACCTCTAATACATTCCCTATCAGTTGGCTAGGGGCGCTACCTAGAGCAGACCCTAGCCCACTGACCCCTTCCTTCCCCATGACAGAAGCTTCCCCAACTCCTGATCCCTCTAGAAAAGAAGGTTGATCAAAACCCTTTCCCATATATTGAGGCTGAGGATTCTGCTCCTCCCAGCCCCTGACCGGAACACAGGTGGCCTCAAATCTGGTAGGCTCACCTGTAGGCAGGGAGGGCCTCACCAAAGCAACAACCGCAAGACCCCGAACCTCATTCCCCATGCTGCTAGATGCCTGAAAACCACCTAGATCCTTCTTGGAACCTTCAACAACCGCCTCCACCTGAGGTTCTGAAACTTTTGATTCCTCCTTCAAAACTGGAGTTGAAGTCCTCTCCCTCCCTGAGCCAGTATAAACCATCACCGAAGCATTAGAAGGTCTGGGGAACCCCACCCTAGGTTGGCAAGGAGACCCCTGCTCCTGGACACCCCGAAGTGCCTCAATATGATCACTGGTATCCGAAGGCACCTCGTGTGACCTCGGTTTGTGTGCAACAGGCTCAGAGCCATTGCCAGAACCAGCTCCATCATCCTCTACCTGACCTGAGTCACCCTTACTCACCGAAGAATTATTAGCCACAACTGTCGAAGCCCTTTTGCGACACTCATCATCATGGTGGCCCTATCTATGGAAGAAGGAGCAGAACAAGGACCGGGATTCATAGAAGATTATTTGCACGTACATGTATTGCCCTTCAATCACAATCCATACCTTTTCGGGTGGAGTACGGGAGAGCTCTATTTCAACACTGATGCACACAACAATTAGGTGAACCATGGAATACGTCTTCCAATCCGTAAAAAGGAAATAGCCTAAAGAATTACCTATTGATCGAAGGAGGGTTGGATTCTAAAAGGGTAGTGGTAACCCCGGAAGTTGAATCCAGATTTCCGATGAGGATGAGTCACAATTCATGTTCAAATCAAACGTCCAACGATGCAAGTGGAATGTAAAACCTCTAACGGATCTACTTGGACGAGACCAGGCCAGAGCCAAGTCGTCTTCATCCGCGAGACAAAAAATAATTTGACGCGGACCAAGGAGTCCGACAACCGCACAACTACCTAAACCCCATTCCTGATTCACGTACCTCTCAAACACCTCAACCGGAGGTCTATGACGAGTGAACATTGTGACCAGGGCCGTGGAAAGAAGCGACAAAGCTTCAGAGAATTCCTTGGATGTAACCAGGACAACTGGATGTCCGTCGCAGATTCCAGGTACCTTTGGAGAGACGTCGATGCTGGGTAGAAAAGGGCGCCTCATGGGTACTACATCCTGAAAAGAATGATCATGCCCCTCCACCTAAGGGGGAGGTCCATCGATGCCGCCATGAAGCTAGGGAATCGCCGTCGCCATGGAACTAGGGCATAATCGTCCATAGGATCCCACGCTGCCGTATAGATGATCAGCAGATGATCAAAGTACCGCCCAGTCAGATACAGTGGTTTGACCGAGGAGGTCCGCAGGGAATAGTAGGACATGGCAGAGGGGATAGTTGTGCAAATAGTGGTGGGTTACAATTCGAGATGTTACCACCTCCACCAGAAAGTGGTCCACCCAGAACAAAGGTAGCTGGTGGACCAGGGCGAGCTCAGCTCAAGGCAGATGAGGCCTATGACCACATAAATCCGTAGATGATACGAGGTAAGATCTTTGTCTACTCAACATTAAATACAGTACTTATAGTCACAGGTTCCAGTCATTATTTTAATGCCACTGTCCTCATTTGGAGCTCATAGATTTTGGTGGAGTTTTTATCTCATTCATTACGGCTAGTGACTCTTACGGGAGTGGATTCAACAACTAAACACTGGTGATGGCAGTGTGAGCTTACTCTTGGTGGAGAGAGCTTTGGCTGGGATCTCATAGTAGTGGTGTCGAGGCCTTACGACGTCATCTTGGGTATGAATTTATTACCTATAGTCCATGCCCAGATAGACTGTATTAGGCACAATGTGCAGTTTGTCTGCACTGATGGGACTAGGTTTACCTTCACCAGTAATAAGGGAGCCTTTGCAGCACATGATGGACTTACCCAGATGAGAGTGAATCTGATCAGTCATCAGTCAGCTAGCCATACCCTCGGTGTGTTTGATGTGGAGATTCCATGCAATCCTATAGGGGTGGACCAGTATGCAGATGTCATATCAGATGATTTTCTAGGACTACCTCTGAGCAGTGCGGTGGAATTTTACATTTAATTGTACACATAGACGACACCAATATCTACACCAGTGTATAGGATGGCTCCCATGGAGAATCATGAGCTACCGGTATAGTTGGAGGATTTCCAGGGGAAGGGGCTCATTCAGCCTAGTTTTTATTCTTGGGCAGCCTTGATTTTGTTCACCAAGAAGGTGGATGGGAGATTGAGGCTTTGTGTTGACTATCAACACCTGAATGAGGTGACTATGAAGAATAAGTACCCACTTCTGAGGATTGACGACCTCTTTGATCTGCTGAAAGGAGCACGGTGGTTCTCAAAGATAGACCTCTGGTCAGGCTATCACCAGCTCAATGTATGAGACGAGGATGTAAAAAATAGGGATTTTATATGTCGTTATGGTCACTTAGAGTTCTTATTAATGCCATTCGGTGTGACCAATGCTCCAGCATTGTTTATGAGACTCATGAATAGGATCATTAATCCATACCATGATCTCTTTGTAGTATTATTCATCAATAACATTCTGATCTACTCGACTAGAGATGAGGATCATGCCTATCATTTTCAGGTAGTTATGGAAACACTCCAAGAGCACCAGCATTATGGTAAGCTCTGGAAGTGCCAGTTCTGGATCTAAGAGGTTCACATTCTGGGACATTTCATCTCGGAGGATGGAGTTGCGGTGGATCCAGCAATTATTGAGGTGATACTTGCTTTTGAGCCACCCATGGCAATGACAGTGGTATGGTGTTTCTTGTGTTTGTCTGGATAATAACGATGATTTGTGACACATTTATCCGAATTTTTGGAACCATTATTATCATTGACGAAGAAGGGACATCCCATAGAGTGGTCAGAGTGATGCTAGAGGAATTTTCAAGAGATGAAGAAGAGGGTGACTACTGCCTCCATCTTGAGGCTTTTGGAAGAGGGCGTTGAGTACGTAGTCTACTGCCACACATCAGGGGCCAGGCTCAGATGTGTCCTAATGAAGGCTCAAGTAGTTATCAAATATGGTTCTCGACAGCTAATATATCATGAGAAGAACTACACTACCAATGACCTTGAGTTAGCAGCAATGGTCTTCGCTTTGAATATGCGGTGACAGTATCTATCAGGAAAAAATTTTATGGACTAATTTGAACACTAGAGTCTCAGGTATATCTTATCCCAGAGGGACATAAACCTGAAATAGTGGTATTGGCTTGAGTCCCTCTTGGACTATGAATTCGAGATAGTTTATACTTTTGAGAAGGGGACTATTATGGTAGATGCACGTATCCGAAGATCTGGTATAAAACTACTAGGTGAGGCAACAGTTCACCAGTTTGCTTTGTAGATATCCTTTGTGGATAGAGATGAAGATTCTTCCCTTCAGCCTCTTACAATCACTCCACCCACTACAGAGATTTAGGGAGGAGCAGTGTTGGGACACGGACTTCGAGGCTCGACGTGCTCAGAAACCCATAGGATGGGAACCTGATGGATTTCTTGAAGGTATGGAGCATGTCATTATTTTTATTGGATATACCATGGTACCAGTGTCTCTTCGGGAGGAAGTGTTAAGGAGGTTCTAGAAATCCCCTCTAGTGGTACATCCAGTAGTGGAGAAGATGTACTCGGACCTCCGATGATAACAATGGTGGCCGGGAATAATGAAAGCAGTGGGAAAGTTTGTCTCTCGGTGCCTCACCTGTCATTTAGTGAAGGTAGAGCATCGGGTACTAGCTGGATGAGTTCATCCTTTTGAGGTACCAGAGTGGAAGTGGGAAGGGATATCCAAGTATATCGTGATATTACATCCACATATGTCCAGGGTTCATGATTCTATCTAGGTGATCGTCGACAGACCCACCAAGTCGGCACACTTCCTACCCATCAGAGAGAAGGGCTCAATATAGAGCATGAGATGACTCTAGGATCAATATATTGTGGATTTATATGTAGTACCCTCAATTATTTCCTCCCATCGTGATGCACAATTCACTTTTCTGCAATGGAAGAGTTTGTTGGATGCTTTTTGGACATAGCATTGTCTCAGTACTGCCGTCCATCCTCAGACAAAAGGCCAAACTGAACAGACTATTCCAAACCTCGAGGCCATGTTACATGGTTGCATCGTTGACTTCGGTTACAGCTGGGATGATCACATGCCCTTGGTGGAGTTTTCATACAACAACATCTATCACTCCACTATTGTAATGGCACCTTTTGAGTCATTGTATGGCTAACCATGAATATCACCTTTGTGCTGGACTATCCCAGGGGAGTCCCCACTCATGGGCCCAGATACAGTATTGGATACCACAGAGAAGGTGTAGATTATCCAGGAGAAGATGAAGACTTCACAGAGAAGGCATAAGACTTTTTTCCAATAGAAGATGGTGACCTCTAGAGTTTGTGGATGGTGAGACCATATTTCTACGTGTTCACCCCAATGAGGTTTTCAGTGATTAGTCCAGGGCTACATGTTATATTTGAGGTTCATCGGACCATTTCAAGTCCTCAGTAGTGTTGGCATGGTGACTTACCACCTTTCAACTTCTCCCTCAGTTGCAGTGGGTGCACAATGTTTTTCACATATCCCTGCTGAGGAGACACGTACATGATTTCATCACACATCATTGACAGGGGCGATCTCAACCTCGAGTATTGGGTGTATTTTTTAGAGGTTCTAGTGTAGATTTAGGATCGATAGGAGAGAGTTCTTCGTTGATGATCGATACAATTGGAGTGTGTGTGTGTTGGTAGAACGAGAACCTCCCGGAGAGGACATGGTAGAAAAATGCTCAGATTCATTCTCATTACCCCACTTTTTTTTCTAGTTTTTGTGATGTGGATTTCAGGAACGCAAAGCCCTGATGTAGGGAGAATGTAAAGACCAAGAAATTCTATTTATTTTTTTAATTATAAGGGAATATTATAAATCCAAAAAAAATAACGGCGCATGATTACGATGCATGGAGTGCCCAGAATAAATTTATGAACTTTTTTCATGAGTATGTTTAGTAAACGTGTGAGTTGGTTTTTGTAAATTTTGAACCGATTCTCGAAATTGAAATCCGAGGACACCGTTCAATTCCTAGCACCAAAATTCGGATAAGGAGTCATTCACCTCGACCACAGGAGGTCTAGGGTGAAAGATAGTTTTTGTGATTTTCATGAGAGAAAATAATATAAATTAACTTTATTTTATTTTGAAATTATCTCCTCTAAAATTGAATTTGGTGGGGGAGAACCACATGAACCTTGAACTCCATCATTATTGAGGGAGGTGACTCTTGGGTTCTTTTCCAATCAATTGTGCCAAAATCAAATTAATTAACGTGACAACATTAATTGTATTAATGAACATAAATTTAATTATTTTTCATTTAAACTTTTGGTTGGGGGATTTCTTTACAATGGAGAGCATTGGAAATTTGTGAACAAACTATCTCTCCAACTAAGAACACATTCTCTAATGAAGAACTCCAATTAAGGATCCCTAACGGGAAATGTCTTCAATGACGACGAACCCACGTCATACTTTTCTACACCTTCACCGAATTCAACTCGAGACACCCCCAAAGAGAAATAGAGGTAGGGAATGTTGTTTTGAATGCCCCTTACCTATTTGTTTCAATATTCTTGATTTAAGAACAATTATGCCACTTGGTACTATTCTAACACAGAGGGTGTGGGAGAATTGAACATGGACCATCCTCTCCACATATTTTGCGGTTTATTATGGTCTTGAATTGATGGATAGATTCCCAATTGAGTGTGTGAGTTTCCAGAATGTAGAACGGGAAACTGGGGCATGCCTAGTGACCCGGGGAACTATACTGGAAACCTGTACCAGCAACCGGAAATAGTGGGGCTCGGGAACAAGGGTCGGCACTCCGGCTGGCCGCGACGACATCATCGGTGTGACCACGTGGGTGGGGAAGGGAAGCAGCAGAGCTAGGGTTGCAACCAGCGCACGAACGGCCGCATGAAGGAGACGGTGGAGCGCGGCCATGCCGTCGGGCATGTAGGAGGCACGACACGAGGATGCAACGACAAAAGATGGTGATCGGCTAGCTACCGTACGACTGTGGCGGTGCAGCACATGACGGCGCCACGCGGGTGTGTTGTTCGTCTGACCAGGTGGGGAGTCGAGCGGGACCACGGGTCCCACGTGCCAGCTGTCAGTGCCATGTTGCACCAGCCGGTCGTCTACCCACCCTAAATGGGACAACTATTCGGGGTACCCAAGGGGTGCATCCCTCTTAGGTGGATGCAACGGCAGACCCCAACGTGGGGCCACCCAACTGCGGGCCAGCACAGGATAGCGGGACACCCAGAAGGCCACCCAGCCCAAACCACATAGTGGGCCATGCTAGCAGGCCAGGGAATACCCAGGGCCAGACCCGGGTCGGCCCAGGCCGAGTTGGGTAGGGTCGGTCTGACCGGGTCAGACGAGACCCGGACCAGCATCGATCCATTTCCACCCTTTTGACTGTAACATAAGCTAAATGCATCTATTTGATGAACCATATGTGGTGCCGAGTACCTTGGATCAAGGAGGTCCTTATGTTATACCATATTTGAGTTTGGATAATGTTGGGGTATGTCTGGGATGGATCAAATATGAATCCAAGCGGGCCCTCCTGACTAAAATCCCAATAACATTCAGACCAGGCATCTGATTAATGCAATGTCTATTGAGTTGAGACATGTATTACGTAAAGGTTCTTTTAGATTATTCTTTGTGTAAATCCATGGATGATGGAGTGTCGACTGGTGACTTGAGGAGCAAACCCTCCTGAAATCAAACAAGCTTAGTGCAGGAACCCTACAACTGGTTGTAAGATGAGAATGGAATCCTATGTGGGTATGTGCGTTAGATCCTATGTCGGTATGTCATTTGGGATCCTATGTGGGTTTGTGTTCTAGTATCCCACTTGGATATTCTCTTGGAATCCACATGGAATTACTCTAGGATTCTACATGGGTCAACTGTTCTAGGATCCTACGTGGGTCTGATGATTTAGGATCCTACGTGGGTTTTCCTATTAACAGAGTATGATGAATCACTATTTACATCTAATCATCTTTAAATACATTCCTATATTATACCAAATGTGAGCTGAGCCTTTAAATGTTTGATAATCATTGGTGGCATACATTTTTTATGCATACTATTGTGGTGATACCTTTGTGGTATTCTTCTGTCTAGCGTTACCTACGTGGTACATACCGTTGTGGTGATACCTTTGTGGTATTCTTCTGTGTGGTGTAACCATTGTTGTATTTACCTTCATGGTATTATTTCATTCATGGTACAATTGAGCCTTTTGATTTTCATTTGGGATTTTGTGATTCCTTATGATTGAGATGGGTTTAGTCGACAACTTAGGTATATTATAGGCATATACCTACGTCGGGTTGTCAGTTGTTTTAATGATTTTTGGTTTATCCTTTGTGGATTTTGTGAGATCATAGAGGGTCTTGGGGTCTATACGGGGTATCGTTATACTCACCCCTGCACGTGCTATTCTCACACCTTGTTGTGTTTGGTGTAGACGATGGACAACATTGATCGAGGCTGCGGGTACCAGGACTGGAGGTAGCTCAGAGGTGGATATTAGATGAGGCGTACCGCAGTGAAAACACTTAGAGAGATGTACCTACCTTTAAGGTAGGATCCTTGGTGGGTGTTCATAGGAGATGTTCAATTTTACTTGTACTTCCCATTCTTCTTATACATTCTAGTAGGGCTAGTATTCTTTCCCCTTTTCATTCTTTACACAGCATGTTTACTATATAGTATTAATTTGTTCTTGTATCATGATTTGTGATTAATTGTGTGTGTTTATAGGATATTAAGGCAATGCCTTCACAGTTTCAGAGAATACGCCTTTTGGTGCTAGTCGCTAACCCTTAACCTATGGAAGGCGGGCTTGGGGTAGTTACGATAGGGGCCCTGGAGGATGGGTCGTGACATAAACATAGTAATGAGTTCTTCCAAAAAATCATTAAAATCCACATTATCTTCTATCATGGAGATCTTATATTAAGGATTTTTATGTTGACTATATCTATCAAATGTATTTTCAATTGTGATGAAATTAATTTCTGAGATCATGATTAATGTTTGAGGATGTATTTTATTTGTTGTGGGCAAAATGATAAACCTTCATATTTTACAAGACAAACAACATATATTATAGATTATATGAAAACAAAATGAATAATTAAATGAGAATTTAATACCCTATTTAATTGAAATCCATTTCTTATTAAATAAATTAATCTCTTTGATGTCATGAATAGAATGGAACACTAATTTTTATTTAATTGAGATACTCTATTTTAATATTATTATTCATTCATTACCTTTATAAACATGACATAATGTTTGTTGGTATGAATAGTAATAACTAAATTATGAATATTATATTTTATATAAATATTTTAAATAAATTAAATGTAAATTTTTTGATTAGAAATAAAATAAGAACCATTTGAATGAAAATAAAATATTATATAAAAATAATTATTTTGTCTAAAAATGGATATGTTGTCATTTTCAAACATAACATTAATATATATTTCACCACATCCTAATGATTTATTTGAAATAATAAACATAAAATTTTAACTATTCATGTAAAAATTATTAGTTGGTTATTTTTTTTAAAAAATAAAATGAGTTATTTTTTTGATGTATAATAAAAAATAATTATTTTATATTGTAAAATGATTTTTTTTCTAATTTAAATTTGAAATGTAAAATTAGAAATGAAAAATATTTGAATGTAAATGTATTAGATTTATATTAATATTTTAAATAAATCTGTCATTAGAATAAATTTCATAAAAATATTATATCAAAAAACCATAGAAATACTTTGAATGTTTTCCTAGGAAAATTAGTTTCTTCCACTCTATGATTAATTAAAAATTTAATTTATCTACTAATATGGATTAAAATTGAGAAAATTAATTTAATATTAGGAATCATAATAATTTATAATATAAAATAAGTTTATCTTCATTCTTTACCATAATGAATAGTGAAAAAAGAAAAAATATTACTTCTATGGTCCAAGTAAAAGTGGGATTACTAGGGGTTAGGCAAAAAGGATGAGGTATTTGATAACCTAAATCATGTCCAAAACCAATTGGTTTTCTCCATATTTCAAAATTATTACCACTAAGGTAAAATAATTACCCAAATTTCAGGCATTTAAATGATAAATAAACATGGGTATCAAAATATATTTTAAAAAAATCCATATGGGCCATGTCCCCTTATTATCAAATCTCAAACACACATAGACACTCTTCATAACTAATTTTTGTTTAAACAAATTACATTACAACATATCTTCCATAAACCCCTCCCCACATCCAAGAGTTATTATTGTTATTATTAATCTCACTTATGATGGATTTTGATTAAATCTATTTTAGAGATCTTAAAAAGTTGTAAAATTATTTAACGTGAATATTTATTTTATTTATCTTCAAATACATCCAAATAATAATAATCTACGATAAAAAAATAACTCCACTGTATCATATATAAACATATTTTATAATTTAAATGTCAATACACGGATCCATCCCCACTTCAGTAAAATGTGAAATTAAATAATCGATTGGGTGTGCAGATGTCTACCATATTGGAAACTGATGATATCAATTCACCATAAATATATTTTAAGTATCGATATGATGATAGATTTTAATTTATAATATTAGATTTCAAAAATTATTATTCTAATGGAATTACTATATCATATGTACCATCATACCCACTATTATGTGGGGTGTATGATTAATCCTCATGACATTACGGTGGATTGTCGCCTCGATTAGTTATATGATTCAATTTTTAATATAATCATTAAATTGAAGGTAGTAATGATAATGTTAACAAATAAATGAGATATTTATTATTTAATAAATTATAAATAAATATAATTTTTTAACATATTCTCTATATTCTCATATATTGTAAAATATTAATGTCACTCGAGCGTATGTGTGGACTACCACCTTTATATTGTGATTTGAAATTTTCATCATTTTATTTTAACCAATATGGTGTTAATGGTAAATTTTATAATTATAACTGAAATAAATGAAATAATTGTCATTTTTAATGTTTAAATATCAATTATTTTCATTTAATTCAATTGATAGAGAAAAATGGACAAAATATGCATCTGTATGTACGACCAACAGTCTCAAGTAACAATGTAATCCATTTTATATCAATAACTTTTAATGATAACTATTACTAAAAATATAAAGAATATATATATTATATATATATATATTCTTTTTAATATTTATGATATTAGTTTACATTGATCTATATAAAAGGACTAAAATTAATCATCCAAAATGTACATGAAAAACAAAACAATTATCACCAGAAATAGTGAATTTAACAATAACTTGTTGAGAATAGAATTATAAAAAAAAATAAGTTTTAATTATGTGAATAAATTTCTATAATATATATTTAATAGAAAGTCATATTATTATTGTTTTTTTACTCATGTCTATAATGTTGTTCAAATGTTAAGGGTTTCATGTCACACTTTTACATACAGGAGTTATATATTGTATCTAAAACATATTTCATTACTCTGCTGTATATAATTCCCCCTTTATTTCTTATATCAATAAAATAATTATCATTAGTGTATTCAATGATCCATTTTATATTATTTCGTTTATAGTTCTTCAAATTCAAAATGATATCAATATTGATAGGTTTTATTTCACGATCTCATAATTATTTTAGAATGATTCTATTTAACCCCATATGGTTAATTATTCAGTATTTAAACCTTAAAACAAATATATTATAATCATTTCATGTAAGTAAATAAATTTTTATATTATATTAAAAATTTTCTTCAAACGATAAACAAAATTATTGAGATATTCATTTAGGAAGAGTATATAATATTTCTCTATTTGATCAAAAATTAATTTTATTCTAATTTTTTTAAATAATATATTTTTATCATTACGAAAATTTATTTTAATTAAATTTTTATACATTTTTTAATAAATTATTTAATTAAATCATCATGTCATTTTCCATAAAAGGCTTGTTTGGAATTTACTGAAAACATGAAAAGAAACTTTATTTCAAAATGTATTAAATGGACATAATTTTATACTGTCATGTTTTAAATATTACATTATAAATTTAATGTATAATTTTAACTGAAAATTATTTTGAAATTTTTTTTGGACATTTATTTTTAAAAATATTTTGAAACTGAAAATATTATTTATAAAAAAATGTTTTTAATGACTAATTTTTTGGAATTTTAACTCATAAATTTATCATCATTTAATTTTACTTATGATAAAATAGAAATATGTTGTAATTATACAATACTTATTTTTTATCTATGTGGTTGATTGTAATATTTACTTGGTGTGTTCAATTTTATTACTATTCACCATACTACACAATATTTTTTTATGATTTTTTTTCACTAGGATAAGTATTATTATTTTTGTTTTTAGTTCTCAAATATAAATATATTTTCATTATTTTTAACGCATATCCTAAGAAGAATTCATTTGATTATTATCTAATAGTTTGGAACAAAAGTACATATCCTTTTGAGGAATATATAGTTCACATGAGGCATATTTTTTACCAAATTATATTGGGTTTAACCATAATCATATTACCTATTTTTAATGGTAATGATAATATGTTTTAGATGTCAGATATTTTGTATTCCCTCATTATAATATATTTTATAGTTTTTTAATGGATTACTTTATTAGGTACAATAACCATAGATAAGTCTTAATTCCTTATGATTATTTATGGATTTATTTGATCATCATTTATTCATTCTATTTATTGATCGTGTTTTTATCTAATTGTAATGTGATTAAATTATTTACATTTTAAAAATGATTATGTCTATTTATTAATGATAGTTTATTTTTTATGCATACCCTTACTGATCATTTTATATATTCCCTTTATTATGTTTTTTTCCCAAACTATAATTTCAATTTTTTTATGATTGATATACATAATTATGAAAAGGGGAATAATTTATTGAAAATATTTTATATATTTTATATATTCATATATATATGAAATTCAATTTATGATATAGTTTACATAGAATATTATCTTATTATGTCCTAGACAATGTTATATATTGTATGATATTACAATGTAATAATGTATACACCTAATCAATGTTACACAGGCCAGGAATGTTAGATTATTCTTCCTATTTCACAAAAGAGATGCTTTATCATATTTTGTGAAAAAATTGAAATATGTATAAAATTATATTTTATGTAATATAATGATCATATGTATTTATCCATGTTCATTTTATGGAAATTATGAATTGGAATCACAATATCCCAATGTGGTTATACTCACATGATTTTTGATCCTAGGACACCTTCATTGAACTTTGTATAGAATAGAGTAATATAACTCTTGAATACTTTTCACAGATAGTTCTCAATGAGTATGACCAAATTATTTATTTCTAGGATAAATTTTTCTATACACATTTCGATTTTATCAATAGTGACATTATTATACCATCATTAAATATGACCCCATATGAGTTATTGAATTGGTGAAATCCAAATATTAATTACTCTGGATTTTTTATGTAATGTATTGATACTAAATGAAAAGGAGCACATCAACATGTTTTCACCATAATGTGATAAAATAAAAATTCATTGAAAATCATCCTCTAGTTAATCATATATGGTTTCAATAAAAGATCTAATACTTTAGATTAATTGAACATGTCTAATTCGCTAAAACAGATCAAAATGATCTAAAAAATACAATAAAAATCCATTAGAATCATCTTCAAAATATGATAATATATATCTTAACCATGAATAATGATGGATCTATATAACCTACTATTCATTAATCACCCAACATTGATGATTTGATATATCCATAACATGAAGAAGTAGAATTTGTTCCATGTAATTGAATTCCACGAACCACTATTGTTCATAGATACAGTCCATTAGATATCGTCATTTTAAATCAATATAAATGTTATTAGAATATAGATTCATTGAGAAATATGGATGAACATCAAAATTTCATCTCATAGCTTCTGCATGAAATAATCACTCATGCTATATAGGTTATGAATTATGGGTGATGGTTATACAAGATGAATTAAATATGTTTGATGGAAACAATGTTTGGGTAATATTTGAAAGACATAAATCCATCCTAAATATTATTACTAAGCGATATTTTTGGAAAATGGTTGTGGAGTTTGGTACAATAATTATCAATAACAATATAATGTCTGAACAAGGGCAAAGTCAATAGGATGGAATTGACTATCAATTTTTTTTACCAATATCATAACATAAGGAAATTATAATAATTCATTCCTTTTTATAACGTATGATTTTCAATGAATATCAAATGGATTTCATGATTTTTTTCATAATGGTTTTATAATTATGGAAACTTTTTTAAGAACCCAATATTTATAAATCACTACCTTGAATATATTTTTTAATTAAATAACCATTTTATGGTTTAGAGAAATATGCCAATCAATTGAATGATAAGATTAACATATTTTTTTTAAATGGTTTCATAAAATTAATTTTAGAGCCAATGTTATTTCTTGAATAAATTTTTACATTTATTTTTATAGATTAAATCCATATTTTTTATTTTATTCAAGGATGTTGAAGAAATTTTTTTTGCGTACTATATTTTTTGAAATTATGAAAAATGTAATTTATTTTGGTTAAATGGGTGAGTATTAATTAATCACTAGTTTTTAGTTTTTTTATAAATAAATAAATAAAATTATTAGAAACCAAATAACATAGACTAAATATGTTATCAAACATATTGTTATGGATATCAACAAAATAGTAGATACTCTAATAAGCTCATGCTTTGAGTTCAATGTTAATAAAAATTGAAAACTAGTATAGTAAAACATCAAATCTGTTTTTATTTGAATTTTAATATACATAAGATCATTATTTTAGATATTTTCTATACTGAAGAAATAATTTTAAAATTAAACCATGTAAAATGGAATTACATTATGATGTGGTCAATATAATTATGGATTACCTCAAATTTAAAATAAATTTTTTTTCAATATTTCATTGGGAAATTTTTTGTGGTTGTAGGTTAAACATTAATATACATCAGGATAATGTGTCATTTTCATAATGTCATTATTTTTATATTCTATTATGACAAAAACATTGTTTAATTATCCACTACAATATGTTTATACATAGACATAAGAAGTAGTTATGCACATATTAAAATGATGGAACATGCTGTTCTAGTGTATGCATTTTAATTTAAATATTTCTATGTAAGCAATGATTATAAATGTGATATTATCATTCCAAAAATATTTATCTCATTCATGGAGAAAAAATATTTATATTAAAGATAAATTTTAGAGAGTCCATTTTGAAAAGGGATATATTAATTTTGAATTCATTGGTAATGGAAATAAATATGATTAAATATTTATTAACCCATAGAATATTCAAAGAAAAAATTATATAAGACACATGTAAGTAAATATTAGTCATTTCTAAATCTATAAATTCATTTTTTTAGACTATATATGTTTAAATTATCTTCTTTATTCAAAACATATATTATGTTTTTTTAACATAAATATGAATCATAGATAGAACATCTAGTTAAATGACTATATTTTTTTTTCATATGGTCAATTATGTGACATTGTCGTATTATACATGGGATAACCATACGTACTTTTAGATTTACCAAAGTGGTCTTTAATTTCATGTTCCTAAGATCCACCATACTGATGGCCTGATACGAGATTCCACATGACCTCAAGAGAATATCTCTATACAATTGTGGTTTTGTATTGCAATGATGATCTAATATGTCATATGGGTAGAGTATACCATTTTACCATGATAATTCACAGTAGATAAAAATTTTATATATAAAAAACAACATGAAATACTAACAAAAATTCACAATCATGTATCTCCCAAAACTATGTATAAACCACAATCCAATAATATATTATCCATTATATTCTAACATAGCCAAAAGTAAAGGAAACACCAAAATAATAAAAAACCAAATTATTCCCAACATGGATCTAAATAAATGCCTATAACATTATCAATTCGCATCCCAATACCAAATAAAAATTCTAATATAAGGCCTTTGTGATTGTCCTGAATTACAAGTATGTAATCATCTCTGGTACCCAATGGTCCACGAGTAGTGTTTGACTAAGAATTAATAGGCCATCAAAACCAGTATCTACAAAATATACATTCTAAATAGACAGTTCATGCAATTACTAAATAAATGGAATGGTATAAAATGAAAAATTGGGAATCATTAGATACCTATTTTCATTTTAACCATTTCCATCGTCCATTACAGTTTCATCTTTAATACCATTTTCATTTCTACATTTTTTTCATCACATGTTTTATTGGTTATGAATTTCTATCATCTGAAAAATGGTTAATAGGATTCAATCGATATGAAAAAGGGAATATGTAAATTACCTATAACACTAAAGTAATATTATTCACAAAAATATATCTCAATGAACTCAATTTATCGGTCCAATTTGTCTCATAGAATTCAACCATAATAGGAATAGATCATCCACCCCCTTCACAATCCTTTTTTGGTCATGTTTATCGAATCAGTTTGACTCAAACCATGGGTGTACTGACTTATTTTAGTTCCACACACATCCATTACACATGCACATTTTTATATATCTATTCACCCCATATACCAAAACAACAAAATATAAACAATGCACAAAACAATAAAAACATATGAAATAAATATGGGAATTATGCTTATTCCATAACCCATTAAAAAAAATTCCATTTACATTACATAGATAATTTATCCCAATTCCCATTATAAATCCAAAACCAATTAGGCATATTTAATTATTCCCTTCTATAAAAACAATTATCATATTAATCAATTCCATTTTGAAAACTCATGTATCATATTCATTAATACATAAGTGAATACCTATTTAATATATTAATCATTTATATTAACTATACATGAAACGCCCTGGCCCCAGTTACCTAGATATGGTGCATTATTACATAACATTGGCATGATACATGGAATCATGGCCTAAAAGACATATTTGTATATTAACCTTGGATGTACTAGATACATTATTAAGTATTACATTATATCATGAGATAAAAATATCCACAACATTTTTCCCCATTGAAGACACTTATATCCTTATCCTATCCATGCAGGTCAACCATTAAATACTTCTTCACATACTGAGAAAAAAATTTGAATGGGGTGACCTCCGATGCAAAGAAAAGATAACAATATAGGAGAAACTTTTATAAATAAGCATAAAAATTTAATTCAATGTATATGACTAAATCAAAAACCTTTTAAACATAAACATTAGCCTATTATGTAAAACATAAAATAAAATAATTCAACTTAATTATTCACATGTATATTCTACAAGTAGAATAATCACATGAAATTTCAATATCGAATTTCTTAATTATGGAATGCATAATTCCATACTTAATAACATCATAGTCACGGCCTTGTAACATGACTAAAAAATAAGAATTTTCCAATGCCTTGTGCCAGGACATTAGTTTGTTTCATGATACCTACCAATGCATTTAAGAGCTATAGCGGGCTCTACATGTCACTTACTATGTCCAATGAATTCCTCATATGAAAATGATTAAACATAACAAAAACATTCGTATTAAAACAATCATATAGAATGTCAATATTTAATGTGTAAACCATGAATGGTATAAAAATAACACATCCACAGTCAAACATATCAAAAAACATTCAATACATTATGGAATATTTGTATCATAATAAATCAACTTCAAACATTCTTAAAATCAATCAAAAGGATGTTGACATAGGTGAAATGAAAAAATTAGAGAAATATCTTTTTTTATTTTTAAATAATTTAAAAGTCATATAATTATAAAATAAAAAATTTATTTGGAAAATATTATTATAATCTTGTAAGGGTATCTTTGATTATGTTATAATGGTGGAAAATAGTATTACTCGCCGTATAAGTTTAGAAAACTTTCTTATATTAATTTGGTCAAAAATGTCATAAAGCACCGTGCATCGAAAACAATGAAAAAATTCATTTCTAATAATATAAGTTCAAATAAGGGTATAAATGTTTTTTACGCATATTCTAGTATATAGTAATAAGGTTTTGAAATATATTTTAATGAAAACACGGATGTGGATGATAAAGTGGTCTCAGTAATCGGATAATAAAGTGATTGTGAGATTTACCCTTACCTCTTACTTTTACTTTGTCGAGGGTATGTTAACCGTTGGTATAATAGTTAAATAAGTGGTATTTAAATATTAAATAACCATATACATAAATATGGTATCATATATGGTATTATAATATTTCATTGTTAATAATATTTTAGTAGTATAATCGTTTTGGTTGTTAACTGATTCATTTTCCATTATATGCTTGGTTACATAATCAATGTTTGTTATGAATAAGATGTATTTGATTTATATACAGAATGATATTATGTTCATAAAATTTATTATCATTAGAAAAATTAAAATTATTTATAAATTAATACGATGGGGAATGAATGTTATCACGTTTGTGGAGACGGTAATCCATATGAACACACAAGCGACACTATCATTTTATTGATGGAGAAATCCTATGTAATTGGACGGTATATCATATATACAGAATTATTAATATGTTATAATTATTATTTATATCAATTATACTCATTTTTATGCCCATAAAAATACTAAAGGGTTTGAATAACAAACTACACCACGACGTGGAGACGGTAAGCCGTACATACACATGTATGTGGACATTGTCATTCATATGATGGATAGAATAATGAATATGGATGTAAAATTTTTATAATATCATCACAGTATACAGAAGATACTGGATTTATTATTTTATAATTGAAACAACAATGAAATAGGATGTGTAATTATAATATAACATGAATGTGGTGATGAAATACTTACCTCATCTTTGTGTTCTTCCTTGAAATTTGACCAAAAAGTGGTCCATAGGTTGTCTTTCTCACCAATGGAATACATATAATATGAAGGTAGGAATGTTGCGAGTATATTTGGGATAGGTTTTGGGCAATCCAAATGGATTTTTAGGTATGAAATTAAGAAAAGGGGATGTACCCTTTTATAACAGAGGTGATGGTCACTTTAGGAAAATCATGAAATATTATTTTATAATAAAATAATATTCAATTTCAAATGGCTCCAAAATTATTTATTTCGAGGATAAAGTGGGTATGTGTCGAAAATAACTCACCCAATAGGATTTATATAGGTTTTTGTCGCCATATAATCGTTATCTTTTAGATTTAACTCTTAGTTAAATAGTTTTACATTTACCATGTCTCTTTTATTTTTATATTATATGGTTAATAAGAATATTATAACAAGCCAATTAAACCCCAATGTAGTTCATTATTAATATATATAACCTTATCTGTGTTCTTTGGCCAAACCATAGATATTTAAATATATTATCTTAATTAATAATATATTATTTCTTTTATAAACTCAATTATGTCCATTTTTACAGTATTTACTATTTTATTTTTTTGAAATCAATAAAAACATTATCACATCGAATAAAATTTATTAAAACAACAATAACATGTCTTATTAATCTAAAAAATAGTGGAATTTATCAGAAATCTCAATTTACATTTATTTGGATATTTATTATATCATTTATTTTAATATTTCAATATTAAGGTATTTACCACATCATCATTGTGTCATAAATAAATTTAATTAGGTAATGTATAAAAAATATAAATAAAATAATAATGTGCATTAAATTGTTTTTCCTTTCTAATTTATATTTATAGTCGAATTTATTTTCTGTGTGACCCTATATTAAACATTATTTAGTTATTATACACTGAATTTAACTATTTAAACTCTTGTTTAAATAAAATAATGATAAATGTACTAATGTAATACAAGTAGAAAAAATAAGATCAAATTATATTCCTAAGGTTTTTTTGGTCATATTACACATATCAAATAGAATTAGGGCATGTGTTAATATAGTTATAATATCATTTTTACCTTAATTACCCAATTTACTTTTATCTAGGTTAAATATAAGTCAGTAGTTACTATTAACCACATTTATTTCAACTTATTGAACCAAATTTTACATATAGATATTAACAGTTCCACTATGATTTTTTAATTTTAGCTCACATAAGCGGTAAAATTATGTTTTATGCTAATTTTCAAATACTCCAAAGAGGTGGGTAAAAGACGGTGAAAAGTTCAATAAATTTTTTATATATCTAAACATATTATAAAATGACTCAATGAATTAAATTAAACTTATATAGGTATTGTGTATCTATTTTGATGATATTATTTTAAAATAAAATAAATAATTATAAAAATTCTTTTTTATCCACTAATGCAGTGTTTCTCACTATTCATCAAAAATTGCTGTTTTTGAGAAAAATAATAAAAACTTCACTCTTATCTAATTATGATATTACGAAAACAAAAATGAATTATATTTTACTAAATTAAAAAAATAGAAGTTTCATTTATTAACATAAAACTAATTCTCATTGTCAAAAGAAAAATGGGTGTTTTTAAAATGTATAAACTACCAAAAGATTGAAATGTGTTTATGTAAAATTTAAATGACAAGTTACTTATACTGAACTAAATTGTATTAAATGATAAAATTATAATCATATTATACTTCATAACCTTTTAGTTTCACATTTTAACACAAAAAATTATTTCTATTAAAAAAATTATTTCCAATTAAAACATAGAATTTTTCACTATTTGTCAAAATATGTAACTTATCAGAAAAGTACCAAAAATTTATAAATCTAAATTTTTATGTCCCACATATAAAGAAGAATTTAATTTCATAATATTGATTATATAATAGTTTCAAATATTGGCTGTAAAAAAGTGTTCGTCATTAAAAGAATGTAAAATGGAACTTTTAAAAAAATAGTTTTTTATCTAAATAAAATGAATTTGTTTTTATATTATGTCTATGAAATATAAAATATGGATGTCAATATTATAGAGAGTATTTAAGATTCATCATTCAGTTAATACTTTTCATAACAGCTTTTTGAAAGACTAGTTTGGTAAGTTGTGGTGTGCTCGAATTTGGTGTTGCGTGTTGGGAAAGCTACAAAATAACATTAATGAGATAATGTACAATAAAATCGTGGGGTGTCAAATTCTCCAATACTTTAATAAATTGCTTCCTTTCAATTTGAAATATTGTTAATCAAAAATAAAATGTTAGAAATAGAAAAATAACTTGGTTTAAAACTCACGTCCGAAATTGGGTAAATAAAATTTAGTATTAATTAGATTGAAAGGAAATGGAAAATTTACCAATAGGTTATAATATAGTTTAGGAGAACATTGGGGGAAATTAGAGATAAATAATTAGAATAAAAACATAAATATTTATAGGTATTGATTGAGGTCATCAATCACAAACATGTGTGAAATTGATGGCCTCAAAGCCATCAATCAATGATGATTTAAAGTATCATTAGTTTTAAAAAACATAAGGTAGTAGGATAACAAATTTGTTGGTTTAAGATACCTACTCTAAAGATTTTGAATATATTTATTCATAGAATAAGAGAAAATAATATACTTGTCAAGTAGAGTTTCATCCTTTAACTAATTTCTACCACGTACTCATCTTTCACCCCAAAACATAATAGAATTCCAAAATTTTATATTTATCAAAATCATATAGCATTGAAAAAATAATGAATTTATAATTCATTTGTCAGAATTTTTAAAAAACAACATTAGTCAAACTAGGAAATCATGTATGCCAATAGTATTTGATCAACCGTTGTCACCCTTTGGTAGTGGGTTCTAGTCTTAGGGCTATGCTGGACGCGACGAGTTATCACTCGATCTAGGAGTTGTTCTTTTTATGAAAATCCACAAATCATCCCAATAAATTATTTATCATTAACCATAGTATCTAATGTCAACCTTAATCAATTCCAACCATTATACTTAACCAATATAATTCTTTCGAAACTCATAGTAAAAAATTTATAAGGAAGGTTTACACAATGATGATCATTTTTTCCCTATAATAACATGTGAATACCATAATAATGTATTCTTTTAAATCACTATAACACCATAAATTACTATAAAACCTTATTGATTACAATAATTTCCCTTATTCCTTACAGAATGCTGGATATACTCCTTCTATCCAAAAATTTGTAAACTCCATCAATGAGGGAATATACTAATCATTAAACAGTTTTAAGGTATTCTTGAATATCCAATATAATTTATCCAAATAAATCATATATTATTCGAAAATCACATCCTCATTATCAAAACCATACTATGGTTTATCTTTCTATCAACAATATACTTTCCTAAAAAATTAACATGCAATGGAGTCACATTTCATGGTTCCACACATTCTAAAGTCCGTAATGAAATAGTACCACAATAAAATCCTTTTATAATATATAATTATTATGACATGTACATCCTTAATACAATACACAAAAGACAAAATAATTTAATAAAAAAATAAGAAATACAATCATTACACTTCATCATTTGATGTATCAAAACTTGATTATTATCTAATAGAAGCATTTGGGGTATACTCGGATGAATTGGAAATTGCTTTGTGTAGTGTACCAACTCCTTGCAGATGAATCATTGTACATTTGAAAACTTTTCTTACCCTTATAATCTCGTACATGGTGTCCTTTTTCTCTACACATATAAAAAACTCTCATTCCGTTCATCAATTTACCAAGTTAATTCCTTCCAAAGTTATCACGTATGGGAAAAATAATACATTCCCCCTTTTCCCTTTATCCATATTTATCTCTTTCATCCCCTTCTTCTCTTTCTTCTTTTCTAAGTCACAGGTCCTAGTGAATTCTTTACATATCTTATTAACACAAGATAAAATTTCATCATATGATGAGAATATGTTGTAGACTATTTTCATTTTAAATATTTGATTAATACCATGAATGATATGCTCTTAATTAATATTTTGATCATGCGTATTGAATGAATTAACAGTCCTTCTACTAGGCGCCATTTCTAAACAATGGCATACACTAGGTTAGTTTATGAACTGAAATGCATAATTCCAAACATGTAAAATACCTAACGTAAATTTAAAAGATTATGCCTATAATCAATAATCATTATTTTTTCCTTTGAGAAATTATTTACTCCTAAATCCTTCATAACGTTTTTAATGAAAATGATAATTATCCCAAGAATATCCTCGTGGAGTGCCGTAAACAAGAGTACAACAAGGGTCGTTGTCGTGCACAAGTTCTTGTTCGAGTCTTTCTCAAAGTAGTGTTTTCAGATTTTTCCCCACGGTACATATGTTCCAGATCAGCCTCTACCTGTTATATCCAAACATGGATGTGTTTCTTGTAAAACTCACAAAATTTCTAGAGTACCAAAATTCTATAAAGTTCTTCTATACTAATCCTCAAAGTATATCATAGGGTAATGTTCTTGAATCATTGGTTTTATAAATCTGTTTTTCAGGTATTGTACTAAACATCCTCTGATGAAAACTGTAATTCCCCAACCCCAGATAATCAGAGTTTGTGCATTATTACATAACGTTGTCATGGTACAACGAATCATGTCCCGAAAGACCAATTAGTTTAGTTCCATTGGAAGTAATAGATGCATTCATAAGTTTTACTTTATATCATGAAATAAAAAATTCAACAAAATTATGTCCCCTTTGAACACACTTATATCCATATCCTATCCATGTAGGTCAACCATTAAATACATCTTCACATCCTTCGAAAAGTAAGATATAGAAAGGGGTGAGCTCAGATTCCCTGTAAGGATAGCAATATAGCAGAAACTTGCATAAATACGTCTAAACATTCAAGGAATTGCATAAGGCTAAACCAAATAAATTTTAAACATAAACATCAGCATAATATGGAAAATAAAATATCAAATAATACCATTAACTTATTCACATTAATATTCTACAAGTTGAATAATCACATGAAATTTCAATATCAAATTTTATAATGTTGGAATGTATAATGATAGACATCATAACCACATCGCATTGCGCCATGACTACAAATCACATTTTCCCATGCACTTGTGCTGGGCACTAGTTTTTCCCATGAGACATACTGATTCATCAAGAAGCTTTAGCGGGCTCCACCCATCACTTACTAAATCCAATTCATTTCTAGAATTAAAAGTTTTAAACCTAACAAAAACATTCGTATTAAAACTAGCATACCAAATGTCAATAAATTATCCATAAAAAATTAATGGTATAAAAATAACATATTTGCAGTAAAACATATCACATAACCATCAATAAAATATGGAATATTTTTATCATAATAAATCTACATCTATAATTCTTAAAATCCACCAAAAGGATATTGACATAGATGTAATCAGAACTTTTTTTAAAGAAATAACTCTATCTACTTTGAAATAATTTTAACATTTTACAATAATAAAATAAAACATTTATTTTTAAATTATTCTTATAAGATTGTATGTGAATCCTTGACGATTCTATAATGGTGGAAAATAGCCACACCCTCCGTCTATATTAAAAAAAATACCTTAATATTGTTGAAAAATGTCATAATGTACCTTGTTTGGAAAACAACGGAATGATTGCATAAAAACATATGAAGGTAAAATAAGGGTATAAATTAATTTAAACCATTATCTATTAAATAGACAAAATGTTTGGAAATAAATTTTTATGAAAACATGTATGTGGATGATAAAGAGGTCTTAGTAGATACTTACGTAAAAACAACGTCGTATAATAAAGAGATTGTAAAATTAACCCTTACCTTGTATTGTTCTTTGGTCGAGTGTACATTATCTTCTTGTATAATAGGTAAATCATTATTATCAATTTATACAAGAATCATATATGTAATTATGATATCATATACGATGTTATTATATTAATTTGTCAATGATATGTTAATAATATCAATGTTTTGGGTGTTAACTGGTTCGTTTACCTTTTTATGCTTTGTTATGTAAGCCACGTTTGTTATGAAAATTATTTTTTTATTCATATACAGAATAATATTATGTTCGTAAACATTATTTTGAATCATAAATTGAAAATTAATTTTTGAATGATTACGATGGGGAATGAATCTCATCGCATTCATAGAGACGGTAATCCGTACATACGAACAAGCCACAATATCATTATATTGATAGTGAAATCGTATGTAATTTGATGGGATATATTATATACATAATCATTTAGATGTTATATTTATTATTTACATCATTTATACTAATAGTTATACCCATCCAAAAAACGAAGTGTTCGAATTACCAACTACACCACGACGTGGAGATGGTAAGCCGTACGTACGCACGTATGGTAACATTGTCATTCATATGATGGACAGAATAATGAATATGGTTATACCATTTTAATAATAATATCATAGTATATAGATGATATTGGAGTTATTATTTTTGAATGGGAACAAAAAAGGAAGAGGAAGTGGAAGAAGAAATGAATTTGAAAGAGGTGATGAAATATTTACCTCATCATCGGGTTCTTCCTTTTGATTTGATCAAAAGGGTACCATAGGATGGATTTCTGACCAAAATTAGGCCTCTAGAATTATGGATGGAATGTTGGGAGGATATTTTGGAGGGATTGGCCAAGCCAAAATGGCACTGGAGGCGTGAAATTATGAGAAGGGTAAGTATATTTTTTTATGATAGGTGATGGTCACTTTCGGAAAATCACGAAATATTAGATTTAACTCTTTGTTAAATAGTTTGACATTTACCATGTCACATGGTATTTTTATATTATATGGTTAATAAACATACTATAATAATCCAAGTGAACCCTTTTTGGTTCATTATTAATATATATAACCATATCATATTCCTTTGGCAGAACCTTATATTTTTAAGAATATTATATGAATTAATAATATAGTATTTATTTTAAAAACTCAATTATATCAATTCAGACACTATTTAGTATTTGATTTTTTTTAAAGTCATAAAAACACTATTACTTTAAATAAATTTTTTTAACCATCCATAACATGTTTTACTAACATAGTAAATTAGCGGAATTAATCAGAAGTATCGATTTTCATTTATTTGGATATTTATAATATCATTTATTTTAATAATTCATTAATAAGTTAATTAATACATCTTCACTGGGTCATAAATAAAATAAATTATTAATATTCCATTAATATGGGGAAGTATGATTTTGTATGTAACCCAATATTAAAAATGGTTTAATTATTACACATTGAATTTAACTCTTTTAACTCTTCTTTTAAAACAAATAATGATAAATGTCATAATCATATCCGTGTTGACCAAAGGGGGTCATATTTTATTCTTAAGGATGTTTTTGTCTAATTACACTTATCCAATATAATAAGGTCATGTGTTAGGGTAATTATAATATCATTTTTACACATAATTACCATATTAACATTTAACCGTGGTAATTAAAAGTCGAAATATACTATTCACATAAAAAAATTCATCTTATTGAAGAACATTTTACATACTAATACAAACCATGTCCCTATTATTTTTGAAATTCAACTAACATATGCGATAAAATTATGTTTTATGCAAATTTGCACAGGCTCCAAGGAGGTTGGCAAAAGACAGTAAAAATATCAATAAAATGTTTAAATATCAAAAAATATTATAAAATGACTCAAATGAATTACATTGAAAAAATATAGGTATTATTTAAATATTTTCACATAAAATAAATTTAAACAAAATAAATAATTAAGAAATTCGGTATTAACCAATAACAATGTGTTTTTCACTATTTATCCAAAATTGAATGTTTTTAGAAAAATACCAAAAATTCACATTAAGATAATTTTTGATATTCTAATTTTTAAAATGATTTCTATTTTACAAAATTAAAATCATTGAAGATTCATTTTTTAATATAAAATTAATTCCCATTGTCAAAAACGAAAAGCGGGTTTTTGAAAATTAAAAAACTCTGAAAAGATTGACATGTGTTTTTGTCATATTTAAATGTGAAAATACATATAATGACCGAAATTGTTTTAAATGATAAATATATTAGCTAATTTTAATTCAAAACCATTCAAATTCATATTTTATCACAATATATTATTTCGATTAAAAAATCTGTTTTTAATTAAAACATAGTATTTTTCACTATTCAACAAAATATGAAGTTATCAGAAAAGTACCAAAATATTTTCCAAACTAAATTATTATATCCCACTTCTAAATAATTATTTAATTTAATTATATTTAATATATAGAAGTGTGAAATATTTGTTATAAAATAGGGTTCTCCATTAAAAGGTGGTAAAATTACATTTCATGAAAAATACTTATTTTATCATGACATAATGAATTTATTATTATATAATGTCTAATAAATGCATTATGTTGATTTCAAAATTATATATAGTGTATAAAATTCAAAATTCAGTTAATACTATTCATAATCGCTTTTTGAACTACTTGTTTTGTAAGTTGTGGTGTGCTCGAACTCTCTGTTGCAAGTTGCACATGATATTGAATTTCCTTAATGTGATAACACACAATGAAATTATGGGGAGTTACAATACATCTTATGAATTTTTATGTATTTCATTATCCATTTTACACATCCCCACATTGATATAATTAACCCACTTATAGGACAAGAAAAATTCCCCCTTATTCCATTTTCAAGACCAAAAAACAACTACCAATAGTCAATTTTAAACTCAACAAAACATATTAACATGTTCAATATGGGATATACATTATCAAACCACTACTCAACACATTACATTACAAATTAATTACTGTAAGTATGTCAACACACTCCATGGGTAGCCCTAAATTATTTTAATTATACATCATGAATCCCATTGGGATTGTTAGGGTTTACAATCATCCATTATACAAAAGTTTTACCAAATCATGCTAAAAACAACAATTGTAAAAAAATATAGAACAAAGTACATAATGAACATGAAAAAAAAATATATTCAAAACTAAGTTAAATAACCTATGGAAATCCTATTTAAATTCCAACGATAAATAGGCTCGTAATCATAGCCTAAGAACTGGATTCAAACACTCTTTAAACCCTTAATATATATTCCCCAAAAAAATTGTCTTTTATGTCTTCAAAGGATTATAAGAGGAACCAAAATTCATAATGAAAAGAATTGGAGCATGTGGAGGATTATAATTTACAATAGATTCGATAAAAATCCAACAATAGTCAAAATGTCGTAGACATGAAGAAAAATGGTCCCTTGAAATAATGGTAGAGTCCAGTTTTTATGAACCCCTTCCTTCATTTCTGGTATGAGTTTTCATTTATGGTGTTCGTATAAAAAGAGTAGAATCTGGATTTTTATGCAGTACACATCATATACCCGATTGTTGTGGGTGACTGTGTATTGGTCGTGTCATGGCTGAGTACATGGCTGTGCGGGGTGACTTAGAGACCCTCTGAAGTGAGGCTCGACAAAGGCATATACACGACGTGTACTATTAAAGAACATTTTGTTTACTTTTATTATCGAATCCCCATAGTGTTTATTTTCTTCTTCCATATCCTCGTTTCTATATTCCTCTTCGTTTGTGAGATATTCTTGGTTGAATTTTTTTAGTAATTATTGTAGATTATTTTCATTCTAGGATGATTCATTGGATGAAGCCAGAGTATATCGATCACACAACACCGAGGTTGTGGGTTTTTTCCTTTCTGTTGTTATTCATTGAATATTATGTGGAAATGTTCGCAATACCCTGGAATGAGGTATTATGTGTTTAGAGATTTTACCATTTTCTTGCTTATTTTTCCTTGTGTGCCTGATTAATGGTTTTTTGTTTTTTAATATTGATATATTCCATGATATTTATGTGTTTCCACTATTTTTTTTGAAATTGACCATTTGATCTAGCATTAATGTTTAGGCTGCTTGTTTTTAATGCCTAGTGTTGTTTTGATGGAGTAATATTATCTGATGTTTTTATATTTTTGTAGTTGTTTACACACGTAGTTCTGGAAATCTATTATCCATGTTGTGCATAAGTATTACATTGGCGGTTAAAAATTGATGTGAACAAATCTCTTCAATAGGGATGTGGGACCCTGATCAAGTATTCTATTGGGGGAATGGACCCTGAGGGCTTCCCCAGAGTGTCTGTATACTTCTACGTTGTGAGACCATATGTGGGATTAACATTATGCTCCCGTAGAGTATCTATAGTTCTATGTTGGGAGACCATATGAGGAATTAGACATTGAGTGCTTCCTTAGAGTTTCTATAGTTACAGATGCAAGACCTAATGGGAAATTGATGGTGAGTGCTTCCTCTGAGTGACTTTGCTAAAGCTGAACTATATTTGTTAGACTATTAGTACATCCGAGAGGGTTGATATCCTTTGATAGGTTGAACTAGAGGGGATTGGTAATGAGTACTTCTCACAGTGTTACATGTTATTTTTTAGCTTCATAATTGATATATGAAAATGAATTTCATTGAACTGTGGGATTATTTACTTTTTTGTACTTCCTTTTTTACTACTTCATTTTTCATATTTCCTTCCATATATATATATTCAATGACTATTAAGAATAGTTCATTCGGTGGTTGCCTACTGGGATTCATCTCATGCCATGTTTGATTCATGCTTTTGGGACCAAACAGATAATATTGCTGCAGGTATAGATAAGTTCATGTGTCATTCTACATCAGGTACATGGATTCTATGGAGCTAGAGATCATGGGGCCAAGAAGGGACTTGCGATTATAAAAATGTTTGTTGTTTTATTTTTAATTTGGATTATTAATTTATTCCATCATTTTGACGTGTTTTTATTATTTCTTAAACATATGTATCATGCATCATTTATAAATATGTGGTCCAAATTTTTATTACTTTCCGTTGTATACTTATTGCATGTTATTACTACTACCACTATTGTTATCTATTTCTTTCTACTGCATTACATTGTTAGTGAGGGAATTGTTTCCCCACAATCACACCCAATGACCTCACTAATAGTCAACAACCACTGACATTTGGGAAAATGTGCTTGAGGCCATGTGACCAACCATGTGTGGGGCACCTATAGGTGTCACCTGGAACCGGGATGTTGCAAAGTTGTATTAGAGTAATTATTTTCTTCATGACTTACTGTTTGGAGCTTATATCAAGGTATATGAAGGAATAGATATTTTTTAATCATATTTTCCCAAGGTTAGCTAACCCAAGTATAGGGAAAAGATATTTTAACTCGATTATTTAAATATTTATGGTTTTTCAATTATCACAGGTGATTTGATTTCACCGTTGGGTGATTCACATATTTTGTAATGTTCTTGTTGAAATTATTGAGGTTTTAATTTTGTTGTAGCCAAATGATATGAGGGTATTCCATCTCATGCATCATATAGACATATTCTATAGATCACATGTCATGAAATCTTTCCTTTCCATTTAGGGTGGATTACTGATTCCTTGTTGTCATGATAGATGTTGTGCTAGATATGCTTGTTGTTGTGATAGATTCTGTGATGAAATACCTTCTATTTGATTGGTAATTACTAATATGTAAGGTTGCATTTGTTTGAGCGCTAATCCTTGGTTCATGAGGTGTTAAGGGCCCTCATGGATTGGATGTTGGTGCATCATTGCTTTTTTATTTGTTGAATATGATATGGATATGATTCCAATAAATGATTTGCAGGGAGTATGGTCTCCCACAGATCAGAATTTGGCACATTGATGCTTGTTTTAGTGTTTTATGGGATTACAGAGTATTTTATGAGGCTTATTATCTTGAAAACGTAGAATACATGTTGTGTATTGTAGAATACATGCCATGTGTCATTATGTTCAGGAATAAACTTCTTTTCTTAATTACACACCGTGTATTTTTTGTACACACCATGCAGTCTCTATCCATGTCACTGACTTTGTGCGTAGAGACACTAGGTTTGGAAATCCTTGGATGAACAAGATTTGTATCGGTTGTGAACTTAATGTCTAAGGATCCATGTGTCTGGCTCTGCAACTATAGACATAAGTTGATTTTGGGTAGTTATTACACAGTATGTTTGGAAAAACCATGCCATGTAGAGTCAGCCGTGAAACTGGACATTTGACTAACAACACAGGTCAGTGAAGTTATTTCTAGTACATTTCATGTATGGGACATTCATGTCATGTAGTCTTTATCTTGGAGAACTATGTGTGTTATGTCATTTTTCATAACTCGGGCAGGGGGAGAGGATTCAAGTAAACATCATGTGTTATGAAAACACGCTATGTGTATGTGGTGTTACACAACTAGAGTAGAAAAATATACACCTACATATTAAATCATAAGGGAACACGCCATATATGTGTTTTACAAGACGTGTATCCACCTTTTATAACTATTGAATGCTTTCTTTATCATATTCAGATTGTTAACATTTATGTTTCATTCATTGTTAATCATGATATAAGGTGTGAGTTTGACCATGCAGAGTCATTCCATTGCGACAACCTGTAGTAGTAATCCATATTCAGTGTTGTGACCATACATTGGACATGGAAGATTGTGAACTACTACTAGATCATCCAGTCGTGGTCTTCCTAGAACAAGTCAACATCTCGGTTGAACATGGTGATGCACAGATCCAATAGGAATAAATGAGGTTCATGCAGACCTTTTGAGGAGTATTGCCTCCTTCCCTTTTTATAGATGATTTGATAGAAGTCTTTCAGCAGTATCATCCTCTTACTTTCTCAGGGGATGATGGACCTCAGGATGAAAAATCATGGTTAGTGGCCATGCTTTCGATCTTAGATCTTCTGGAGATGCATATAGAGAGGAGGGTGAAGATCACTACATACATGTTATCAGATTTCTCCATGAGAAGGTGGGATACGATCTCGCAGTAAGAACACATGAAGGTTATGCCTTGGAATGAGTTCCAGCCTACCTTCTATGATTACATCTAACCGGCGACTTTTAGGGCCAATCAAGCATGAGTGTTCATGATTCTCAAATACAGAACTCTCTCAGTTATGGAATATTCTTCTCACATCACCAAGCTACAATTCTTCAGAGAAATTTTAGGGGGAGATGAGTTTTTTCTAGAAAGGATGATTGAGAATGGTTTTAGGCATGACATTTCATATTAGGTGGAAATCATCAGGTCTACTTACATCACCTCTATAGTCAACCACCTGTTGATCATGGAAATCAATTTGAGGGATTCGGGATCTGTGAGCCAGGGATGCTCGACATCAGGAGTTGGTACTCCTCCTACTGTCATTAAGAAGAGCTTTTGGGAGTCTACATGTGGGTATCTGACGAAGAGGTATAATTTTTTTGGTATCCAGGTGGTGTGATACCAGTGGAGTAAAAGAGGGAATATGATGATACATTAATAAAAAGATCTACTATAGTTCCGATCATGCGGCAAGATGGGTCATCTTTAGTGGTTTCAATCAGTTTTATCACCATTTTATGGTTAAAGAGGTTCTAATTCAATTCTGTGTACCGTAGTTGAGCCACCAGTTTCAAATGAGTCTGGGAACTAGTGTTCGTCAACTCGTTCAAGCATAGGTGGAGGTCGCGGCTGTGGTATCAAGTCTGTATGCTTTCCGAGAAAACAGTTTGGATCTGTTTAGGGTGGCCAAGTACTGCCACGAGACCATAGAACATGCCTAATTGTGCAGTTGAGAAACCCAACATAAGAACGATTTTGAACCCTCTCTGATTTGAGGTATGATTCTTGTTGACTCTATTCTAACTTATTTAATTTTCGATATAGGGTCTTCCTGTAGTTTCATATTTTTTGTTCTTTTGGAAAACCCAGGGATCTGTATCATTACATCTACTGATTAATGGACATTGGACACTGCATTTGGGGAATACAATGGATAGTGTATGTCAGTGCATGGAATTTCCTCATGAGTTCAGGGAGAGTAATTTCATACGGGAACATTATAAATGAGGTACATAGTTTTCTTGGGTTTTCTGGATACTACATAAGTTTTATACAAGACTTTTCATGCTTCGCAGTTCCACCGACGGGCTAGACAATGAAAGGTGAAAAGTACTTGTGGTCAGAATTTTTTGAGTTAGCAATTCAAGATCTAAAAGGGAGGTTCACATCAGCACCACTAATAGTATTTCATGATATGGGAAAGATATATACTGTTTATTTTGATGCATTATGTATTGGGTTGGTATCAATTCCTATGGAGGGGGTTGGCGTTGTTCTATAAGGGTCTCAGCAGTTGTGGTCACATGAGACGAATTACACAACACACGATCGCAGGTTTGCTACAGTCAGTCATGCATTATGTTGTTGGATACAATATCGCTTGGGAGTTCATTTTATGGTTTCCACCAATAAAAAATGTCTCATATATATCATTACACAACATGATCTGAATTTCTGATAGTGAAGGTGGGTTGAGTACCTTCATTATTTTGACATTGAGCTTACATACACGCCTGGGAAATAAAATTAAGTGGATGATGAATTGAGTTGGAGGAATCATATACATATAGGTCAAGAGGCTAGTAGTGAGTTATATATTCTAGATATGTACATTTATATGCATTTAGAGGTTCCAGAAAGATAGGGGAAATGTTTATTTCTTCTACAGCTGTTACCTCTACCATACTTGATAGTGTGTGAATGAGGATACTATCAGATGCTGAAGGCCTAGTAATATGGTATAGTGTGTTATGAAAGAAACCTATTCATTGGTGGACCATGGGAGAGGATGAGATTTTTTCATTATTGTTTGTGAATAGTTTTCAGTAGACATACATTAAGAGCTGATGCATGACTTTCATTCCCCAGTCTTCGTAGTTCACCCTGGTCTCACCAGGATGTATCAAGATCTACAACTTCTATATTAGTGGCCAGGTATGAAGAGAGATGTTATTATGTTTTTTATGAGTTTTTCCACCAATCAGTAGATGAAGGAGGAGAAACAGTGACTAGTTGGGAATCAAAAATATTTACCAATCCCTGGGTGGAAGAGGAATGATGTCGCGATGGACTACAGGATTGGGTTACCGTGGTCACCTCGAGGGAATGATTTAGTTTGGGTTGTCATTGACAGACTCAGAAAGGATTCTCACTTCATTCTGATCAAGGATACCCTCAGTGTTGATTATTTGTGAAGTTTGTTTGTCCATTAGAATATACAACTTCATGTGGTTCCATAATCCAATGTTTTAGACAGTGACACACATTTGACTTCTTGGGTCTAGAAGGGACAATAGTGGGCTTCGATTACACAAATACTTATGAGTATGGATTACCATCCCCAGACAGATGTCATCTCCGAGGGTATTTTTCCAGTGCTAAAGGACATGGTTTAAGATTTCATTTAAGATTTTGGAGGTTCTTGGGAGAATCACATACCTCTTTTGTTGTTTTCCTACAATAATAGTTTTCATGAAACATTTCAGATAGAACCTTATGAGGATTTTCAAGGTAGGCCATGATGATTACCCTAATTATGGCTGGAGGATGGAGAGGCAGCTATGTGGGGACCTCTTATTGTTCATGAGACCATAGAGTATGTGGATTTGATTCAAAAGAGTATGGAAACTCCATAGATACGATAGAAATCTTATGCAAATCGAGGGAGAAGACCTCTGGAGTCCGAGGATGGGGATCGTTTTTTTCTATATGTCACACCGAGGATAAGAAATATGAGTATTTGGAACGAGGGAAATCATTCACCGAGATATGTTCGATCGTTTGGGGTTTTGGAGTGATTCTGTTTGGGTTTCTATCGATTTCAGTTACCTCATAAGTATAGAGCTATGCAGGACATCTTACATGTTTCTCACCTATGACGTTACTTCTCAGACCCTTGTCATTGTTTTTTAACCCTAGAATGATGAGTTGGAGGTGTATGTATTATTAGAGGAGCATCCTATCTGGATTGTTGATCACAGTTCAATGATCCTCTATGGCATGTCTGTTCTTATTGTATGAGTGTTATGGTAGCACAACCGAGTACATGATGACACTTTTTAGAGGGAGGTTGATGTACGATCACAGTGGTTGGAGCAGTTCAAGGATTCTTCTTCTACGTTGCCTTTCTATGGAAATTCATGGACATATTTCTAAAAGTGGGAGTAGTCTGTATGAAATTGGACTTTTTTTAGGTATGAGTTTAATTTATTGGGTTTTTTCAGAAAAACATTATAATATAGATAATTATGTTGTACACTTGGTGTAATTTGGAGTATAGGTCATGTACCCAGTTCCCCATGTGATTGTGTAATGGATGTGTCATGGCCGAGTACATGGTTGTGTGGGCTGAAAGGGGGACTGTCGACAGAAGGGCCCAACAAAAGGTGTATACACGTTATGTACTTATAAAATACACACTTTTAACTTTTCCATTTTAATTTTCATATCATACCAGGGTCGCATCACATTCAAAAAAAAAACTTCCTCTTGGAATGTCTTGTCTAGGAGTGACCAAAGCTGACGAATCGTCTCTGAGCCACCAACCTGCCATCTATTCTCTGAATCAACCACCATAGATTGCATTGGAATCACAATGGTGAGTTCTTCTTTCTTCTGGATCCTTGTTTCCTGATTCATCTTCATTTGTGAAATAATCATGGTTGAACGTTTTAGACGTTTTTTAGATCTACGTCATTCTGAGTTCATTCAAGGGCCAACACCATTGTATATTGATCGTAAAACACTAAACTAGGTGGTTTTTTCCAATTCCATACTTATCCTATGAAAATTATGTTCAAAAATTTCCAATACCCAAGAATGGTGTATTGCGTTTTTAGGGATTTTATCTAGGTTATTTCCTGTTATGCCTTCTGTACCAGAGTAGAGGTTGTTTGTTTGCGAATAAGATTATTGGCCTTGATATGGATGTGTTGGACACATTTTTTTTGATATTAACTGTTTGGTCTATCTTTTCTGCTTAGGATACTTGTTTTCCATTCCTAGTGTTGTTAGGATGGGATAATATTTCTAATGTTGTTATATATTCATAGTTTTTCAGCCAAGATGTTCTTGAATGTTGTTAGCGAAGTTCTACTTAAGGCTTACTTGGGTGGTTGGACATCGTTGTGCATGATTGAATTACACGAGGATGTGGGAACCAAGTGTCGTATACCAAAGGGGGAATGGATACTGAGGGATTCCCCAGAGTGTCTGTTTACATTCACATTGTGAGACCATAGGGGAGATTGAAATTGTGAACCCTCATAGTGTTTTTACTTCCATGATGCGAGACCAAAAGAGGAATTGGTCATTGAGTTCTTCCTGAGAGTGTATATATTTACCAATGTGAGACCACATGGGGAATTGGCTGTGAGTGCTTCCTCAGAGTGACATTGATAATGCTAATCCTGAGGAGTTGGAATGTGAGTACTTCCCCAAGGATTTCATGTGTTTGATAGGTTGACCCAAATAGGATTGATTTTGAGTACATCCAATAGAGTTACTTGATTTTGATAAGATTCTTAAATGATATGTGAAAATGAATGCAATTGAACTATTGGATTGTTTACTTTTGAGTAACTCCTTGTTTGCTTCTTCATTTTGATTGGCTCCTTTCATATATATATTAGCTAACTATTAGGCATTGATTATTGGGTGGTTGCCTATTAGAATTCATGTCACAACTTGTTTGGTTTGTGCTTTTGGGCCAAGAATGATTATATTACTGCATGTATATATAATGGAATGCACCCATCAACATCATGTACATGTTTTCTGTGGGGATAGAGAGCATGAGACCAAGCTAAGTCTTATAATGATGCTGGAATTTATTTTTTTCATTGTACACTGTTTTAATAATGTATTATAGAATTGTGACTTGTTTGGATACTTTCCAAAATATATGTATCATGAATCATTTATATGTGTGTGATCCAAATGTATATTACATCCAATCATCCACTGTTAACATGTTACATGTTATTACTACATCCTCTTTTGTTAATTGTTTCATTATACTTCATTACTCTGACAATGAGGGCATTGTTTTCCCACTACAACACCCAAGGCCCCCGCTGCAAGTCAGCAGCCTCTGGAATTTGAAGAAATGTGCTTGAAGATATGTGACCAACCGAGTATGGGGAACCTCTGGGTGGAAACCGGAATCGAGATGTTTCATATGTCATAATATGGGTTGAGAGGTGGAGAAATGGGATATAAATTGGGTATGAAATTATAAATTCTAGATATAGTTCCATAATATTCCCTTTTTAAATGCGGCGGATGGGATGGCCAAAAAATTTTCCAAACCATGCAAAAATCATGTGAACACCATTTTTGAATTGTAGTCGAGTTTCATGGTTACATAAGGCGTCCCACATTGTTTAATAAAAATTGAACCAATCATGTTTAATGGCACATTTCAAGGATGCATACACACCCCCTGCACAAATTTATTTAACAGTGAACCCCTCATCCTTCCTAGCATAGTTTGGGGGCTCAAATATCACTAACTATGTGTAGACCCTGAAATTTCAACTTTATGGCCAAATTACATTTATTTCATGTCTCGAAACCCTTAAACACCCCCATATCTCCACATATAACCAGATAACTTTTCATTAACCAAAATATAATATATTTTAAAATTTAATTACATAAGCACACATATCTAAAAAATCATGGTTCTTATATCATCCCAAATATATTATAGCTTATCCTCGGGCATCATTCCCAAACATCACTGTTCCTCTAATGAATTGATATCAGGCCACATGGCTCGAAAATCTGATTCCATCTGAAAATTTTATTTCTGAACATTCCAAAAATTCCTCAAAACACTATCTAATTTCACGGTCTTTCCCCACAATACATTCTCTCTATGATCCATAACACATATTGGATTCTCATCAAAGTCTAAATTTCCCTCATGATCAACATACTCATCATCAACCACAATACAGGGGTTAGGGTGATACCATACAATCTAGGAGACATGAAATAAATTGTTGATAGTATTATACAACTATGGAAGAGCCAATCAGGAATCAACTGGTAGAATCCTCTCTAAAATCTCAAATTGAATAAGATATATAGGCTCCAAAATGCCCTCTTTTTGAATTACATGTTGTCTCATCCTTTGAACATATAGAGAAACAGGTTATTACAAACATTAAACTCATGAGGTCTCTAAAGCTGATCCACATATGGCGTGTTCCTACTCTATGTCATTGTCACGTGTTTTTGAATCAACTGCACCTTTTCTGATGTAAACTATATAATACTTCTTCCCAACACCACGGACTCACCAACTTCTAACCATAAAAATTGAGATCTACATGGTCTCCCATAGATTATCAAAAATAGTTCCATTTGAATTGTATATTAGAAACTATTATTGATGCAAAACTCAACACGAGAAAAGTTTTTTTCCAACAATCCACCAGTATATAATAAAAAATTCTTATATATGACCAATGACACGTGAATTTTACACTCGGACCACCAATCTCTCTATGTGATAACATACATACTCAAAACCCCCTTGGTACCAATCACCATATGTAATCCCTTTTTGATGAGTGATGTGAAACATAAATCATGATCTAAATCTATGTTATGTGGTACTTCATGAAATCATGCAATCTCTTGTACACACTTTAGACACCCAAGCTTGACGTACATGGACATTACATTACATTTTCGGAATAATTAATACATAACAATAATCAACACTCAAGGACTGTAATAGTTCAGTGTCTTTGGAAACGTGGAACAAAATATTCTAATCATGGTGAAAGATCTTTAACATCTCCCCTAAAGATCTTCCCCTTTTGTTTTCATACCTAAAACCATTGTTTTAAATCCTAGGGAAAAAGAAAAATATAATGGGTGAGGTCAGATGCTCAGTAAGGGTAAGCATGGATAAAATAAAACAAACAATATACATTTGAACTTAAAAACATGAACAGAATGTTTAAACATCAAAATATTGAGTAATGACATAAAACATGGAAGTACATAAGGCATAGATCATAATGGAACATCAATCATGATAAAATATCATTGAATAAAACATGTAATTGTTCCAAACCATTAATAACATGATATGATTTCCATAGTAGACCAGGCATTACTGCCAAGACCATCTTAGTGGACAAAGTCCCTTACTGAATCGAGTTCACTTCCAGTTCCAGTGTTTTATCACTGAACTGGATTAACTTGTCATTCCAGCCATGTCTATATCATGAGATATAAATCTTTACCCAAAGCATTGGAGGGATATATAGGTCTCACCCATATCATAATAAAATCATTCTAACTTGTTCCATAAATAATCATAAATCATTCATCATAACACAAAGAATAAAATGGGTTTCATAAACATCATCCCATCATTAAATAATCTGTATAAATAAAATGGATATCATCTCATAATAAGATGAATAAAAACATGTAAATAATAGAGAAATTATACTTGAAACGCAATCATACTAAATAATGTAATCATAGATGGAAAATAGTTTTGACAAAACAATTGAAATGAATTCTTGAGGAAAGTATCATTTCTTCTTCAAAATCATTTTCTTTTCACAAAATGCAATCAAAATTTAAAAGAAAAGTATTTTGTAGAAAATAATAATGAAATATTTTAGAGTAATCTTCCTGAAAATTGGTCATTATGAAACTGTAAAAATCAGTTCATGCCGTATAAGTTAAGAAAACATTCTCCTTGTACATTGGCTGGAAAAGTCAAAAAGTTCATCGTATGGTAAACAAAAGAAAGATTCCTTCCATAAAACAATGTAGAAGTCAAAGAGAGGTAAAAGTTAATTTAAAAATACATGGAATAAAATTAAATAGTTTATCAACACATTTGTATAGACAGGGATGAATAATATAACCCCAGTAAATACTTACATGTAAGCAATCTCAAATAAAAATGAGATTTGAAAATTATCCATTACCTTATGTCTGATATGTTTTGTAAGTATCTGATCCTCCTATATAATGATTTAAATAATTTCATTGAAATATTACTGAATGATATTCATTTTTATGAAGTCATATATAGTTCACTTATGACATTATATTACCCGTTCTTTTGTAAATTCCACGTCAAAGCAGTGTTTTGGGTAAAATCGTTTCATTTATTGTATGTGTTCTGACTTGTTATTCTTGATATTATTACATATATCCTGATTTACTTAATTCCAGAATGTAAAACATGATTTATATATAATATATATTCAGTATATATATTTATATATAATAGATAGATAAATGAAATGAAACACACCGTTCATGGAGATGGTAGGTCGTACGTACCCATTAACATTGTTTACCTTTCCTTATTGACTTGAATCGAAATAAGTAGATGACATATATAGATATATATATACATAAAAATAGTAGAATTATTATGTTATATATACCATTATTATTCATTATATATACTTTATTATCACTCTTTAATGGTTAAAATGGAGAATGAATCTCCTCGCGTCGTGCAGACGGTAATCCGTATGTACGCACGAGCGATGATATCGTTCCCATAATTATTGAATGGAATTGGACAGGATGATATTATATCTCAGAATCAGTATGATTTCATAATAACCATATATAATTATTCATTACACCATTATACCTATCCAAGTAAGGTGGTGGTCGGAAAACTGATTACAACAAGGGGTGGAGACGGTATTCTGTACGTACGCACCCGCGGTGATTTCATTTTCTGATGGAAGGATAGAAGGTTAAATGTGGTTGTTTCGTATTTATAATTACATATCAGAATATTAGTGATACTTATGTAATTACTTCATAATGAAACAACTAAATAAGAAGAAGTTGAATAAGAATGAAACTTGAATGAATCTGTAGATGAGATTACCTCTTCTTCGATGCGGCTCCTCTTATCCACCTCTTAGGGAACTAAATATGATCTATAAAGAAGACCAGGACCTCTATTATGTTTCTATGGAAGTGGATATGTGAAATGGTCTTGGTTTGTGTGAGCATTAAGGATCAAATTTTTGTTAAGAGGAGAGGGATGAGGTTCCCTTATATAGGATAGGAGAGAGGCACCTTTAGAAACCTCAAAAATATTAATTTATAATAAATCAAAACCCACTAAAAAACCTCAAAAAAGGACTCATATTCGAATATAAGATGATATAGGGTTGTAGTCTCATCATCCAATAAAATTTAGACATGTTGGAAATTAATTGTAATCCTTATCAACTTGATTTATCCTTATTTAATCTATTTAATCTTATTTGTGGTAATAATATTGTAAATTTTAAATTATTATAAATAATTACCTATCTGTTGTGAATTATCCATAATTGGGTAATAAATAACATTTTAGACCATATAAGTTTCAATTTTTGTAAGTTTTAAATATATATGTGATTTTTAAACAATTTAATAATATGTAATTTTTATAAAATAACAATAGTTTTAAGTTTACCACTATTTATTAATTTGAATTTAAATAAAATCCAAACAAAGGATATATTCTAAAAAAATGTTTAATATATTCCTAACATGTAATATTCATCTACCAAATTTGTGTTGAACATTAATTAGTTCACATAATTTTTATCTTAATATTTATAATACACAGTTTTTTGATATTTCACTTAATAAAACAATTACTACAACATTTCTATATAATCATTTAATATACTTATTAGTTTTATAAAAATTATAACAAAAATCATATGATAAAGATAAATATAATAATTTTCATAAAAATATTTTTACTCCAATTTATCATCTAAGTATAACAACATTTAAATTTTTATATTTATTAAATTATAAAGGTGACATCATTGACATCATTAAGAATAAAATAATATAAATGTCTTAATCTGTTTTATAAGGCTGCAAATGGTCCAAAAATAAAGCCTTGGATTATTAGGGTATATATAATCTCGACCAATAATGTTTTGTCAAGTTTACGGTCTTTTTTATAGGTATTGTTATTTTAATAAAAAGTATATTATTGATTTTTCAAGAAATTAATAATTTCTACATCAATAATGTATAAGATATTAAGGAAATTAAATATTTGTTAAAATTTAATAATAAATTACTATGAAAAATAAAAAAAATAGATTTAAAATTATTATTCATAATCGAATTAATATTCTGTATAACCTTATATTAAAAATAATCTAATTATTAAAGTTTGATTGAGGCTGTTGAGTCAATAAAGTTTTCCTTATGACTATTCCATTCTTTCTTATTTTGAAAATCACAAACATCTTTTCCTTAAGAAAATCGCTTTTATAAGGAAAATTTCTTTTATAAGGAAAATCACTTTTGTAAGAAAAATTATCCCTATCATAGTTTCATTCGTATTTTTCTTAAGTATAAGAATCGGATTCATTTCTGTTTTCTCAGAATTGTTTGAAACTTTGATATGAAGTATTCTGTTTTAGGATCCGAATTCTGGATAAGAACTATAATAAAGATTCACTCCGAAATCCAGATGAGAACTGTGATAATGTTTCATTTCGAATTATGGATACGAACTCTGATTAAGTTCTACTCCAAGATTCAGGATACGAATCCTTATGAAGTTCGACAACGAATTCTCATTACGAATTCTGATGGAAAATTCTCATTTCGAATTGTCATTCCGAATTTACCGATTAAACAGAATCTGAATATCTTTGTTTTATACACTCCGAATTTATCTAGACTCCGAAAATTATTTTTGGTTAGACACCGAACTTTCATTTTGCTTATGCTTTCATATTTTTCCAACTCTGTATAATTTTCCTTACACTCTGAACCTTCTATCCGAATTTTTCATTCCGAACTTTTGAGTTCGATTTTAAACGATGTCGTACATTCTATTACACTTGTTTTGTTATAAAATGATGTCTTCTATTCTGTTATAAACTAATCTTTGGTTAAGTGACATGTGTATAGGTCCCTCCGATTGTTACGGAAAATATGACCGTTGGAAAGGAGGCCAACCTTACCTATAAATAACAGCTCATTTGAAAGAGTTATAAAACAACAACTTTGGTTTTACATTGTGCATACATGCTGTTGAAATGATTTCTAGAGAGAGAGAGACTCTTATTAACTCTCAATGCTTTGTGAGACTCTGAATGTTGGTGATTACATTCGAGGGATTCCTTGCTGAGGAAGACAGAGGTTGCCAACTACCTTGATGTTGAGGGATTCCTTGCTGAGGAAGATAGAGGTTGCCAACTACCTTGAGGTTGAGGGCTTGCGGGGATAGCAAGAGAGAGACTCTGATCTTCGTATCGAGGGCTTACCCTGGTGTGGATAAGACAGACTTGCTTGAATGTTTAAATCAAGGTACCTTTATCCAAGGTTGTTTGATACCCTTCTCTTTCGGTTAAAAGACTTATATCTTGTTACTTGTAGTTCTACTACTTATTTATTTTCCGCTGCATATTGTATTGTAAGGAAAGTATAACTTTCTTATACTTCCTTACTTGTACTCTGTTTCATTTAGATTCTATATTCATTAATGTATAATCTCATATTGTAATTTTTTTAAGCTTCAATTTCAGAAACCATATTTCTGGATCCTACTTTCGGAATCTATTTCCAGTTTTAAGAAAGTTCATAGGATTTGACGTTTATAACATCATTCCTTATTCCATGTTTTATTTGGTGTTAGAGGTGTTGTGAATTTTCTTATTTTAACTTTGTTAAACATAGCCCTTTCTTTTTCTTAAGGAAAACATTGTTATTCGTAACAAACATTAAAGGTTCCAAAGGAATTTTTAAAGTGTACAATTCACCCCCCATCTTGTACATTGAGCATCTACATCATTATTTCGATCCTACAATTGGTATCAGAGCAGGTCTCTGAAATTCTTATACATACGAATAAGTTTTTCTTGCTCAATTTTCTTTGTCAAACCGAACTGCGTCATTCCGAACATTGTGATTCTGAACTTTTTCTACTAACAAGTTTTGTGTATCGATAATTTTTTTGTATGGCAGGGGTCAATGTTGGTTCGATTGATAATCTAAATCCTACAAGACCACCAATATTTGATGGTAATGACTATGAATACTGGAGGGATCTAATGAAGAATTTTGATATTAATACTGTAGTAGACAACATTGTTATGCTTATTGGTGATTATAAAATTCCTGATAGGGAATTTAGAACATTCACTAACCAGGAAAAGCAAGAATATCAACTCAATTATAAGGTACAAAATACCTTACTTTGTTCAATGACTAGAAATATATATAGCCAAATTTCTTCTTGTGAAGCAGCTAATTGTATCTGGAAGAAGTTAGAAGTTACACACTTTGGAACTTCTAAAGTGATTGAGACTAGGAGAGCTATGCTTAGAGATGAATATCATGGCTTCAACTTTCATTATGGTGAACCAATCTGTAAAGTTCAACAGAGATTCGTGACTATAGTCAATAGTTTACAGTCTATGGGAGAGAAAGGTTTAGATGATGAAGCATTTGTAGATAAGATAATTGATATTATGCCCAACGAATGGGAATCCAAAAGAACTGTTATAGATGAGAATAGGAAGGACACTCAAATTTATCTTGATGAGTTATTTGGAACTCTTCTACAACATGAGACAAGAAAGAAGAGAGATGTTGACAACATCATGAATAAGAATGGAAATGGTACTATTGGTTTTACAACAACTTCAAATCAGATGAAAGCTAAGACTCCTGAGAGAGTAACCAGATCCAAGTCTATGAATGTTATTTTCCAATCCGAATCTAGTGAGAGTGATGTCTCTGAAAATGAGTTAGCTAATCTTTCTCAAAGGATGAACAAGATAGCTGGCCAGAGAAATTTCCAATCCATGTATAAGAAAAAGGACAGGAAAGATAAGAAAGATGGAGAAGTTACTTGTTATGAATGTAAGAGAGCTGGACATATTAGACCAGACTGTCTTTTGCTCAAAAAGAAAGAAAGGAAAGAAAGGCATTCAGACAGGAACATAACGAAATATTATAAAGCCAAAGCTAAGAATGTTTTGAAGGCTCATGACACCTGGAGTGCCAGTGGTGGTGACTCTTCAGATGAATCTTCTGATTATGAATCTTTAGGACAGAAGAATCTTGGTCTTTTTGCCAGATTACCTATTAACAATCATTGTTTTATGGCTAAGGTATGAAATGTTAAATCATTGACCAATGTTTCTTTAAATTCTAATGATAGTAAGTATTATAACTCTTCTAATGAAGAATCCTCTTCTGATGAAGAAAATACATTACCTATATATGAAGAAGTCTCTAGGTTTGCTGAACTTCATGAAATTGAGAATTCCAAACTCAATAAAAAAACATGATAAGGAAAACTCTAGGAATTCTATTCTTATGAAAGAGATATCAGATCTTTCTAAAGATCTTGATAAGAAAAATTCTGATTTTGAATGTATTTCAAAATATCTTGAGGAAGTAAGCTCTTAGAAGAACCAACTTTCTAAATAATTAGAAACAGTAATTTCTAATAAATTTTTTTTTGAGTCTAGCTCTAATTCTAAAACTAATGATTTTGAGTATAAAAACATGGTTATAAAACTCAAGTCTGAAATTTTTTTCTTAAAGAAGTCTTTATCAAACTTTACCCATGGTAAGCAAAATTTTGATAAAATTTATTCCCAAATATGACCTTTAAGAAATAAATCAGGATTTGGTTATACCCATGAAAAACCACTTTCTAGTAACAATTATTTTGTTCCTCAGAGAGCCCCATTTTGTACCAAGTGTCAATGTGGTGGTCACTGGGCAAATAATTGTTCCTTAAACAAAACCCAATATCTAGGATTTCACAAAGCTTATTTCACTACGAATATGTGGGTACCTAAAATTTTATTGTCTGGAAATCTCGGATCCAAACAAGTTTGGATTTCGAAAGTCTAATTTTCTTCTAGATTTCAGGAAAATAAAGAGAGTACCAGCAACAATACGTGGTACATGGATAGTGGATGTTCCCAAAACATGACTGGTAACAAAAGCTATTTTGAAAATATTATCAAAACGAAAGGAGGAAATGTAACTTTCAGTGATAATGCTAAGGGAGAGATTTTTGGTATTGGTAATATTGTTCTTCTTGGTAAAACCTTGATTTCAAATGTTCTTTTTGTTAAGGTTCTTAAGCACAACCTCATTAGCATAAGTCAGTTATGTGATTAAGGTTACCTTGTTAATTTTAGGGATGATAAGTGCGTAGTTCACAATTCCAAGGAATAGTTTATTCTCTCATCCAATAGGCAAGAGAATGTTTACACTTTGAACCTAGAAGACCTCAAGAGTCAAGATTTACCTTGCCTAAGTGAAATGGATGATCATCCCTGGTTATGGCATAGAATACTTGGTCACTGTAACCTTAGAAACTTATGTAAACTCTCTAAGAAGAAAATAGTTAAGGATCTACCGGATCATAGATTTGATTCTTCTAAAGTTTGTGATCCATGTCAATATGGAAAGAAACATAAATCTAGTTTTAATTCAATCGGTGAAGTCTCAAAAACTGATGAATTACAGTTATTGCACATGGATATTTTTGGTCCAACACAAACTGGAAGCATTGGAGGCAAATACTATGTGTTTGTTCTAGTTGATGATTACACTCGATTTACTTGGGTCTATTTTCTAGCAAATATGTCTGAAGATTTTTATTATTTCAAAAGATTTAGAGCTCAAGTTAAAAATGATAAAAACCTTCCATTGAAAACAATTAATAGTGATCACGGAGGAGAATTTCAAAATTCAGATTTTGAAACTTTTTGTAGTAGAAAAGGTATTACTCACAATTTTTCAGCACCTAGAACTCCTCAACAGAATGGTGTAGTTGAAAGAAGAAATATAATTCTTCAAGAAATAACTAGAACCATTTTGAGTGAATATTCTATTGCTAGACATTTCTGGGATGATGTTGTAAGTACTTCATGCTATACTATAAATCGAGTTTTGATTAGACCTTTTCTTAATAAAACTCCTTACGAGTTATGGAATGATAGAAAACCAAGACTATCCTACTTCATGTTTTTTGGTTGCAATGTATTCATATTGAACACTAATGATAACTTACATAAATTCGCACCAAAATATGATGAATGAATTTTCTTGGGATATTCCACAACTTCTAAGGCTTATAGAGTTTTTAATAAAAATACTTGTACTGTTGAAGAAACAGTACATGTAAAATTTGATGAGTCAGATCCTTTTATTTTCAAACCATCCCGACCTACATCCTCAGATGTGTTTTCAAAAAATGATTGTCAACCTTTGATAGAAGAACCTTCTGATAAGGAAATTGTTCAAGAATATGCTTCTGAAACATTTAACCCAGAAGACTATCTACCCTATGTTGATGAACAGGTTTTAAAAAATCCAAATCAGATGTTTCTTAAGAATCATCCCAGTGATATTATCATTGGTGATGTAAATCAACCAGTAAGGACTAGAAGTTCCTTAAGAAATAAAATAGAACATCTAGCATTTCATTCTCAATTTGAACCTAAAATCACTGATGAAGCTTTAGGTGATGATGATTGGATCAAAGCAATGCAAGATGAACTAAATGAATTCGAAAGAAACGAAGACTGGATCTTGGTAAAAAGACCTAAGGAAACCTCTGTTATTGGAGTAAATTGGGGTTTCAGAAACAAATGTGATGAAAATGGAGTCATAGTAAGAAATAAAGCTAGACTTGTTTCTATAGGCTATAATCATCAAGAGGGAATAGACTATGAAGAAACCTATGCTCCAGTAGCTAGACTTTAATCTATTTGTATTCTACTTGCCTTTGCAGCATTCTTTAATTTTAAACTTTTTCAAATGGATGTGAAATGTTATTTCCTTAACGGTATTGTTCAAGAGGATGTTTTTGTTGAACAACCTCCTGGCTTTGAAGATACAAAACATCCTGATCATGTTTTTAGACTTACCAAAGCTTTGTATGGTCTTAAACAAGCCCCACGAGCCTGGTATGATAGACTCACCGGATTTTTTCTTCAAAATAACTATGTTAAGGGAAATTCAGATCCAACCCTTTTTATAATGAAGGATAAGAAAAATGTTTTGATTGTTCGATTTTATGTTGATGACATCATATTTGGTTCAACTCAGCAATCTTTAACAGACCCTTTGCGAGTTTAATGAAATCCGAGTTTGAAATGAGTATGATGGGTGAGTTAACTTTTTTCCTTGGTTTTCAAATTTCTCAAAAACTAGAAGGAACCTACATATATCAACACAATTATATTAAATATCTTCTTAAAAAGTATGGTTATGACAACACTAAGAGTATAAGTACTCCCATTGGTACTTCAAACTCTTTAGATCTCGATGAAGCTGGGAAACCAGTAGATCAAACATCTTTTAGAGTCATGATAGGAAGTTTTCTTTAATTAATATCTAGTCGACCAGACTTAATGTTCTCAGTATGCTTATGTGCATGATATCAATCCAATCCTAAGGAATCTCACTTAAAGGAAGTAAAAAAGAATTTTTCTCTACCTTAAGGGAACCATGGATCTAGAATTATTTTATAACTCTGGAAATGATTTTGTTCGAAAAAGCTTTTCTGATGCTGACTTTGGTGGATGTAGAATGGATAGAAAGAGTACATCCGGAACTTGTCATTTCTTAGGAGATTCATTAGTTTTTTGGTCCTGCAGGAGGAAACATTCTGTAGCACTCTCCACTACTGAAGATGAATATGTAGCAGCTGGAAGTTGTTGTGCTCAAGTGTTGTGGATTCAACACACACTCACAAACTATGGCTTGAGTTTTACTAAAACTTAAATTTTGTGTGATAACACAAGTTCCATTGACCTTAGTAAAAAACATGCACATCACTCTCATGAAAAACATATAGATATTCGGCATCACTTTCTTAGGGATCACACACTTAAAAGAGATATTATTCTTCAGTTTATCGGAATGTAGGATCAACTTGCTGATATTTTCACAAAATCCTTTCCCTCTGAAGGATTTTAATACATTAAACAGATGTTAGGAATGATAACCGTAAGTTAATACTTCTTAATTAACATTCTGTTGAAAAATACTCCTTACAGCAATAAAACTCCTTTTCATAAGGGGAGTACATTTGATTGAGAGAGTAACTAATTTTTCCAAAGTTAGTTTTTCATACTTTTCGGAACTAAAATTCCGGAATGGGAATTTCCGGAACTAAAATTTTTTAGAATGAGTATTTTCATATATAAAACTTCTGGAATGGAAATTTTTGTATTGAAAACTTCCGGAATGGACAATTTCATACTGGTATTTTCATAATGAGATTTTCGTACAGAATCTTTCATAATGAGTTTTTCATTTGCAAATTTTGTAATAAAAATTTCATATTGAGTTTTTCGTACTGAGATTGTTTTTTGTAGTGAGTTTTGTGAACTATGTCTTTTCGTAGTGAAGATTTTTTCGTAGTTTTCTTAAAAATGTTACCAATTAAGAATAATCTTTCTAAGCCAATCCGAAAGGTTAGATTTCCTTACACAAGGTTGCGTATTCTTACATTACTTGCTGGAATTTTCTTATATTATGTTCTCAGATTATAATTTTCTTAAATATTTGATTTAATAAAACCTCAAAAAGATCAGATTCATGTTTTCGTGAAAATTGGTTTTCGACCGTCAGATCTGATCTCAGCTTGTCAAAACTGTTCGATCAACCGTGGAAGATGAACCATTTTCTCGTTGCCTATATAAAGGGGACCTCAAATAGTTGTACCACATCGATTTCAAGCTCTAGTGTCTCGAATCTCTGCCTCTCCGTTTTAAAGCCATTCCGATCCTCAGCATTCTCTGTTCCAAACTTCTCAGAAAGCCTTCAGACCCGAATGTCTGTGAAATTAGCTTCCCATGAAATGTCATCCTCCAAGCCAATTTCACAGTGGTTAGTTTACAGAGAAAGGATGGTTCATCCGGATTTCTTCAACAACTATGATTCTCTTATTTCGAAGAACATAAAGCTGAACGGATGGGAAGATATTGATGTGTCCAAACCAGGGAATCAAGATGATGTTTTTTCTAAGTTACTTTTTGAATTCTATGAAACAGTTTCCTTCTTTAAGGAAGATAATAGGGAGAAGTTTTCTTTTATGTCTTATGGAAAGAATTATAAGCTTTCTTATACCAAGGTATCCAGCTTGGTAGGGCTGACCTATGAAGGAGAAGCCGAGTTCGTATCTCACGTATTACCAGATTATAAAGGAATATTCGAAAAGGAAAAAGCTTTGAAGACTCTCAGATTGTCAGACGAAAAGGCTCCGAAGATTTCTAGCTTGTCTACAAATTTCCAGATTCTAGAGTTGTGGGTACAAGGACTTATCATACCAAGGAAAGGTGATAAAGATAGTGTGAAGAAGAGTGAAATCTATATCTTAGATTTTTTGGTTAATCTAAAGAAGTTTAACTTCATGAGACACATTCTTATAAATATTGAGAATGTTAAGAAAGGGAATCTCAGAGCACAAATCATAATGTACCCAGCAATTTTATCAAAGTTAATAGTTTGGTGCCTTGAGTCTTCCAAGGAAGCTTGCAAGACAAGGCCAGGGGTTTGGAAAATTTTGTTGGCGAGTGATGATACTCTTAAGAGTTTGAATGTGGCTTTCAACAAGGAGACTGGTGAGTTATTCCATTTTCCAGGTCAAGAAGAAGAAGTTCCAAAGGCTGCTAAACCGGAATCATCTAAGCCAGTAAGGAACAGAAAGTTGAAAGAAGTTGCAGCTGAAGCAGAGGGTCCTAAATCTATGGATGTACAAACCGCAGCTCCAAAACCAAAGAAGAAGAAAGCCTATCCTGATGAGGTAGTTGCGAAGTGGAGAGCAGATAAAGTGAAAAGGAAAGAAGGGGATCCACAGTTCAGATTGTATCCTACAGAAGCTAAGTATTTTAAGGAAATGAAAGAAGATGAATTGGTAAATCTACCAAATAAAAGAAGCTCAAGAAGAAGAAGTCAGAAGATGAGGCAGTCCAAGCTTTGTTAAAATTTAATGAGATGGTTTCCAGAAGCATTCCAGTTCCGAGATCTTTCTCCTTGGAATCTCTACCTGGGACTCCAGGAAGAAACCTTGATTTACGGGATGAGATTATAGCTGAGCATGTTGAGGAACTCGAGCAGATTCAGCAAGTGGAAGAGGAAGAAGCAGTTGCTGAAGGAAGTGGTGAAACTGGAGATCTATTGAAAGAAGTAGAAGATTATAAGGGGTCACCTTCGGAACATCTGTCACTCCAAACTTCAGAGGCTGAATTCTCTAAGTTAGTAACTCAAGAAAAGGATAATAAAGAACAATATGTTGTTCAAAAATTTGTTGATGATGTTATTCAAGTATCTAATATAGAGGAAAAAACATCGGAACAAGAATCTATTGAGAAAAAGGACAAGGGAAAGAAACTCCTTGTTGATACTCCAAAAATAGTGGCAAGAAGGAAAAGAGAAGTTGGTGATTCGTCTAAAAGGATGTTGAAGCTTATTGAGGAAGAAAATTCCCCAAGCAAAATTTCGGATTCGGAGTCATCCTCATTGGGGCATGACATTGTTGTTCAATCTTTGAGGAAGTTGGTGGGTTCCATTCCGACCATCTCTAGTATAGATTAAAGATCCCAGATACTCCAACATGCTCTAAATCAGATATTAGATTCTGTATCCATGGTTATGGACAAGTATGTTGAGATAGAAGCTGAATTCAAATCTTTTCTTTTTGGATATGAAGCCCACAAAAGATCTTGCAAGAGGATGACCAGTTGGTCGAGGAAGACTGTAGAATAGATGAGGCTCTTTGATGAGTTCCAAGACAATGTGAAGGATTCCTTTGAAACAGAAGATATGAAGATAAATGAACTTACTTCATCCTATAAAGAAAAGCTGGCAAATGAAAAGAACTTCCAGATTCAAGAAGTCAGAGATCTGAATGGGAAGCTGAATTCTGTTTCTCAAAACTGGAAGTTTGAAAGGGATCATCAGATTGAGTTTGAAGAAAAGTTGAAGACTCAGGAAGAAAATCTCAATGCATAGGAAGAAAAGATTGAAGCTCAGACTGCAAGAATAGTGGTCTTAGAAAAGCAAGCAAAAGAAGACCATAAAGACCTAAAGAAGATCAAGACTATTCTTAAGGGGCTCATTTGGAAGGAAAAAGATCTGAAATAGTTAAATCTGATCTTTTTGCTGTATCTTTCATTCTTTAAAATTAATGAAAATCTGGGTTTCTCGTCTTTTGTTATTATTACTAAATTTTCAGGTACATTGTTATGTTTTCCATTCCCACGAATTCTTTTTCAAAATCACAAAGGGTGAGAAGGAAAAGATCCTTAAGGAAAAAGAACTCTAACAAAAGGGAAGAAGGAAAAAGAACCTTAAAAAATAGTTTATCTAAGGGGGGTTTTATCATTAATGAATACTTTCTTATTCGTAATGAAATGTCATTCCGGAAATCTAGAATATGGTCCTTAGAGTTTCAAAGCCTAAGGGGGAGTTAGTCGTATTCATCAATATCCTTAAAACAAAGGGAGATAAGCCTTAATGTTTTTTCTTTCTTCTTAGAATTTATTTTTCGTAAGGATGTTTGTGATTTCCAAAAAGGGGGAGATGGTTGAGTCAATAAATTTTTCCTTATGACTTTTCCATTCCTTCTTGTTTTGAAAATCACATTCATCTTTTCCTTAAGAAAATCACTTTTATAAGGAAAATTTCTTTTATAAGTAAAATCACTTTTGAAAGAAAAATTATCCTTATCATATATTCATTCATATTTTTCTTAATTATAAGAATCAGTTTCATTTTTGTTTTCTCAGAATTGTTTGAATCTTTGATATGAAGTATTTTGTTTTAGGATCCGAATTCTAGATAAGAACTGTAATAAAGTTTCACTTCGAAATCCAGATGAGAACTGTGATAAAGTTTCATTTCAAATTACGGATACGAAACTATGATTGTGTTCTACTCCATGATTCAGGATACGAATCCTTATGAAGTTCGACAATGAATTCTCATTACAAATTATGATGGAAAATTCTCATTCCGAATTGTCATTCTGAATTTACCGATTAAACAGAATCAGATTATATTTGTTTTATACACTCCGAATTTATCTAGACTCAGAAAATTATTTTTGGTTAGACTTCGAACTTTCATTTTGCTTGTGCTTTCATATTTGGTCTACTCTATATTATTTTCCTTACAATCAGAACATTCTATCCGATTTTTTCATTCCGAACTTTTGAGTTAGATTTTATACGCTGTCGTACATTCTGTTACACTTGTTTTGTTATAAAACAATGTCGTACATTCTTTTACACTTGTTTTGATATAAAACAATGCCTTCTATTCTGTTATAAACTAATCGTTGGTTAAGTGACACGTGTATAGGTCTCTCCGATTTTTAAGGAAAATATGACTGTTGGAAAGGAGGCCAACCATACCTATAAATAGGAGCTCATTTGAAAGAGTTCAAAAACAACAACTTTGTTTTGACATTGTGCATACATGTTGTTGAAGTGATTTCTAGAGAGAGGGGCTCTTATTAACTCTCAATGCTTCTTGGAGCACCGAATGTTGGTGATTACATTTGAGGGCATCCTTGCTGAGGAAGATAAAGGTTTCCAACTACCTTAAAGTTTAGTGCTTCCTAACTGTGGAAGACAGAGGTTTCCATCTACCTTGAAGTTGAGGTCTTGCGGGGATAGCAAGACAAAGACTCCGATCTTCATATCGAGGGCTTATCCTGGTGTGGGTATGACAGACTTGCTTGAATGTATAAATCAAGGGACCTTTATCCAAGGTTGTTGGATACCCTTCTCTTTGGGTTAAAAGACTTATATCTTGTTACTGGTAGTTCTACTACTTTTTTATTTTCTACTGCATATTGTATTGTAAGGAAAGTATAACTATCTTATACTTCCTTACTTGTAATCTGTTTCATTTAGATTTTATACGCTTTAAGGTAGAATCTAATATTGTAATTTTTGTTAAGATTCTATTTCGGGAACCATATTTCCGGATCCTACTTTCGGAATCTCTTTCCAGTTTTAAAAAAGTTCATAGGATTTGAAGTTTATAACTTCATTCCTTATTCCAAGTTTTATTTGGTGTTAGAGGTTTTGTGAATTTGCTTATTCTAACATTTTTAAACAGAGCCCTTTCCTTTTCTTAAGGAAAATATAGTTATTCATAACTAACATTAAAGGTTCCAAAGGAATTTTTAAAGTGTACAATTCACCCCCCCTATTGTATATATTGAGTATCTACATCATTACTTCGATCCTACTGAGACATATTTCACGTTCCTTTAAATAAAATAAATAAAAGGTCTTAATCAAATACAAGTGGGTTCCATTAGATTCCATTTCTACCCAAGTATTATTTAGGTCAAAATATAATCATCCATTTATATTAACACAAGTGTTAGTGTAATTTTATAATATTATATTTACCCTTAATTACCCTATTTACCTTTAACTATGGTAAATAAAATTTATCATAGTTACTATTCATAATAAAAAGTATCTTATTAACATAATTTGGACCTAGTGACTCTAAATATGGAATCCATTTTTCCAAATTCAAAACAAAAAAGTTTCAGTAATTAATTTAAAATAAATACCACTTTTGAGTAAACAAGTTTTATAAGTTAAAACGTTGCAAAAGATTGAAATGTTTTACTTGTGAATTATTTTTAAAATTAATTCTAATAAATTACATTATATTAAATGGTGAAAATATAATATATTTATAATTTAAAACCATTAAATATTATAATTTATCCATATAAATTATCTCGATGAAAAAAGTTGTTTTTAATTAAAATTTAGGGTATTTTAACTATTCATCAAAATAAAAAACATAGGAGAAAAATTTCAAAATTTTATCCAATGAATATTTTTATATCCTGGTTCAATGGAAGAATATTATTTGGACAAATTGAACATATAAACTTGTCAAAAACTAAATTTAATGTGGTTTCTCCATCAAAAGGGGACAAAACTGTAAATTGATAAAAATACTTGTTTTAACGGAAAAATTTATTTTGTTCGCTTTCCATGTTCTATAAAATGTTTAAAATGAATTATAATGACACAAAATGCAAAATCAAGATACTATTATTCATAACGGCTAGTTCATAATAATATTATGACAATATATTGTCATTTAGTGAAACCCGGTATTGCGTACAACACACGCTATCGAGGAAGTTCGTGATTGCATGTAATGTAAGCCCAGTCAGGGTTGCATGTAGTGAAAGACTCCTTTGTTATTGCGTATAAAAAAAATCCAACCATATTTCATTTATACATTGAATATATATATATATATATACATATACACTCAATGTTTCCTAGAATAACTACTATCAAACAATCATGAAATTGTTTATAACACGATCCAAGAATAGTGTTGTGAATAATGAAAGCTAATATGGTGTTGCGTAATTTGTAAGATAATCTTGGGGTAGCTTACAATAGATGATATGAAAGAGATCAAAAATAATATATCTCATAAAATCTCGGGTTGTTACATTCTACCCCCCTTAAAATGAATTTGGCCCTCGAAATTAGTCGGTGTTATAAATGGTTTACTACATGACAGTTTCTTTCATAGAAAACCACTTTGTAAAAAGGAATACTAAAACTTAATTTAAAAAGTAATTTTAGAAACAAAATGGATACCCAAAGTAACTTATCACATGGGTTCCCACATAGGAGTATATAGGTGAAAAGATGGATATGGAAGAGAAATATAACAGTCATGTTCTGATGGAGAGTATTAGAGAACATGGGAATGAAAAATCCAACATTCACAATGCCATAAATATTTCATGATCTAAGGTACTATCTAATTCATCAGATATGAGGGCACTAGGAGAACATTTTTGGTTTTCAAGATCATTTCCCTATGTTTAATTTTTTTTAATTAAAATAAATACTTACTTGATTTTGGTACAATCTCACTTTTGGTTGGGCCTAAAAACATTTCCACATCATCTCTTAACGAATTGAAGTTGAATTTTTATTCCGTGAATTGTTAGCAGATCATGAGATAGAATGATAGTTTATTCCATCAGTCTCAAACATAAGGTTAGAAAAATTTATATACATAAGTCCATCGTATGGTGTGATTAATCGTATATTGTTCCAAAAATGTACATATACATCATCTATCTAATCGAATAAAAAATAAAACTATTTTCTACTAATCAGGGACTTCTTGTAGGATAGTGGTAGGTGATAAAGGCCCGTCGCACTTCGGTTGTGGGCTCGATTCGTGCAACCTTGTCTGACGCAACGGGTTGTCAGCCTTCCTGCAGGTTGTCCTTTTTCTAAAACTAAACTATTATAACATTCCAGAATTAATATTGAAAAAATTTTATATCCTTAAAAAATACAAATTTATGTACAACATAATCCATTCCAATCTTTAGGCTTGTCCAAAATACTTCTGTCCAAGCTCATAGTATAAATAAAACAATCAGTAGAAATGTCATCTACCGAGCATGTTAATACCATCATTTATCCCCCATATATCATAAGATATATATTGTTCGTCACATTCCAAAAAGGTGAATACCCTAACCATTCATTCTCTTGAAATATGAATACCCATTGAACCTTAGTGAAATCATGAATTCTGTCAAAAGTTAACCCTTTCCACTTACCAAAATCACAAAATTTTTATATAATCAAACCATGTTATAACTTGGTCCGTATATCTTTCATGAGGTCATCAATACTATCAAACATATTAATTTATTTTTATCCATTCATTATGCGCATATCATCATGTTTTCCAAAATTATCGGAATAACCATTCATGGTTACCGGTACCATTTAACATATACATTCAAATACATTAAGAAAAAAGTTAGTGTAACAATCCTTAGATGTTTCTGTATTCCATAGTACCATTAAATTACCTATACCACATATCTCTTGATAAACATACAATCATTCCACTACCTTCCTAAACCATTGACCGAGGTCCCTCATTTTATTCCTCAACACTTCTTTCATCTCATATATCATTGTTAGTCTCTTTATCATCATCAACATAAATACTAACCATACAACCATGCTGATTATCTGAATGAAATTTTCCCTTAGTGAATTGGTTTGCATAATTCCCATACATTCCAAATTTAAAACATTTAACCAATTTTGATGTCTTAGAAATACCATTATCCTTGTCCATGGTGTTAACTGATACTTTTCCATTGCTATTACTGGGTTGTGTCCTTCTTTTCCACATCAAAAGCATCTTCATGTTCCATTGAATCATTCTCCCTGATTTCTCTTACCACATGATTTACATGATGGAAATTGAACTTTATTTCCACTATGATCCTCATGAAACTCCATCTTTCTCTTAATAGATGTGTCCGGAAACTTACCTAATATGAGATTATTGATAATATTATGAGATTTCTGTTTTGGAATAATAATGATGTTTGGACATCCAAATCACGTTTCATTTGGTTTCTCATGAAGAATATCCTTCCATTCTATAACATATCCTCCCTTATCCTGAATATCCATTTTTCCTGCCATTTTCTAAAACTGAAAAAGAATAGTGTGAGATGCAAAAAACATTCTTGGAAAACATCATTATCAAGGGGAGTACATTCAATATATAACATATTAGGTTTAATCATAGGTTATTCATGATCATTATCATAATTCTAAATAAATAACCTATACTTATACATAGGCTTAGTAACATCCATAAGCATAACATAGAAATATCACAGGAGATCTCACTAAAGTTTTCGCATCCTATTTTCCAAAGGATAACTAAACCATTTCTCTAATACCAACTAAAGAGACCCAAGATTGATGTACAAGGAGATTACATTACTATGGTGGAATAATTAATATATAAAAAGAACCAACACTCAAGGACTGTAATAGTTTAGTGTCTTTGGATACTCTTTAAAAAATCATCTAATAATACTGAAAGATCTTCAACATCTCCAATAATGATCTTCCAATTATTTATCTCACCTAAAATCTTTCTATAATTTCTGGGGAAATGAAAAAAATAAAGGATGAGCTCAAATGCTCAGTAAAGGTACGAATGGATAAAATAAAACAAACAATATACATTTGATCTTAAAAACATGAACATTATGTTTAAACATCAAAATCTGGAGCAATGAGATAAAACATGGATGTACATAATGCATAGATCATAATGGAACATCAATCATGATAACATAGAATGGGAATAATACATTTAATTGTGGAAAACCATAAATAACATGATATGATTTCCATAGTAGCCAAGGAAATGATGCCAAGACCATCTTAGTGGACAAAGTCCTTTACTGATTTGAGTTCACTCCTCGTTCCAGTCATGTATCACTGAACCAGATTAACTGTCCATTCCAGCCATGAATATCTCATGAGATATATATCATTACCCAATTCATTGGAGGGAGATATAGGTCCCAAACATATAATAATGAAATCATTCTTACGTGTGCCACAAATAAATAATTATCATTAATAATAACCCATAGAATAAAATAGGTTTCATAAACATCATCACATCATAACATAAACCGAATAAAAAAATGGATATCATTTCATCAAAAGAAAAATAAAACCATTTAAATAATAGATACATTATACTAGAAAAATAATCATACTAAATAATTTCATCTTATATGGAAAATATTTTTGACAAAGCACTTGAAATTAATTCTTTAGGAAAATAACATTTCTTCTTCAAAATAATTTTCTTTTCACAAAATGCAATGAAATTATAAAAGAAAAGTATTTTTTAAAAAGTAATCATGAAATCTTGTAGAGTAATCTTCATGAAAATTAGGCATTATGGAACCAAATAAATCCGTTCATCCTATATAATTTAAAAAAGTATTCTCCTCGTACTATGGCTGGAAAAGTCAAAAAGTTCATCGTATGGTAAACAAAAGATATATTCCTTCCGTAACACAATGTAGAAGTTAATGAGTGGTAAACATGAAATTAAACATACATGGAATAATATTAAACACTTTATTAAAACATTATTATCTAAATGGATGAAAAATATAACCCCAGTAAATACTTACCTATAAGAAATCTAGGAAAAAAGGAGATTGGAAAATTATCCCTTACCTTATGTCTGATATATTTCATATGTATCTGAAACTCATGTATAATGTTTAAATAAAGTCATTGAATTATTACTGAATCATATTAATTGTAATGATATCATATATGGTTCAATTATGACTTTATATTACCTGTTCTTTGGTAAATTCCATGTTAAAGCAGCGTTTTAGGTAAAATCGTTTCATTTATATTACGTGTTCTGACTTGTTGTTCTTGATATTATTTCTTATATCCTAATTTACTTAATTCCTGAATTTAAAAATGATTTATATATCATATATATTCATTTTATATATACATATATATATAATAAATAGATAAATGAAATGAAACACACCATTCATTGAGCCGGTAGGTCATACATACACATGAACGCAGTTTTCCTTTACGTGTTGACTTGAATTGAAGTAAGTATATGACACATGTATATATATAAACATATATACAGTAGAAATATTTTTATATATACTATTATTATTCATTATATATACTTTATAATCATTCTTGAATTGTTAACATGGAGAATGAATCTCATCACGTTGCGGAGACGGTAATCCAGACGTACGCACGAGCGATGATATCATTCCCATAATTATAGAATGGAATTGGAGTGGAAGATATAATTTCAAAGAATATTTATGATGTTATAATAACCATATATAGTTATTATTTACACCATTATACCCATCCATGTAATGTTGTGGTCGGAAAAAAGAATACACCACGGTGTGGAGACGGTATTCCGTACTTTCGCACGTGCGGTGATTTCATTTTTTCTAGGATAGATAGAAGGTGAAATGGGGTTGTTTCTTATTTATAATAACATATCAGTATTTTATTGATATTGATGTTATTAATTTATAATGAAACAACTAAAGAATAATATGTTGAAGAAGAAAGAAACTTGAAAGAATCATAAGAAGAGATTACATCTTCTTCGACGCGGCTCCTCTTATCCACTACTTAGGGCACTAAAGATGGCCTTTAAAGAAGAACATGACCTATAGTAGGTTTATATGGAAGTGTAGAAGTGAAATGGTCATGGGTTGGCTGAGCTTGAAGGCTCAAATTTATGTGAATAGGAGAGCGAGGAGGTTCTATTATATAAGAGGGGAGAGGGGAATCATTGGAAACCTCAAAAATATTAATTTATAATAAAACCAAACCCACATAAAACCCATCAAAAAGGACTCATATTCGATTATTAGATGATATAGGGTTGTAATATAATCAACCAAAAATATTTAGACATGTTGGAAATTTATTTTAAACCATATCAACTTGATTTATCATTATTTAATCTATTTAATCTTAATTGTAGTAATAAAATTCTAAAATATAAATTGTTATAAATATTTAATTATTTTTTGTGAATTATCCATAATTGAGTACTTAATTACATTTTAGACCATATAAATTTCAATTTATAATTATAAAATATTTAATTGATTTTTGAACATTTTAATAATATGTTATTATTTATAAAATAACAATAGTGTTAATTATGACACTATTCATTAATTTGAATTTAAATAAAATCCATACATAGGATATATTCGAACCAAAATGATTAATAGATTCCTAATATGTCATATTAATCTTGATATTGTTTTATAAAATTAATTAGTTTACATAATGTTTATTTTAATATTTATAAAACCATTTATTTTATATTACTCTTAATAAAATAATTATTAAATCGTGTTTGTATAATCATTTAATATACGTAATAGTTGCATAAAAGAAATAAATAAAATCATATGATGAAGATAAATATAATAATATTCATAATAATATTTTTACTCGAATTTATCATCTTAAAATGACAACAGTTAAATTGTAATACTTATTAAATTAGGAAGGGGACATCATTGACATCATTTAAAATAAAATAATACAAATGTACTAATATATTTTATAAGACTCAAAATGGTCCTAGAATCAACCCTTGTATTTTTAGGGTGTAGATATACACTACCAATAATGTTTGGTCATGTTTCTGGTCTTTTTGATAGGTATTGTAATTTTAATAAAAACTATATTTTTGATTTTTCACGAAATAAATAATATCTAGATCATTATTGTATAAGATATTAAGGTAATTAAATATTTCATAATAATTACAAATAAATTAACATGATAAAGAAATAAATTTTATCTTTTAAATTATTATTTATAATATATTTTATATTCTGTATAACCTTATATTAAAAATAATCTAATTATTAAAGGTTGAGTGAGACATATTTCACTTTCCATTAAATAAAATAAATAAAAGGTCTTAATAAAATACAATTGGGTTCCATTATATTCTATTTTGACCCAATTATAATTTAGGAATAAATATAATCATCCAACTATATTAAGACAAGTGTTAAGGTAACTTTATAATATTATATTTACCCTTAATTACCTGATTTACCTTAAACTATGGTAAATAAAATTTACCGTAGTGATTATTCATAAAAAAAGTATCTTATTAAAATAATTTGGGCCTACTTATTCTAAATATTTAATCCATTTTTCCAAATTCAAAATACAAAATTTGTAGCATTTAATTTAAAATTAATCCCACTGTTGAAAAAATGGGTTTTTAAAGTTAAAACATTGCAAAATATTGAATGGTTTTTACTTATGAATTCAGTGTAAAATTAATTTTTATTTCTTTAATTATATTAAATTGTAAAAATATATTATATTTATTCTTTAATAGAATTTAATATTATAATTTAACAACATAAATTATCTCGATGAAAAAAGATGTTTTTAATTAAAATTTAGCATATTTTTACTATTCATCAAAATAAGAAACTTATTAGAAAAATATCAAAAATTTATCCAAAGTAAATTTTTATATCCTGATTCAAATGAAGAATTTTATTTTTTAAAATTTAGATTTTAAAAATGTCAAAAAATAAATTTAATGTGGGTGTGCCATCAAAATGTGGAAAAACAACAAATTTTGAAAAATACATATTTTACCCGAAAAATTTATTTTTTTCTCATACCATATTTTATAAAATGTATAAGATGAATTATAATGTCATAAAATAAAAAATGTAGATAATAATATTCATAACGGTTATTTCATAATAATATTATAACAATATATCATCGTTTAGTGAATCCAGGTATTGCGTACAACACATGCTATCGAGGAAGGTCGTGATTTCGTGTATTGCATGCAATGTTAGGGTTGCGTGTAGTGAAAGACTACTTTGTTTTTGCGTATAAAAAAATCCAACAACATTTCATTTATACATTGAATATTTATATATATATATATATATACACACTCAATGTTGCGTAGAATAACTACTATCAAACAAACTTTATATTGTGTGTAACACGATCCATGAATAGTGATCTGTATACTACAAGCTAATACAATATATCGTATAGCTCAAGATAATCATGGAGTAGCGTACAATAGAATATATGAAAGAAATTAAAAATAATATATCTCATAAAATCTATGGGTGTTACACAAATAAATCCTCGACATTGTCAATAGTGTTAGTCTCTTAGATTAGAATGAAGTTATCCATCTTATTGAACCGATCCACATCCACCTAGATTGAATCGTTATTTTGAGGTGTCTATAGAAAAACCACTACACTGTTCATAATTATGCATGCCCAATTCCATTCTAGAATAGGAAATAGTTGTACAAAACCACATGGGAGATGATTTTAGGCATTCAGTTACAAACTTGAAATGCATCGTGCCACAAAACCCACAACCCCTTCCTTCTTTCGCATCCACCAATACTACCTATGAATATCATTATACATCTTAGTCAGACTATGATGTGAAACACAACTAGATGCATGAGACTCATGAATCAACTCTATATACATACTCATTGGCACCACAACACTACCACAAACATACTAGAATCTACCATCAACAAAAATTTAAAGTAGAAGGTGAATCCCTTCCATTAACACATTCTCTCATAGACAAAAACTCTAGATGCTCATGATGGCTATCCTTAAAAAAGAAAAAATGTGCAGACTCATATACTATGGATGAAAGGGTCATCTTATCCTGATCATATTATACTTATAGATGAATTTCATTAAAAAATGACATCATCATCAACTCGATGTTGGACACATGAACAACCTATCATTGAGTTATTCCACTTAATTAATAAAGAATAGTACATCCCATCCTTGTGTGTAATCTAGATCGATGTCAAATGATTTCATATACTCATCCAATATTTGTTGAAGAATATTCATAACACACAGATAGAAGATATTATTCAGGTTTTTTTGTCATTATATACTATGAACCTCTCTCAAAACATGTAGGGCGACCAACACATGAGAGAATACAACACCACAGCCAAATCAAGATCATGAGTGGGGTCATTTTTTCATGATGCCTCAATTAACTTGACCGATATGTTACAACCTAATCATCCTACATCATCAATGCCACAATATGAACACCATACCCATAAAAACATGGTATACTCGTTAACTTTCTCAAGAAAGTGAAAAATTGGCATGGTAGACAAATGATTCTTTTTCTCCCTGAAAAAATTATCACATACCTCAATCCACTCAAACATAAGTTCTTTCCTGGAAAACAATCAAACTGTAACCTCTAAATAGAAAATTTACATTATAAAACATTATTATTACCCCACTAGACCCTTAAAACATCAGATATCATAAAAATTATTAGGTTTATCCCTAGATACAATTTCATATACATTCTATAGATCCTTGGGATGACCTTCCTCGAAAATGATGTGACCTGTGAAATGTACCCTATCATTCCAAAAGTGAAACTTGTATAGATGGATTATAACATATTCCCTATTAGTGTACTTGAAAGGATGTGATGATATTTTTGTGATCTTCACGAGTCTTTGATTACACCATTATGTCTATGACAAAGACAACTAGGACCTGATATATATAAGGGTGATTGGTTTGATTAATGAAATCCATGAACATGACCAACTTATTTTTCATTGAGAATAATATCACTAAAAACACATAAAACATGTACCGTCTATAGAATGTTGTTCATGATACATATCATTGTCTCACCCTTAGATGATGATACCACTACCTTAGATAAATCATGGGAAACACGGATACACTTCTCAGTTGTTCCAAAGGATCATCAATTCAAGGTTGAGGGTATCAGTTCATATTAATAGTATTAATCATCATCATATAATCGACAAATATAATTAATTTTCAATGACACTTCATTGAAAAAACACTATAGATCCCCATGGAAATTTTCTCAAATGGATGAATATTTTTTATATCAAACTCCCCCAATTGATCATTGAGCTCTTGGTGTTTTCCTAACACCATTCTAAATGGTTTAATGGAAATTCATTCCTTATGAAGTATTTTCATGATCAAAATATAGACATCTCTCTTATGTGGTAACCCCAATCAGTCCTCATGGAACACAATCTTATATTAATCTTCTATACAAGTAAATACTGGTTTCTATTTTCAAATATCCTCAAGCAAAAAAAATCAACTTCGGATTTGAGTTCTCCTAATTGTGGAAAAACTCATCCTAAAGTATTCTTTCAAACATCCCACTCACCATGGTGTAAATAATTGTCTCCCTCATGCAATTTAAACGTTACACGATGATGATAACTGTAAATATGTTCATCATGCGATATCTATAATCCCATGCCCAAAATCTGGTCAAAACCTAACTTCTCCTGGATGAACGTGCCTCATAAAAAATGGTACACATGAACATCTAGATAATATCCCTTACATTTTCTAATATATGTATCTCACACCCACAACAATATATCAATTGACATAAGTCCACACATACGTTCCACTAATAGGAAAATCACAAATATAACCAATATATAGATAAAATAATTTTGGGTTTTAGTGTCAGACAAAGTAGTTACACGGGGGGATGATGTAAGGATCGTACCTCAAAGAGTAGATGGTCTAGCCCACCACCTCCATGATTATACTGAACTATGTGAAGCTAACTTTCCCATATCCCTTATGATCTAGACTGAGTACTAGGCACTGCATTACTCATCTAGTACTGATGTACTATCCCAAGAGTACAGCTTCTGCCAGCCCAACTCGTGCAATATGTGGATATCAAAATTCCTGTCTGATATGGATAAACTAACCCACTTCCTTCACTCATAATCATCCTTGATTCCCCATATGCACCAAACTGTGAATGATTCATATAAGACCTTTTCACAAGCCCCATTAAACATCATGATATTCAATCTACTAGTAGTTCAAGAAACTTACCACACATGTTCCCTATAAATCAACACTTCCAGTAGAACACAAGATATCCATGATGAGAGTCTATCATTCTCTTCATAATAGTCTAAAAAAATTACCTCGTATGAAATCTTCAAAAATGATTCATCCTACATTCAAAATACAAACCACTCATGTTCCCACCTGGAACCGCAAGTTAACTATATGAATCCCAATTAATTTTAGCTTTTAAAATAAAGTTCATAAACAATAAAAAATTAATGATCAAAAAATGGGTGATAATCCCCTCGGACCCTTTATCATATCTTCTCCCATCCTGGAAATGCATTACCATATCTTCTTCATATCATGACAACACTATAATAAAGATGTTAAATATAGTGAAACATTGTAAAATCCATCAAGGATTGAAACCCTTAGGTCCAAATCAAACTGTATACTCTCTTCCCATGCGTCAAGAATTCATGATAGATGATTTGAAGAATCAATTTTTGGATAGATTTCCATGTCATTCCTTCGGCCTTCTATGACTAACCCATGATGCCCCACCAAAACATTTACATATCGGGAAATATATTAGATAAAAACATGACTTTCTTCTATTAAGAGGTATACTCATGGTCAATAATCATCTATAGGGAATCAATCCAAAACACATCTTCTTCCACCCCACCCTATCTTGTAATGTTCAAAGTGTGTTTTACATGAAACTCTCTAGTCATCTTGATCATACAAGGCATACCCCGTAGTGGGTGCCTTTCCATCATTTTAATAAAAATAACGATGTTATAAAGGAGCTACTCCTCTACTTTTAAATCTAGGACTAATGTAATTTCATGATGTTCAACCGGTGGAGCATTTCTGGTGATATCCTCATGTCACCAAACATGTACGTGCTGTCTTGGTGGATTTTTTTTTCAATTTCAAACATGATTCGTCAAAAATGAGTCATAAGCATCCACATAATTAATAAAAGAAGGATATTATCAATCCATGGACAATACATTACAGACACACTATCCAAAAAAACTATATCACAATTATAATTCTACCATCATTTATCCCTACCATGGATTTGGGAAAAAAGGGGTAACTAACTCACATTTTTTCAATCCTTATATTATAAACCATTTTAAATCTACTTTCATACTAAAAAAATAATCATTTCCATATTGGATAATTTACCATTTCAAAACATGTTACAGATCATCATTTTAACACACATACAACCATTTAATATACACAATTATTTAACAAATGTTTAATATTTTTCATTTTTTAAGCATTTCAATCATTTTATTACTCACACTTTTAATCAATTTTTCAATATGTTCATATTCAATATACCTTTCATACCCCACCCTCCCATTTCATGTTTTCTTATAATGATGCAATCCAATTATATAACTAAGTTTCTATTATTATTGATGAATTCTCGTCCTAATTCCATTTTAGCCACATGTAAATTATAATAAAATAGACAGATAAAATAATCGGTGCATCCCTTATTGGTGAAATATCATTCAACAAAAAAAAACACCTAAAAAAAACAATTACATCCCCTGGGATCTTGGGTTCTTACTCATACATGTGTTAGCCACTCCTATGAATGATATAATTTCCAAGGCTTAGAACTTTCCTAATATCATTTCTATCATCCCCAAATTGCAGTGCATAAGAAATACCATATATCATATTACTATGTAATGTACCAAAATTGAGATCCACTAAACTAGAGCCCTAAGCCGAGTCTCGACATTCCATAAAATGCACCTCCCAATATTCAAGAGTTGGTCGACTAGAAATGTGGGTATAATTAGATTTTCATTATCACATAAAATCCTTACCAATGTATGACCTGATAGCTAAAAAATTAAATATCAATGAAAACATATATTACCAATAAACATTAATAATCAAGCATCATTCTAATATGGGTACAAAACACAAACCAAAAATTAATATTCCATCACATTCTAATAATTTCAAATGTTTAGGAAAATACAAATTGAAGAAAAGCTTCTGAATCCAAAAAATTGTATGGACTCCAAGTCTGTAACCTCATCAATGAACATCCCATGCATGAATCAACTCCCTTTCATATATCCCTTTGTCTTTTCCTAACATGAAAAAATGAAATAATCTATGTTTCCCACCAATGCCTACGCATGGTGTATAGTAAAATCTATAGGCCACCGCCAATGATTTATGCAAAATACACAATCTAAATTGATAATGCATACAAGTAATAAACAAATGACATGGTAAATAAAATGGTTCATTTGTGCCATTTTCTATCGATGATCTCTTTGTCCATTTTTTAATATCATTTTATTTTTAATAATTTCAACCATTTACATTTCTAAATCAATTTTTATCAAGTGTTCCATGGGTTAGGCAGTTACATCATATAAACAATGGTCTAAGTAATTCTATAACTATGCATAAAGGATTGAGACATGTCTGTAACCCACTAGGGGTAAGAAAACACTAAAAATACATCACAGTCACCTCAAAGCTTCATTTAAAGTTGTCTCATCAAATGAATCCATTTGGGGAATAGATCATATATCCAACTCTAGATCATGTTCATTTTTAGGCAGAGTTAAGAGCTACAGTATAAATCAACCCATGGGTGTAGTGCCTCATGTCAATTCTCCCAACTACCAATCAATTTGAACATTCTTACATATCGTTTCACCACACATACCATAACACAAATAATATATAACCAATACAAATAACAATAAAAATACATAACAAAAATATTGGGATTAATATTATTCATTAATCTATTAACACAATTACAATTTAAATTAATGATCCCATTTAGCTGAATTAACAAAATCATTCTGTAACCCATTAGTTGTATTCAATAATTCCAACATATTAACCTATTTATCATATTAGAAAATTATAATTATGAAAAATAATTTAACTTATTCAAAAATTAATAATACATTACCAAATTTTCTTAATCCGAATTTAATATGATTAAACCACATAGACATTTTGACATATTTCATTATCGTTTTGACACATCCTCGCATTAGCTCAATTATGAAATATCCTTATCATTCCAAAAAAACTCATTGTACAATTATCAAAACATAGTCACAACATTCAATATTCCATTTTAATCTGAAATAAACATATTAAAAATATTTTCTAAGGGTTTACCTTATCATACATCACATCCAACATAAAATTACAAATTTCATGGTGTGGGGATGTCGACACACAAAATGGGTGGCCCTAAACCATTTTAATTTTCCACCACATGTACCATGGGGATCATTAGGTGTTCCATTCATCATTTATAAACCAAAATGACCAAATAACAATATATTTACCAAATTAATTACTATATGTAACAATTAACATACCATATATGAAAAAATTTAATATCAAAATTATGGGATATAGCTTGTAGACCGACTTCCTCTTAATAGATGATGAAAACACCCTTAATCAAAACCGTTGACTGAGATTCAAACACCCTTTGAGACCTGAACATAGATACCACTAGAAAAATAGGGCTTTAAGGGAATCAAAAGAAGATTAGTGGAACCATAAACAAAAATTTCAAAATATTAAATAAGACGAGCAGTAGACTTTCCCCTAGCTCCAATCTGCAACTAATGACACTTCAAGAAACCATGAATTGATGAATAATGATACCTTTGAGACTTGGGTGAATTTATTTCATCACTATGACTATGTGGGGAAGAAATGGGGATGAAATCAAGTATGAACATAAAAATTCCAATGGGGTAGTGTCATAATTTTACACCTTTTATGGGGTCTGTGGTTTTGATGTGTGGTTTTCGAAACCATGCCCAATCTAAGAGAATGAAACTATCAAAAAGTAGTTGACTCACATATTTACATGGGGATCCTCACATATTTTCACAATCTATGCACCAACGATTCATAATTCCACTATTCAAGGTACCATTGTTTGATCTTCTCACTTACACATTTTACATAACTGTATACCCCTCCACTTGGATAACATGGTATGGGTGCTCAGTTATATCTTACTATACGCAAACCAGTAACATGTATTTGACTGAAAAAATCCTTTTTTATCATTTATTTATAGCCTCGAACACCCTCAAAAATCTTTGTATACAAGGAATACATTTCATCAACCAAAATTATGATATTTAGAACATAATATAAATAGCAACAAACCTATAGTATATGAAAGATATTACATGGTAACTATACCTATCATATGAGTCTAATAAGATGGAAATTCAACCAATCATGCTTTGTGAATATTTATATATGTGTAATTACCATGAATAACTATACAATATTCATACATCTATTTACGATAGTTATTTTCAATAAACATTTATTATACCAAACATGCCTATTTGTTCATGAATTTTTTATTTTAAATAGGTTTGGTGCATTTTTCTTTAACTATATTAATATTATTTTTCGAGAATGATTGAATTATTTTCCGAAACTATTATTCCAATCAATTAACATATCGTTCATATAAATCAATTTATATTTTTGAATCATGCCTTATTTATCTCTGCAAAACCACTATCTTGAACCTCATAAGAAATCAAACGTGACACTTTTTTGAAATACAATGACGGAGAAAAAATGATGAAGGAGAACTACTTTTTGAATTTAAAACATCTTGCTGAATCCCATTATCCTAAGATATAAAAAATGTAAAATGATACGTTGAGTGAAACAAGTAGGGCATGGAAACCACATCTGTAGATTATAACTACACAATATTTTATTAATAAAAATTCAACATCATCTAATTAAATGTATTTTTGTGTAAAAAGGTTATATAAAACATATACCCTTACATGGTATTATGTTTCTTGATTTTAATCTACCTTTATGAAATGTTACCTTTGATAATATAGTTTTAGAACATTGATCACATTATTAGTATATATACATGGCTTTATCAAAACAAATTTACTCATACATAGGAAGTGATGGACTCATCAACTATAGTTTATCCATAAAAGACCATATTTGGAGCATGGAAATTTGTAAGCATCACTAGGCTTCTCTATTGACCAATCCCATGTTGAGATTCAATGCATTAATCTTGAATAGTATCACATATGAGAGAAGTGGATGTTAATAAAGATTATTACCCGAGAGATTTTATCTGAACCACCCCAAGAGTCTATTACCATCGTACAACATACCTTTGGTCTTATGTGTGTTTTATAACGGTGTATCTAATAATACCATTAAACTATGATTATTTGCATTATTTTTGATATAATGAATATACATTCATTTCATATATAATAAATTCTAAATTATTTTTAAAGCACAAATATTGTCTTTTGTTAATATTCAAATTGGAATTTTTATTGTTGAATTAATGGATTTATGGAACTAAATAATATATTAATAAAAATATGTTTTTAATAAATTATTTTTTATTAAATTAAAATCATAGGATGATTTTTAATCATACTATTGAAATTTTTATTAAGGTTAGAAAAATGTTTTTCTCGAAAACCATGATTTTTCAATAAAAGATAGTATTTATTTTAAAAGTGAGAATGAAAATATTTAGAAAAAAATTTAGATATAATTAATATTATTTTTTCAATTAGGATATCAAAATTATCCAATATTTAATTTTCATAATTTTCTAAGGAAATATAATTTTTGGGTAAAAATTAATTAATATTTAAATATATAATGTGTTTTATGACATCATAATGTCCCAATAGTGATTTAATAAATATTTTTAAAAGGTTTGTTCAGACAATCTATGTTTTACTTATATAATAATGTGATTTTAGGTTTGTTTTTATAATTTTATTGTGCCTTATTGAACCCTACATGGCTTATAAAACATTTCATATTTTTAAAATTATTTCCTTGAGACTTTGAGTCACCTTTTGATAATCAAGACTAATATTTTTATAAGTTATGACATTGGAAATAAAAAAATTATTTTTTCCACTATCCTATAGAAAAAATCATGGGAAAAAATCATGGGTTGTTTTTTGTTTTGATTAGTTTAATGTGTAGTGCCCAAAACCTAAATAATAAATAATTTCCTCTCCTTTCTATTAAAAACCAACACCGTCTCCCATTCCAAATCACTAAAACCATTTTGAGATCGAACAACACCTCCCATCCTTTTTCTATATTCCTCTTAAAGATCTCAAATCACCCAATAATCATCTCTCAAGCCACTCCAAAACCTTTGGGACCACACTTACAAGTAAGGGATTTATTCCATTATCATTTTTTTTTGATATTTCATTTTGTTGTTGTACTCTTTTTTTCTCAATTAAAAATGTTTTCATATGATTTAGATCATCGCCATATGTCTGTCATTATTTTTGAATTATTATAGACGCCATTCTCTTTCATTAATTCCTCCCATGTACACCCATTACAATGCCTAAATTCCGTAAGGAATTTCTCTCTTCGCATTTATGTTTTAGAAATTATTTTATAATGTTCCTCTAAATTCAATTACATATTTTGGTAAATATACTTATTTAAACCCAATTACATTCCATTTTATTTAAATATAAGGATATACCCCAATATCTCTCATGAACAATATTTATTAATTATTATGTCATGTTGTTATGCTGCTGAAATCACACCACGATTTTCCAAGCCAAAGTCATTGTGTAGGATATATCATTCCCATTTCAATATCAACGGTATTCACCTTTACACAAATTTTCATAATGAGAAAAACGATTCATTTTTTTATTACGCATTACATTATCATGGAATAAATTATGATGTTTAATTCTTCCATGTTTTATGATCCATTTTGCACACATATGCATGAAATGAAATGATTAAGAATGGTGCATATAGATAGCACTCCAATGCATTATGTAATGATTATTAACAGTATTATTAAAGTGAAATGAGTGTTTAATCATGATAATTCAAGTACAATTATGGTTTACTCATGATCCATGGGAAATGAGAGATGTCTTATGTTAATATCATGTGGAAGGATGATGCCACATTTCCATGTTATGATAATCAAGCTATATGATGCCTTTATATCAATGTTTCTCGTTTTCACCATAGATATGAGTATTTCATAAAGTGTACTATATTATTCACGTTATGAATTGTTTAATACCTTACTAGGATTTACAACTCACCCTTTTCTTATTCATGTCACTAGGTTATCCTATTCAATGCTATGCAAGAATGATTACGAGGGTCATGTAAAAGTAGTTTTAAATAAAGATTTTGTGTTTTATGTTTCAAATTATTATGTAATGTTCATAATTTGCAAAACATCTAGAAATCTCAATCCATAGTGTTTTATTAAGTGAAATTTAATGTAATAAATCATGTTTATGTTTTTAATAAAGAGCAGGGTTGTTATAGTTGGTATCGGAGTGTAGGTGTAGTTTTTTTTGGGATTAGGATTAAAAACCCTAGTGAACGACTTAGGGATAAGAAAAATTATAATAAAAACAACCAAAAATCTTTTTTAGTTTTGAGTAAGTGGCTTATCAATGAAATACATTAATGTCTGCATACGATAAGGTATTGATGGCTATGACACATATGTATCTAGGGGTAGAACCCAAAAACAGCGCATTGATATAGACTCAAACAGGAACTACTGTAGGAAAATGGGCCCTATTGGACATGTTGTTACAACACTGTAGGGGGATATACATTTTAAAATTAATAAACATAGTAAGAACCATTATTAAAGGAATTAAAAAATTATCCTATGAATATATAATGGAAATTAGATCATGGATAACATATATTGAATCCTATAAATTCATATAGTAAGGAAGTAAAGGTAATTTATATGTTATCTCTTTTTTTCTTTGGATTCCCCTTTATGAGTTACCCCTAAATTTTTTTTATTCCTAGCAATTTCTGGTAATAGAAGGATTCATTCTAACAACCGATGTGAAAACAATTTGACGACTGTTCTAATAAGACTCCCAATTCGATGGGAGAGGGAATCACAAACTCTGTCACAATACAATCTCTGTTAACTAATGTTTTGAATCGAAACATGGGTCAAGAATAATGTTCAAACCCCATAAGAAATAAAACATTTCAATCAAGAGATTCTTGAGACAGAAGCCCCTTAATTATAATGGGTCATTTGTTCCATCAATTGTCGAACAATGAATCAATTCCCTGGAAAAGATCTTATCAAACCTTCAATTATCTAAAAAAGTGAAGGTAATTTTAGCTAAATATCATATGGAGGTAAATATGATCAATGGTGGACAATGGTAAAAAATATGAAGCCTGAGTTGGAGATCTAGGTGTTGGAATGAAAGGATTTATAGAAAATGTTATCGATAAATATTTTTCGTGCACCCTCCTACATAAGATGCAGAGGGAATTCCATTACTTCAATGAATACGATGAATAATCCATTAGAGAGTCTGAGGAAAACATCACAAGGATTCCATGATATGACTTGCTATTTTTTATTACCCATTAATGATGGTTGACCATTTTTTTCGTGGGATAAATCCTAGACTACGGAATTCCCTTGCAATCCATGACTTCGATAACTATGAGGAAGTTGTTAAATGTTACCTAAAATTAAAAATGATTATTGGAGAATCTCAAGAATATCATGGGTACAAGATGAATTTGGTGGACTTTAGTTATAGTAGTCAGATGGATAATTACAACGGTGCTATGAAATTCCATCACCCCTTACAAAATATCCGAAAATAAGCACCTCAGAAATTGCCTTAATGGGACAAGTAAATTCATTAGGTGTGAAAAAAATGGGATCCTAGACATTAACTGCCAACAAGACAATCAAGCAGATACGACATAGGATAGGATCACTCTATTTGACCCTCAATTCATTGTTCATTACTTCAACTAAAATGAACCTAGGTACATTTCAAACCAGTTCCCTTTGCCAATGGTTTTCGTAGAAAACCAAAAAACTCCAAAGTATCAAGAGAGAGATTTTCCATCACCACAGCTGATGTGAAACCCAAAAATATAGTGGTGATAGGTATGCTAGTTATTCATTCTAGATTAGAAAATGTACATTTTGAATCTTTTTCTATGAATTATTTTATATCCCTATAGTTTTGTAGAACTATCACAAGACCACCAAAAATCATCGATGTAGAAATTAAGGTGAGAACCATAAATGGGGAAATCATTGCATCCCATTGACATAACTCATCCCCTATCACAATTTTTGGTTTGAACTTCTCGGATAACCTTGTCATACTCCCTTTTAAGTAATTTGATGAAATTCATAGAATATATTGGATTTCCATATATAGATACAATATTAATTTCCTTGAGATGGAAATCACACTAAGTAAGGTGAATCGAACCATGATTCTGTTCAAGTTCTAGGAGAATGATGAATCTTATTTAGAACCATCATCTCAAGCATGGATATAACTGCCCTATGAGAATGTGAATCTCACTCAGTTGATATAGTCTAAAGAAAAAACCATCCTTGATAAAATGACTATTGTGAGGGAATTCTGTCAAGTGTTTCTCGATGAATTTCCTAGTCTTCCTCCTATAAGATACGTTTAATTCTCAATTTGTCATATACCTTGAGAGTTTCAAATATACAAGACTCCATCAAGAATGTGTGTTGCGGAGCTTGAGGAGATAATGAAGAAACTACCAGAGAATTTGTATAAAGGCTTTATACACCAAACTACATCCCCAAGGGGTTCTCTGGTACTATTCTTCACGAAGAAGAATAGGTCAATCCGCTGTTGTAAAGATTATCGGGAGCTCAACAAAATAATGGTAAAGAACAGGCTTCATCTACCCCAAATTGATGTATTTTTTGATCAGTTATGTGGTTAATAATACATCTCAAAGGGGAATTTGTGGCTGGGATGTTACCATGTAAGGTTGAAAATGAGGAAATCCCCATGAAAACATTTCGTACAGGGTACGGGCACTATGAATTCATGGTAATTCCTTTCAGACTCACTAATGATCATTAAATCTTCATGGACTTGATGAATATAGTCTTTAAATATTATCAAGACAAATTTTTGGTAGAATTAATAGATGATAGTCTAATATACTCCAAAACTAATGAGGATCATGGGAAGCATATAATCACTATACTAGAGACATAGAAAAAGGATAAGATCTATGAAAAGTTCATCTAGTGTGAGTTCTAGTTGAATGAGTTCTCATTTTTGGGTCATATAATCTCAACCAATGGGATATTTGTGGATCCCTCCAAGATAACAGCAATTGAGGGATGATTGAGCGCATCATCGGTGATAGATATCCATATCATACTGGGATTAGCTAGATAGTATCACTAATTAGTGAAAACTTTATCACAATTTTCAAACCCTCTTTCAATGATAACTCAGAAGGGTGTGATGTTTTAATGGATTGATTAATGTGAAGAGAGATTTAGGGAGTTAAAAATTATGATTATCACAGTACTCGTGATAACACTACTCAGAGGTTGGGAACATTTGGTGATATTCAGAAATTCTTAAAAGAAGGGTCTAGGATCTGTGTTGAGGAATAATTAAAACTAAATTTTATATGATTCATTGAAATTTAATGTTCATTAGAAAACAAATTCAACAAATTATCTGTAGTTTTCTATAGAGGTCATCACTTTGAATTTTTTTTAAACATTACCTATTAGGGGAGAAGTGTGAAATATGTACCTATAAAAAATCCTCAAGAATATATTAACAATCAGTTAGTTGATCATAAACCAATGAAGATGGTTATATCTGATCAATGAATAGAATTTCTCAATCCATTACCACCCTGGGAAAGTGAACATGGTGGCAGATACTCTATGTAGAAAGGACCCATCAATTTTTTCTTTTATGAGATTCTAAAATGATCTAATCGTCGTATATTTGATGAAGATGGTCATGGAAATCATATATAAGGGAACATCGTCAATCCTCTCACAAATTATTTCCCAACCATATCATTTGGATAGGTTAAAGGATTCTCAAAATGATGATATATGAATTCAGAAAAATGTTGAAACTATCAAAAAGGGTAAATCCTCGGAGTTCAATGGTATTGAAGATTGAATTGTGAGAATTGAGACAAAATTGTGTGTTCCATCAAATCTGAAGTTAAGGAATGTTATTTTGGATGATGTACGTTGTTCAAATTTCTCAATTCACCCAGGTAAAAAAACGATGTATCGAGATCACTGAGAGCATTATTGGTTGGATAAAATGGTGAGTGAAATCACAGAGTATAAATTAATATGAATAGTATGTTAGTATGTGATGGATGAGATGATTAAGTATAAGGGAATTATGTAACCATTACCCATACCACCATGTAAATGGGAGAACCATTCAATGGAATTTATCATCGGAATTTCCAGGACATCCAAAAGAAATAATTCTATCTGGTTTGTTATGGATCATCTTACAATGACTCCACATTTCATTGAAATTCGGTAGAATTTCTCAATGGACCAAATGGAAAAGATATACTTTAGAGATGTGGTAAGGCTACATTGAGGTCCACTATTGAATATATCCGATCAAGATCCATGATTCACATCTATGTTCTGGATGAGCCTTCAACATGCACTGAATACTGAGATAAAATTTAGTACGACTTATCATCCTCACACTGATGTCCAATCTAAGTGGACTATTCAAACACATGATGACAAGTTAAGATCATGCTCAATGGAATTCCAATGTGGATTGGATCAACATATTTTTCTTGTTTAGTTCTCTTACAATAATAGTTTCCACTGAAATCGTCCATATGGTTCATTATGAAGCCATTTATGGGATGATGTGAAGAACATTGGCATGTTGGGATGAAGTTGGGGAGAGAAAAATCATAGGTGCATAAAAGCTCGAATAAATGGTGAAGAAGGTTATGAAAAACCCATATCACATTAACGACGCTCAAGTTCGACAATAGATCTATTTTGATAATCATCTACAAGACCTATAGTTTGATGTTAGAGGTATGGTATTCCTCCGTGTATAACTGTGGGAGATGGTAATGAGATTCGGTAAAAAGGGAAATATTATTTAATGATACATCATCCCTTTTGAGATCCATTATAACATTGGAGCAGTAGCCTATCGAATAGGACTTCCACAGAACCTATCTCAAGTACATGATGTTTTCCATCTATCTTTCATAAGGATGTAAAAACATAACCCATCACATGTACTCAAACCATAGGTGGTACCATTGGATAATTACCTCTCATATGAAGTGAATCTGGTTATGATCTATGATCATAAGTAATAATATCTACAATAAGAGACAATGCCACTCATAAATGTGTTGTGGATAAACCACATTTTTGAAGAAGAAACATGTGAAATGGAGTAAGTAATGAGGTGGAATTACCCACATCTGTTTTAGTGTGGGAAAAGAAAATATTGAGGTAAAAATTTATTAAGGGGGAATGATTTAAATGACCCATAATTTTATTTATGGAAACTCATCTTCATCTAATTAAATATCTTATGTGTAAAAATGGTTATCTATAATATATTCACATCCATGGTTTATGTTTTTTGGATTTTAATGTATAGTTATGAAATGCTTCCATTTCTAATTTATCCTTCGAACAGTGATCAAATGATTAGTATGAATATAGGGCTTTAAAAATCCAATTTACTCTCATAGAATAAGAAATGGCCTAATATAGTAGAATTACTCCATAAAAAACCTTTTGTCTGAGCAATGAACGAAGTTAGCATCACTGAGATTTGATCTTGAACGTGCCCATGTCGAGCTTCAACATGTTAGGCTTCAGTAGAATCTCATATGAGAGACGTGGAAGTTAAAAGATATTACCACTCGATTGATGTTATCCGAGCCACCCCAAGAGTTTGTCATCATCAAAAAACATAACCTCTAATATTTTGTGGGTTTTTTAAGGGGTTATGTAAAAAGACCATATCACTAAGATTATGTGTGTTATTGTAATGACACAGAAATTCCATGTAATTTTATTTAACTATTTTTATTTTTTATGAGTCTGTGAAAATTAACGACGCTTGATTCTGAGGCCGAGTGTGCCCAGAACAGAATTTTGTACATTATTTAAGGTATGATCAGTAAACCGAAAAATTGTGTTTTCTACTATTTGAATAGGTGAACAAAATTTAAATCTGAGGACATTGTTTAATTAGTATCTCTAGGATTTTCTTTAATAGAGGATTCACTTCGACCACAGTAGATCGTTTGAAAAAAATTAGTTTTTGGGACTTCTGAAAGAATAATAAAATAACATGTTATTTTATTTTATTCTTCTTTCCACAACATGAGTATAGGGGAAGGGACCCACATAGATGATCACACATTTAGTGAAGGATATTGACCACCAATGACACATTGATGTGTATCCACATCTCATTTAATTATGGTGATTCAATAATAACACCATTTAAGGAGACTTTTATTGAAAGGGTGTTTATTCTCATAACTCAACCTTTTAAATTAAATAATGGGCGTGCATTTTGGAAAACCACGTGTGAAATATGAGGATGTGCTGATGAAGAATCCACCAAATTAAGAACATAGGAATAAAACTTGGATTGAAGAATGCCGACGACTTCCTTGGACAAGGAGTTTCATCCACTACATTGACGTCCCCAATGAATCACGAGGTAGGGGGTTTATTATTTATTTTTATCTTTGATTTATTATATTTCTATTTCATGTTATGATGTTAATGCAGAGGGTGCGGGCTAAATGAAAAAGGCCATGACCCTCCACCGATTTGTTATTTGTTGCGTTCTTCCGGGGACAATCATACAACACTGCATATCCTTTACTCCCGGAGGCGCGCAATGACAGCATCATACCTGGAGGCCAATTGGGGTGAGTTTAAGGGAAAACGGAGCACCAGAGCTCACCCGATGCCCTGCAGAATATCTGTCAGCATCATACTGTTGTGGTGGCACCAGAATTGTGTGTCAGTGGAAAAGGCGGTGGCGTGTGATCATAGGCTATAGTGGACCCGAAGGGGCATCCAACACTCATATGGCCATGTCGGCGAGGGGACACAATATTGCATGCCACGGTGAGTTGGTCACGGCTTAGAAAAACGGTGGAGGAAAAGGGGACCTGCTCCCCATGGGTCTCACTGATATGGGTGGAACTATATGTTGTTTCCATTTTGGATGACCAAACGGACCATTGGTAGTTTCGGGAGGTAGACCATGCGATTGTTCGCATGGATCATGCCAGCCGGTCGGCCGATTCGGTATGCTGCATAGCGGCCAGAGCCTGCTAGGGCCTAGCCCAACCGAGATTTCCCAATCTAGTTTGGGCATGGCTAGGTCAGATCCAAATGAGGTTGGATCATCCTAAACTATGTTGGGTCAGGCTGGGTTGGCCTTATTGATGCAGACTGGATCCAGACTCCTTTCTTCCCAAAGACGCAAAAAAGCTATATCATACAAATCAGAAATCCATTTGACGAATCGTCTATGGAATTTTATTACTTGGGATGAGATGGTCCTTTTGTGACACTTCTCTTGGGTTTTGTATATTGTTGGAGTATAACTAGGATGGATTGTACCTGAATCCAACCGGGCCCTCAGTACTAAAATAACTATAACTCACATATTGGGAATTCGATTGACACGATGTATGTTACATAGGAACACTTAAGACATAGTTGTTATTTGGGTTAATCCTTTTCGGCACTTCGTAGTAGTTGAGGTGTGACTGATACCCAGAGGAGAAAATAACATGGTACTCTAGCGCACTTGGTCCGTGGAATCATGTGGCTAGATATCATCTGTGTAGCGAACCTCTGTGGATCATCATCATACAAACATTATGTGGATCAACATATAGAGACCTTGTGTAAATTAGAATTAGATTGAACCTGTGTGGATCTGTATCATGTGACCATGTTTGGATCTGTATTATAGATTTCCTGTGTGGATCAGCATATAATGACCCTGTATGGATCAAACCCATTGCGAAAATGTGAGGATCAACATTCGAGTGACCCTATGTGGATCTATAATGTGTAACCTGATGAGGACCATCCATATATCAACCAATTGTGGATTTACGATATATGACCCATGTGTGGGTCGACAATGGAACACCTACCAAGTGGTTCAGTTTTAGAAGCTTCCAAACAAAATAAAAAGATATAGCATTAAACTAATCATCTTTATTATTGATCTCGTAATTGTATACCTATTTGGAGATAATTATTTTTCTTTGTGCATTTTTATTGAGATCATGTTTTTTTAGTTTTCCTTTATGGATTTCTGGGAGACCATTGGGGGTCTTAGGGTCTCTACTGGGTATTTTTATACTCACCCCTTCATAGGTTTCATATGTACCTTGTTGTGTCTTTTGTAGATGATGAACATTGAACTGAGACTCAGGGATCTAGGACCAAATGGTGGGCGATGGTGATGGTTCACATGGAGAGATGTGGAGATGAGATATACATATAATATAGTTTGGATCCTTGTTGGAATATCCCAATATTTGTTTACAATTTTATGTTGTAGTTTTATCTTTTTAGTTGGGCTGGTATTCTGGCCCATTACTTTCAATACACACTTTTACTACAACAGTTTTACTTAGTGGTTGCATCGTGTTGTGTTCTTGGTCAGTGAGTTTGTATATGTTTAAAGGCAATGCATTCTTGTTTTTGGGATACACCTTTATGGTGGTAGTATTTTACCCATGGCATAGTGATTTAATTCTTGGGGTAGTCACAACACGAGCCCTGGGGGATGGTCCATGGAAATAATGTATTAGAGGAGAAAATTCTACCAAATAAATAAGACTCTGATCTTTCCAATGGAGGAAATATTGTCTGTTTTTTTTTTAGTGTGATTTTATTTTCAGGGAGTCTAATGTTGGTGTGGTGGCCAATGTGTCCATACATTAGGACCCCGAATTCTGATTTCCTTCTCAGTGCCCGAAAGCACTGATTGCGTGTCTTTTGAAAATGTTTTACATCATTTGTGAGTCACCTAACCAAATATAACTTACTGACCATGGCACACATATATCTATTCAAAATTCCACCATGTAGATAGCCAGGTAGGATATCTGAGAGAGTTCACGATGACATACCACTGAACAAAGAGGCTTTGGTGCAGTACCCTCTAACTGTGGTGGAACCATTTGGTGGTGTACCAGCATCACCACCACTCAGATGGTATCAATTTCCACCATCCCCACTAGAAGAAATTGCATGACGATATAATGCATTTAATGAGTTTCAATTGAAGTGGTCTATATTGTTTTGAGGCGAGACAGATCCCCAAGAAACTAAGGACTGGATGGAGTCATTGTTTAGAGTTTTCTACCGCTTTGTGACACATGCAGAGTGGATCGAGATCATAGATTCTAACCTTTTCTAGGGATTAATAGGGATATGGTAGAGTCTTCCCCTCCTGATGCATAAGAAGGCGACACTCTCTAAGATAGACAATGAGACCCTCTTCAAGATGGTGTTCGTACCGGCATCTTTATTATAAGGCCCCAGCCTTAAACCTTACTTAATCTCGAGTTAATACAAGATTACACATTGAGGATCTTTTCAGGTTTAGAGTTTTAGAGAATTAAATCATAAACATTCATTACATTCCACATTTAAACAATTTGGTTACATAAATGATAGTATTCATTTTTTCCCATCAACGAAATCATATTTAAAATAAAACATGGATTCTTTCTTGACACTTCCTTGAAAATATCATCATATCATGTAACTTTCCCTTGACCTGTTAAAAACATTTCAAAAACTTGGGATGAGCATAAAAATCTCAATAAGGAATATAAAAATATATGGAAAGGTAACATGAGTACATGTACACGTAAGAATCAGTGAAATCATACATTACTCATAAAACATAAGCAATTTAACATACCTCATCAAATAATGAATAAATCATAGAAATCATAAGACATAAAGGTAACTTGAGGAATTCATAGCATTCTTACATATGGATTAACCCTCTTGGTTACGTTTGGAATACCCACCACAGTATATTCCCTAAATCTCTTTGAAGAAACCTTAATATTTCACTCCTTCGCGTTACCCAATGCATGGGAGAGCTATATCGGGCTCACCCGCCCTTAGTTTATCACGAAACCACCTATCTTCATAATAATGCCCAAGAACCATAACATAATCATAGCACATAACATAATCATAAAGGAAAGATAACATTCCCACATTGCAATAACAATATAACATTTTAAGATATTGAAATAATGAATCCATTCTAAAAACCATTTTCAAAACCATTTAAAACATTTAATAAAGCGATTTTTAAATAAAAGTGTCCCATACCACATTGAAGCTTTAAACATTTTAAACCATTAATATCCATATAAATAAATCCTTAAAACCATTTTGAAAACATGTATATTAATGAGAAATATTTATAAGAATAAATCATTAAAACATTTAAAACGATATTTTAGTTAAAGGATTTTTAACAAAATGAGAGACACTTGAATAGAATAATTGAGGAATAACATTTAATAATATCATGAGAATAAATGGATTCATGATATAATATTCCCAAGGACAGTATATACACCATTTAAGAGTGAATTGGTGCATGACGACAATGAAGTCTCAATGGAAATGTAAATTGAGATGAAATCCATTATAAAGATGGTATCCTTAAATTAAGGATAAATAAATCTCATAATTATGTGTGAAAAATATAAATACACCGAATATAAGTGGATATTAAGTGTAAAATATTCAAAGGTAATTCACACATATTGAAAGGATGAAATATTCAATAACTACATGTTGAACTCAAAGAAATCGAAATTGGGTTAAGAAGTTCCTTTGACAGCCTAACGGCGTCACATCAAATTTTAGAAAAAGAGTTGATGAGAGGGATATAGGGTGTCTCATCACTTGGAAATAAAATTTACGGAAATAAGGATATATAAGAACATATCCCCAAATAATAAGATGAAAATTATAAGACATAACAAAATAAGTCTTTTAAAAAGAGGAGGTTCAAAGGTTCCCTTACCGATTTGGGTAACTTTCGAAACATACACCCCATGAAAGAAGGACTATACAACATTGATGTAAATACTCATAAAAAAATTATGTTACACAAAGTGTAGAATAATGGAAAGTACATACACCACTCAAAAGGAAATATTCTCAAGTATAGAAATAATCTCACGAAAACACAAAGTGAGATAAAAAGCCCCTTACGAAATTCTGGCAGCCTAACAGAGCCAATTAAAACCTACAAAATGGATTGATGAGAGAAAATAGGGTCTCTCATAATATGAACATAAAAATTACATTATGATTAATATAAAATAACATCCCAATCATAATAAATATGAGCTTAAAAGTAATGACATAAAAGAGTGTACTTAATAAGAAGGAGAGGGGTAGGATCCCTTACCTCAATTCCAACTTGTCTTGTTCGTTTCTTTATATTCACGAATAATAAACTTTGGTCAATTTATAATTTCTTAAGTAAATCCTCTAAATATTATTATTCAGTTCATATCACGTATTTTAATGTTATAAAAATTGGTTAATAATATGAGTTCTTATCAGACGTTTTTGTCGATGTTTGGTAAATGAGTCAAAAATGAACTTGTTTGAAAAATGATTGTCCATGTAGTTATAAGAAAATAATTTCCAGAATAGTATTAATGATTAAAATATCATATATATCCAGTACATATTCATTTTATACTATTCCATATCATTTGGAGATAAAAAATGAAAAACACTGTTCATGGAGACGGTAGGCCGTACGTACGCATGAACGCTACTTTCATTTTCTCTTTGTCATATTAATGGAATTAAAAATAAATGATATATATATATATATTATAATTACATTATAATATATATGTTATATAGGTCAAATATTTTTATTAATTTTATTCTTTATTCATTCCATGTATTGCATGTATGAGTCACATCACTTGAGGGGGCGGTAGTCCACACTTCCTCGTATGAAATTATCGCATTTACACAACATGAAAAGAATAAAGTTATGGTTTAAATATAAAATACAGAAGCATATAGTAAACATAAATACCATATATATCATATATAAAATACAGTGACATCATAATGGCCACCTTTAAAGTTGTTAAACGAATATTGAACTATCATTGTTTCGTGAGGCAGAAAATCGCCAACCACATAAACAGTATGTTCTATAACCATTAGACGAAGGTGTGTGTAAGTGTAGCTCGAATCCTTCTTATAAAAAAATCCTAGTATATTTAAGATAATTTATTTTTTACAAAATAAATGAATAAAAAGAGATTAGGGGGTTGGAGAAGAAATATAAAACAAAAGGACACAAGTGAAGACATTACCTTAAAATCGGGTAACTCCCTTTGGTTTGAGATCAAAGGCTTCTTTGGGAAGACTTCTGCCCAAATTGAGGCCTCAATAAGTTAGATAGGGATGTGTAGAGACAAAATGGGCAGTTTTCGGACGTTCCAAAGGCTTTGGAAGTGTGGGTAAGGAGGTAGAGGAGGGGGCCTTTTATAAGAGGAGAGGAGGGGCACTCTTGCAATGTAAAGAAATGTTACTTTATTTTAGAATGACTTTCGGATTTTAATAGTCCCACATTGATTTGTTTCGAGGATAAGGTGATAAGTGATCTAAATCCACCCATCCAATAGGTTTTGGACATGTTTAGGTCTTAGATTTTACATTATCTTTCAATTTTATTTAAATCGTTAAATAATGAGGTCATCGCTGCATCATCATGCTGTCATATATAATTTAATTTATTTAATGTCTAAAAAATATTAAAAAAACACTATGACGTAGGAAATCTTTTTATTTTTCCAATGACAATTTTATAGTAAAAAATATGACTTGTATAAACCCATGTAAAAATTGTTTTTGTAAAACATCTCATGTTAGTGTCATTTTTAATTTAACATTACACAAAAAGGTATTTACGTCATTTTCCAACTAAAGTGGCTCCATGGGGTCCACAAGTTGACCCATGGATTTTCTTGGTAGGCCATGACCCATCCGATGATGGTAGGGAATGTTTCTAGGTCATTTAATTTTATTAAAACTTTATTCATACCTTAAACTACACTAATTACCTCTAATCAAGATTAAAAACTTAATAAGTTACTATTCACCAAATAATTATTCTAATCCCATTGAACCACATTTTACTTCTTAATGAAAACCATTTATGTCATATTTTTGAAATTCAAAACACAATGATGGAAAAATTTCATTTAAACGGAAAAGCAGTTTTTATAAGTACTACTTAGTGGTTTCACTATTCATCAAAAATTGAAGTTTTTCAGAAAATTACCAAAAAACCACCCTAAGCTATATTTGATATTATGAATTCAAAAATGATGTCTATTTTACAAAATTATAAACATATAAGTTTCATTTATTAATTTAATAATTAATTCCCACTGTCAAAACAAATAGCATGTTTTTATGAAACAAAATGTATGAAAAGATTGACACTAGTTGAAGTCCAATTTCAAAGTGAAATTAATTCCAACAACCACTATTGGATTAAATGGTAAAAATATTTTCTAATTTCACTTTAAAACCAATTCAAAAGATAAACTAATCATATAAATAAATTATATTAAAAAGAGGTTTTTAATTAAAATACATCATTTTTCACTATTCATTAAAAATTGAACTTTTTCGGAAAAATACCAAAAATTTACACAAAGTAAATTTTGATGTCCTGATTCTAAAGAAGAATTTTATTTTTTCAAATTTAAAACATAAAATTGTCAATAAGTGGATTTAAAAGAGGTTCTCCATCAAAAGGTGGTTAATCGACCTTTTAAAGAATATTAGAATTTTTACGCTTAAAATTGGATTCATTCGCATTTTTAATCCTCTATCATTTATTGTAAAAAGTAAAAATATCTGACAAACATATATAATAATTTTTTAGTTAGTTCTATTCATTCCCTCCATTACAATGGCTAGGCGTTAACTACTATTTAAAATAATATTATTTTATTATTAGAGTGCAACGTAAGATTCCCAAAAAACTCGTTGTTGTGTGTTGGGTACGCCATCGAGCATAGCATCCCCTTTAAAGTCATATTAATATTTTATTCACAAATATGGATAAATGTGAAAATGTCATCCTCTTTATTTACCTGGGGTGTTACATCCTCCCCCCTATTGGGAATTTCATCCTTGCAATTTAAAAATTGAGCATGGAAACATCCTTGAAAGTCCCACATCGGAACTAGATTCGGAAAAATAATGAATTAGAAGTACAAAGGTCACCCGAGTTAACCCATAGTAGGATTCCATGTAGGAAAACATGGACATGGAGGAGAAAACAAAGGGTCATGTTCTGATGGATAGTGATATAAAACATGTTTTGGAGAAAGTTAACCACAAGAAAATCACAAAAATGTGAAGGGTTAAACGGTATTCGATTCCCTAGTAGGAAACGTTAATAGAAAACATTTTTGTTTTTTTAATTGAGGAATTTATTCATAAGGAAACATAATTACTTATCATGTTTACTTTCAACTTTTATTAGATTTCTTACACAAACTCATATTTTCTCCAAAATATGAGTATTTAGGAAGACTTGTTCACTATAATAAACTTCTAGAGAATCACCTAATCCACAAAAGAGAACAATGTACTTCCCATGTCTTTAGACATTAACCAAAACCAAAACCCAAAAGGTTAGTACAGGATTAGATAATCTAGAAAAGGATAACCCTTTATAAGAAAAATCTATTCTTAAGCTCCAAAATTTGTCCAACAAAACCCGAAGTTCAACGAGGACCATTCGATAAAAAATTTGTCCATAAAATTCTTCAAAGTAAACCAAACTAGGATTGAAACCCAAATATTTGAAGGATTTAGTCACATAGTCATCCTAGTTAAATCGTAACATTTATCTCCAACAACATCTGTTGCTCTTAATGCCTTGTGTTGAAAAGTAATTAACCTAATCACATATCCTCCATGATAGGTTAATAAATTTACATATATAACCCAAAATAAACTTACTCTAAATTAATAAAATCATCTAACTAAAAAGAATCAGTCAATCTAACCAGGGACTTCACATAGTCCAGTGGTAGGAGATAAATACCAGTCGCACTTTGGTTGTGGGTTTGATTCCCGCATCTTTGTCCGACGCGACATGTAGAGACCCCAAAACTCAGGGTGACTCATGAGACATGATATACTTATCATTTCATTACAACATTTACAAAAATTATATCATGTCCCATGACTACAGAAGACCGTGAGGCTCAGGATTCTGGGAAACCAGCTGCTCTGATAAACTTCATCAGTACATTCCATGCCTGAAAAATTTTAAACAAAACGTAGGGTGAGAAAAAATGCCCAGTAAGGGGTTTTAAAAACATTATAAGAAAATCCTTTCTCAAAGAAGTCCTTTTTGAAGAAAATAAAACACTTTGATAAAACTAAAACATTATCTTTTCTTAAAACATGAGATCCATTTTTCTTTGAAAACCACTTGCACAAAGAAACACGTACTTGAAATGAGCTTTAATATAAACATGATCAGAGTGCGCAATATAAGAAGAATAAATAATGCATAATGCTAAAAACAAAGTTACTTTACTTCTAAAAGAATTCTATGACTAAGCAGGGAAGACATGCATATCATGGATCATGAGTAAAATGCAGATCATCTAACAGTTTACCATATGAAAACAGTTCTTGTTGCATAAAGTACATTTTCATGATCTTGGGGGCTTTCAAATAGGGGTTGTCCTGTTAGTTGAACTAACCCCTGGTTAACCTTTATCATTACATGCATATGGGATGCATAATAGTGGACTTTGTCAAGACCTCGCATCATGACCTTAAAACATAACTTTAGTATGGGTCAAGGCCAAACGCCAATCCTGTTTCCCATGGTAGCACGAGCCAAGGCTATTCGCCAAGACCGTTGCACATGATAGAAAGAGCCAAGGCTATTCTCCAAGACCGTTGCACATGATAGCACGAGCCAAGGCTATTCGCCAAGACAGTTGCACATGACGTCTCATGAGACTCTTGCTTTACCCAATGCATTGGAGCGCTGTATAATTCCGGGCGCACCCGTCATAAACATTTATGTCCTATACATCCCTCACATATCTTGACATGGTCATTATTTCATAGGGTTTCATATATTATTAATCAAAACTCTTTTTTTACATACATATTCATGACTTGAGGGGGAATCATATCGTAGATGTAAAAAGAACTAGACTTTTGGCTTCAGATCAAACATTGATGCAAATAAACTAAATCAACTTACTCTTGCACATGAAAAAACAATTGGAACACTGAACATAACGGATTCTCATGTAAAATTTCATCATGTTCATTAAATAAAACCATAAATTCATAGTTCATCTCTTTAAACATGCAAAACGCATTCTTTACACGGAAAAATTTCATTGAGGGTACATAAAGTTTTAGGTTAAGCCGGTCCACCGGTGCAATACACATGTTGGCTTAGCATCCATTAAAATTATTAGAATCTTATGTGTCTATAAATATATATATATATAACCAATTCCTGATAATAATTAATTAAAAAAAGTTTTTGGAAACTTAAATTTTGAAAACACTTTCACTTGGAAACATATAAATGCTTAAGGGAGGTTCACGCCACACATGTTTACAAAAAGTGAATGAATTGTCAAAACGCTGATAAATGGGATTTTTAGTTGAAAAAAACAATTTTTATATAAAACTTATCCTTAAACTCCATCATCTATACACACATATATATACATAATTTCTTTGTGTTATTCTTGAAATAATAATCATTAGGGAATAAAAAAATAATAATAATAATAATAATAATTCTAATAAATCAATAAATTTTAAAACAAGTAATCAAGATCATCCCTTCTATTTTCACATAGATGTACATATACATTTATATATTCCCATGTAAATATATATCTATATGCTCCATATACTTGTAAAATCTTACAGGTTTATAAAAAAAATTAATAAATACCCGAACTCTCCATTTCTCATACGGAAAAGTAAAGCTAGGGTTACTAACATGTACAAGAAATGTGTACATGTGCATGTAACGTCTTATATATGCATGAATACATATATATTTATACAAAAAGATTATATGGGAAAATTCAACCATTAATAACAAAATAAAACAAACCCCATAAACATCCTTTATCCCGAGTTGAAATCCTGGAAAAAGGAGGACACAAAAAAGGAACGGGTTCTTGATGCCTTATATGGATTTAAACACACACACATGAAATATATATGACCGAAACAGATGAAACATTAAACACAAAATGGAGATCTCCCTTCCTCAGTTCGATTATAGGAAGGGGAAAGGGGTGTGAAACGGTTCAAGAGGTCTTGTATATATATATATATATATCCATACATATTTATATAAAATGTGTATACACATTTGTATAACTAATGAAAAAGAAGGGAAACGACACAAAAGCGTTTCCTTTACTCCGGTCTTGGGACTCCACACAGAAGGGATAAAAGAATGATTCTCAAAGCCATGAATACAGGTGTTAACAAAGTGTATGTACATATAGGTTTATATATAAACATATATATGAATATGTATATTCCGAAGCTAAAAAAAGGAAGCAATGCTTGTCCCTTACCTCCGTTCGACTCACAAAACGGGAGAGGTGAAAACAGGTATAAAGGACTTCTTTACGGGCTTGCATACATATATATGTATTTATATAAACATATACATATATAAACCGTAAATAAAAATAATGCTTCGAATTGAAGAAGATCATAATAAACAACGGATTTCCCTTACCTTAGCTCGACGAGGAGGAAAGATGACGGAGCAGCGAAGCTGAGCCGGTGGTCGGAGAGATCAAGAAGCTCAGAGCAAAGAAGTCACCCTGCTTCGGTGCAACCAAAACACCCTGCTTTGGAGAAACCAGGGTTTAAAAAAAGACAAAGACCCACTTGATATCCGAGGGAGGCCGAGCATTAATGAGGCGGCGCCGACATTGTGGAAGAAGAAGAGAGGGGATGACTAATGTCGGCTCGGGCGGAGGAAACGAAGGCCGAACCCGCCTGGTTCAGCGGCGCGACTAGGAAGAAGAAAACAACAGCGCGAGGGAGATGTGAAAAAAATGAACGGCCAGTATTAAAAGCAGCTGGATCAGATGGCTAAGACGCGACGCGGGGCTTTAAAAAAAAGAAACACACAGTTTCGTTTTTTTAACGTATTACATATTATATTTACTTGTTTTATTTTGACATTTTTATCTTAAAAAAGTCATTTTATTTTTTATTAATCTATTATATAAAATAATTATTTTAACCTTATTAATAAACTAAAATTATCCTAAGTCAAGGTTCATTAAAACACATATATATTATACTATTAAACCCCTATTTAAAACATGAATTATATTTTCATTATTCTCTATTTCTTTTATGAAAAACATATAATTTAATAATTATTGATACTTATCCAAAATTAAATTTACACGTTAATATCTAAATGTTATTAAAAAAATATTATTTAACCCAAATTTTCAAAGTAATAAATTTTCATTTTACAATGAAGAACAAATAATTTCCTAACGTATGGTAACTTAATATAATTATGATAACATGAAAAATATATATATGTATATATATATATTTTTTTTAATTTCCTTTGTTCGTTAATTACCTTAATATTCTCAATTAAGGATTTTTATTAAACGTAACTATACTTAATCAAAGTGTGTTGAGATAATTATGAAACACATGAATATAAGAAACCATAATTTGACGTAGATTCCAAAATAGTTAATAAAGGTCAAAATAAAGAAATAATATATCTAATTTAATGCAATATATATATAACTCATAAAAATTCATTAGGTTAAAAAATAATTAAAAGGTTCAATTGTTCAAATTAATATGAATAATGGTAGAAAAACAATAATATTAATTTTTTTTTTCATTTTGAAACATAAAATAAAATTATCATTTTGGGAAAACAAGAGGTAAATTAACTAAATTAACAATAATGTCATTTTGAAATATTAAAGCAAAAAATAAACACAATTATCATACCAATCCTTTTTCGGGTAAATCATCATATTTCCAACGGTCAACATAGAGGATAAGGAGACCCAACAGTCAAAAATATAGCTGTTTGGGGTTCAACGGCAATATTAGGGTGCTTATAAAAAGGAAGGTTTGGTCTCGGGTGTCCCTTTCCCCAAGTGACCAAAGGAGAAAAAGGAAGATGGTTCGCATGATCCCCTTGGTGTTGAGCACGGTCGCGGTGGCTTCAGAAATCCTTATGTTCCTTATGATGGATGCTCGAAACCCCTACCGCATTCTCGGGCTCTTAGTAGTTTTAAGTAGTCTACCCATTATTGTAATCGGGTTCTTAGTTGGGATATTTGGTTAGTGAGCTTTTCTTGTAGCCTAAAAAATGTAAGACCCTTCAGTGTTGAGTTTATTAAATAAAAGTTACGTGTTTTTATATTTTACATTCTGATTGTTTTAGAGGGAGAACTTCAAAAGCACAAAATGCCCAATTTTCATTTAGGAGGTTTGAAAACTTCGGGGTGTTACACGACGGGTTGTCACACGGTCTGCGTGTTGTCTTTTTCCAAAACAATATATTTCATAAAACATTCCCCAAAACGAGATACAATCTTCAAAAATGATAATAACATATTTCATCCTCGAGTTTATCTCAGGCGTTTCATTTTCCATCATAGCATATAATAACCCATAATTACCTCAAAAGTAAGGATCATATAAACTCTAATGGTTACCTTTATAATTATTACCTGAACTTCGACATCGATTGGTCATCTCATACATGATGCATTACAGATCATACCAAGGTTCAAGTGGTTGATCATGACTCCTTGATTGTTGATTTAGAACAACCACAAGTTTCCTCATTGAATCCCCCATTTTATCTAGTATCTTAATCAGAGAACCACCATAGTTTCCTTCAAACCTGATGTCTCTTTGGTGCCTGCTAGATCCATCCATTCACTAAAAATAGAAATGCCAGTGTGAGTATATCAACAAAACCATCATTTACTAATGAGGAAGGTAAACACTAAGATATACTTACTCATTCACTTTATCTAAAACTAGGACTCATTCTGAAATACTATCAATTATGGTATTGTCAGTTATGCTTAGAGAATACCCTAACCTCTAAATTTATCTAAACCGGCCTATGATACCAACTACAAGGCCCCATCCTTAAACCATAATTAATCTTGAGTTAATACAAGATTACACATTGAGGATCTTTTCAGGTTTAGAGTTTTAGAGAATTAGACCATAAAATTTCATTACATTCCACATTTAAACAAAGTGGTTACATAAAATATAGTATTCATTTCTTCCCATCAATGGAAACATATTTAAAATAAATCATGGATTCTTTCTTGACACTTCCTTGACACTATCATCATATCATGTACCTTTCCCATGACCTGTGAAAAACATTTCAAAAACATGGGATGAACATAAAAGGCTCAGTAAGGAATATAAAAATATATGGAAAGGAAACATGAGTACATGTACACATTAGAATCAATGAAATCATACTTTACTCATAAAACATAATCACTTTAACATACCTCATCAAATCATGAATAAATCATACAAATCATAAGACATAAAGGTAACTTGAGGCATTCATAACATTCTTACGTAGGGAGTAACCCTCTTGGGTACGTTTGGAATACCCACCACAGTATATTCCCTAAATCTCTTCGGAGAAACATTAACGTTTCACTCCTTTGCATTACCCAATGCATTGGAGAGCTATATTGGGCTCACCCGCACTTAGTTTATCACGGAACCACCCATCTTCATAGCAATTCCCAAGAACCATAACATAATCATATCACATAACTTAAGCATAAAGGAAAGATAACATTCCCACATTGAAATAACAATATAACATTCTAAGATATTGAAATAATGAATCCATTCTAAAAACCATTTTCAAAACCATTTAAAACATTTAATAAAGATATTTTTAAATCAAAGTGTCCCATATCACATTGAAGCATTTAACATTTTAATACATTAATATACAAATAAACAAATCCTTAAAACTATTTTGAAAACATGGATATTATTGAGAAATATTTATAATAATAAATCATTAAAACATTTAAAATGATATTTTAGTTAAAGGGTTTTTAACAAAATGAGAGACACTTGAATACAATAATTGAGGAATAAAATTTAATAATATCATGAGAATAAAGGGATTCATGATATAATAATCCAAAGGATAGTATATACACCATATAAGATTGAATTGGTGCATAACGACAATGAAGTCTCAATGAAAATGTAAATTGAGATGAAATCCATTATAAAGATGGTATCATTAAATTAAGGATAAATCAATCTCATAATTATGTGTGACAAATATAAATACACCCAAAATAACTGGATATTAAGTGTAAAATATTCAAAGTTCAATCACACATATTCAAAGGATGACATATTCAATAACTACATGTTGAACCAAATGAAATCTAAATTGGGTTAAGAAGTTCCCTTGACAGCCTGACGACATCACATCAAATTTTAGAAAAACAGTTGATGGGAGAGATAAATGGTGTCTCATCACTTGGAAATAAAATTTATGGCAATAAGGATATATAATAACATATACCCACATAATAAGATGATAATTAAAAGACATAACAAAAGAAGTCTTTTAATAAGAGGAGGGTGAAAGGTTCCCTTACTGATTTGGGTAACTTTCGAAACGTACTCCTCATGAAAGAAGGACTATAAAACATTGATGTAAATACTCATAAATGAAAGTATGTTACACAAATATTAGAATAATGGACAGTAAATACACCAATCAAAAGGAAATATTGGCAAATATAGAAATAATCTCACGAAAACACAAAGTGAGATAAAAAGCCCATTATGAAATTCCGGCAGCCTAACGGTGCCAATTAAAACCTCCAAAATGGATTGATGAGCGAAAATAGGGTCTCTAATCATATGAACATAAAAATTAAAGTCAGATTAATATAAAAGAACATCCAAATCATAATAAATATGATCTTAAAAGGAATGACATAAAAATGTGTACTTAATAAGAAAGAGAGGGGTAGGATCCCTTACCTCAAATCCAACTTGTCTTGTTCGTTTCATTATATTCCTGAATAATAAACTTTGGTAAATTTATAATTTCTTAAGGAAATTCTATATATATTATTATTCAGTTAATATCACATATTTTATTGTTATAATAATTTGTTAATAATATGAGTTCATATCAGACGTTTTTGTCGATGTTTGGTACATGAGTCAAAAATGAACTTGTTTGAAAAATGATTGTCCATGTAGTTATAAGTAAATAATTTCCAAAATAGTATTAATGATTAAAATATCATATATATCCAGTACATATTCATTTTATACTATTCCATATCATTTGGAGATAAAAAACAAAAAGCATTGTTCATGGAGATGGTAGGCCGTACGTACGCATGAATGCTACTTTCATTTTTTCTTTGTCATATTAATGGAATTAAAAATAAATGATATATATATATATATATATATATTATAATTACAGTATAATATATATGTTATATAGGTAACATATGCTCATTAATTTAATTTTTTATACATTCCATGTATTGCATGTACGAGTCACATCACTTGAGGGGGCGGTAGTCCACAATTCCTCATATGAAATTATCACATTTACACAACATGAAAAGAATAAAGGTATGGTATAAATATAAAATACAGAAGCATATAGTAAAGATAAATACCATATATATCATATATAAAATATAGTGACATCATAATGTCCACCTTTAATGGTGTTAAAAGAATATTGAACAATCATCGTTTCATGAGGCAGAAAATCAGCAACCATATAAACAGTATGTTCTTTACCCAATTTACGAAGGTGTGTGTAAGTGTAGCTAGAATTCATATTATAAAAACATCCTATTATATTTAATATACTGTAGTTGTTACAAAAGAAATGAATAAAAAGAGTTTAGGGGGTTGGAGAAGAAAAATAAAACAAAAGGACACAAGTGAAGACATTACCATAAAATCGGGTAACTCCCTTTGGTTTGAGCTCTAAGGCTTCCTTGGGAAGACTTCTAACCAAAGTTAGGCTTCAAGGAGTTATATAGGGATTTGGAAAGACAAAATGGGCAGGGTTTGGCCGAGCCAAAGGCTTTGGATTTGTGGGTAAGGAGGTAGAGGTGGGCTCCTTTTATAAGAGGAGAGGAGGGGAACTCTTGGAAAGTAAAGAAATGTTACTTTATTTTAGAATGATTTTTGGATTTTAATGGTCCCAAATTGATTTTTTTCGAGGATAAGGTGATAATGGTTCTAAATTCACCCATCCAATATGTTTTGGACTTGTGTAGGTCTTAGATTTTAAATTATATTTCCATTTTATTTAAATCGTTTAATAATGAGGTCATCGCTACATCATCATGATGTCATAAATAATTAAATTTATTTAATATAAAAAAATTATAAAAAAATACTATAATTTAGGAAATTGTTTTAGAATTCAAATTAATATTTATAGTCAAAAATCTGACTTCTATAACCCCATGTAAAAATTGTTTTAGTAAAACATCTCATGTTTGTGTCATTTTTACTTTAACATTAAATAAAAAGGTATTTATGACATTTTCCAACCAAAGTGGCTCCATGGGGTCCCCATGTTGACCCATGTATTGTATTGATCGGCCATGACACATCCAATGAAGGTAAGACATGTTTCTAGGTTATTTAATTTTATTAAAATATTATTCTTACCTTAAACTACACTAATTACCTCTAATCGCGATTAAAAACTTAATAAGTTACTATTCACCAAAAAATTATTCTATTCCCATTGAACCACATTTTATATCTTAATGAAAACAATTTATGTCACATTTTTGAAATTCAAAACACATAGATGTAAAAATATCATTTAAACGGAAAATCAGTTTTTATGAGTACCACTTAGTGGTTTCACTATTCATCGAAAGTTGATGTTTTTCAGAAAATTACCAAAAATTCACCCTAAGATATATTTGATTTTCCGAATTAAAAAATGATATATATTTTAAAAAATTAAAAACATATAAGTTTCATTAATTAATTTAATAATTAATTTCCACTGTCAAAACAAATAGCCTGTTTTTATGAATCAAAATGTATCAAAAGATTGACTCTAGTTTAAGTCTGATTTCAAAGTGAAATTAATTATAACGACCACTATTGGATTAAATGGTAAAAATATATTCTAATTTCACTTTAAAACCAATTCAAAATATAATCTAATCAAATAAATAAATTAGATTAAAAAGTGGTTTTGAATTAAAATACAACATTTTTCACTATTCATTAAAAATTGAACTTTTTCGGAAAAATACTAAAAATTTACACAAACTAAATTTTGATGTCCTAATTCTAAAAAAGAATATTATTTTGTCAAATATAACACATAAAATTGTCAAAATGTGGATTTAAAATAGTTTCGTCTTCAAAAGGCGGTTAATCGACCTTTTAAAGAATATTAGAATGTTTACCCTTAAAATTGGATTCATTTTCATTTTTAATCCTCTAACATTTATTTTAATAAGTAAAAATATTTGATAGACATATATAATCATTTTTTAGTTAATTCTGTTCATTCCCACCATTACAACGGCACGGCGTTAACTACTATTTAAAATAATATTATTTTATTATTAGAGTGCAACGTAAGATTCCCAAGAAACTCGTTGTTGCTTGTTGGGTATGCCATTGAGCATAGTGTCCCCTTTAAATTCATATTTATATTTTATACACAAATATGGATAAATGGGAAAATATCATACTCTTTTTTTACCTGGGGTGTTACATTTTTGCTCAGTGCGTATCTAGGAGTTGTTGCACCTATAATAGGGTATCATGTCAATGGCCCAATACTTGGAGAGATTTACTGATCTCTTGCGCTACACCATAGACATGGTACAAAACCCATTCTTCAAGGCCCGGACCATTAATCAGGGTCTCTGGTGGGAGATCAGAGCATTAGTGATATCACTAAATATCCCGACGCATGTTGGAGTGCTCGAGTGAGCATTATTGGTGGGGGGATTCTTAGACGAGCAGGCAGCGACTATGAGAGAAACCACCAAAAAATAGGTAGTAGAGTATTATGTAGGAGGAAGTACGTAGATGATGCATAATTCCATGTGGGCTAGGCCTTCTGGAGGGTGACCACATGATGTAGGGTCGGAGGTTTGAAGCTCATGAGGCAGAGGGGGTCAGTAGGGAAGCAGTATGTGTTTCTCTTGCGGTGGGAAAAGAGAGATGACTTTCAACTACCCATCTGGCCATAGTGATGATCATTATAAGATCAATGGAACACTAAGGCAGTGACCAATGTTCGATCAAAGACGTCCATAGGGTGACAGACGTGGCAGAGGAGTAGGTCATGCAACAGTAGGTGGACACTTGTTTGAGATTCTAGCACCACCATCCCCAGGTTGTCCACCCCGACACAATGAGTCGGTTGACAGGGGTGATCATACCTATAAGAGGCTGTGGCCAACTACCATGGATCTCTATATATGATTATAGGTACTATATGATTCTATTCCACCCTAGATTCATTTCATTTAGAAACAGGTTCCTGTCACAATTTTATTTCCTCGACACTCGTTCAGAGCTCGGAGATTCTGAGGGGGTCATTGGCTCGATCCTTTCTATTAGCGAATCACGCGGGAGAAGATTTTACAATTTCAAACTGGTGTAGATAGTGTGATATCACTCTAGGAGGTGAAATCTTAGGTTGGGATATCTTTTTAGCAGCGTTGAGGACTTACGACATCATCATGGGTATGGATTTTCTATCCACAGACCATGCTTAGATAGACTGTTTTAGGAACAATGTGTTGTGTTTCCATTAAGATGGGATAATTTTTTCCATCGCCGGTGTGAAGGAAACCTTTGAAACATGGGATGGACTTTCTCAAAGGAGGGTGAATCCAATCATCCATTAGTTGTCTAGCCTTACACTCAGATCAGTTGACGTGAGGAGTCCTAGTTATACTGTAGTGCTGGACCAGTATGTGGATGTCCTTCCTAATGATGTACTAAGACTACATCCTTATAGAGATTAAGGCTTCTAAATTGACATGAACCACCTGGAAGACACTGATATCTACACCAGTATATCATATGGATCTCGCAGAGCTTCGTGAGCTTCCGGAATAGTTTGAGGATTTACAGGGGAAGGGGTTCATAAGACCTAATGCTTCTCTATTGGAATCCCCGATTTTGTTCGCAAAGAAGGCATATGGGAGTTAGTGTATTGTGTGGTTTATCGGTTCCTATACAAGGTGATCATGAAGAACAAGTATCCACACCCAGGGATAGATGAATTATTAGTCTAGGGGAAGGCAGCTCAATAGTTTATGATGATAGACCTCAGATCAGGCTATTACAATCTCAGGGTATGAGATAAATACATATCGAAGATGGACATCATGTTTTTGTATGGCTATTATGAGTTCTTGGTAATTCCCTTTAGTGTGACATATAACGAACCATACAGTACATACATTGTTAATACCTAAAAATTGAAGCACACTTATTACAACATATAACAAAACCATGAAAGGACCGTATAGGTATAGAGTCTTTAGAAACTGGGAAACATAAACAACTGGTTCATAAAGCATCTACTTTTCCTCCCATTCATTTCATCATATATAGAGTCCCTTTTTGGAACATCCTACTTAATAATCTTCTTCCTGAACTGGGGAAATAAAACATACAAAAGGGTGAGCTTAAATGCTCTGTAATGGTAAACAAAAGAAATATCAATCACATCATATACATAAGAACATAAATTTTGGAAATCTTAACCTGCAAAAGAGATCATAATTTCATAACATGGGATAAATCATAGTAGTGAAGTGTAATCCCAATAATCATAACGTAAAACATGAAACTTTGTGGAATATAAACATAATCATAGAGAATCATTTCTTGTTAGTCAAGGCTCATTGCCAAGACTATCTTAGTGGACAAAGTCCATTTCAGAACTGAGTTCACTTCTCGTTTCAGTCCTGTTTCACTGAACCGGTTTAACCTGCCGTTCCAGCCATGTCTATCTCATGAGATATAAAATATTTACCCAATTAATTGGAGGTAGATATAGGTCCCACCCATCTCATAATGATACCATTCTTATGTGTACCACAAAATCAGAAACCATACATCATAGCATAACCCATGTAAGAGAAATGGGAATCTTAAACATCGTGACATCATAAAAAAATTCATATAAGATAAAGGAATTCATAAAAATATAATTCCATCACAACATAATCAAATAAATGTAATAATAGGGATAGAAACAGAACCCTTTATTATCTTATATGGAAAATAATTTTGATAAAACACTTGAACTCCGTTCTTGAGGAAAATATCATTTCTGCTTCAAAAAAACTTTTCCTCTCTTAACAAGTCGTACAATTCTAAACTAAAAGAAGTTGATTAAAAATAAACTTGAAAACTTGTAAAGGAATCTTCTTGGATATAATGTTTTAAAAATCCATTCATGTCTAATATGTAAAAAAAATTCTGCGTACTTTTGTCAGAAAAGTCAAAAAGTACCTCGTACGAAAACGACAAAATATTCCTTTCATATCCTTTACTAAAAACTCACCGAAGGGTAAAGTTGGATTTAAACAATTGTACGTGGATGGAAATAATATTACATAGTGAGGAAACATGGATTTGGATGATAAAATACACCCCAGTAAATACTAAAGTATAAACAATCTCGGATAAAAATGAGATTGTGATATTTCCCTTACCTTAGGTCTGATTTGCCTCGTAATTGTCCGAACCTCCTGTATAATGATTTAAATAATGTTATTGAATTATTACAGAATCCTAATTATTGTTATGATATCATATATGGTCATATTATTAGCTTCTTAGTAGTAATATTTCATTGCTACTTGTTATTTGGGTGTTTATAACTTTTTGTTCTTATGCGTGTTTTGTCAAATAAATTCTTATTATTCTCTTTAGGATATAGATACATCATTTAAAAAATTGTATTAATGTACTATATATCATATTTATTCATTCAATTTATTTATATAATCATTATGCAATGAAGATCATGTATAACGAATCGCATCACATCGTGGAGACGATATTCTGTACGTACGCACAAACTATGATATCATTCCCATGGTCATGGAATTGTATTATAGTGTATGTATTAAATTTCAGAATCAATATCACTTTACAATAATCATATATATTAATTATTTACACCATTATACCCATCCATGTAAGGTGGTGGGGGAAAATAGATTACACCACGGCAAGGAGACGGTATTCCGTACGTACGCACGCGCGGTGATATCGTTTTCCATAGGATGGATAGATATTGAAATAGGGTTGTTTCATATTTATAATAACATATCAGTATATGAGTGATACTAATGTTATTAATTCATAACAAAACAACTAAATAAGAAGATTTTGAAGAAGAAATAATTTGGAAAGGATCGGTAATGGCTATTACCTCTTTTTGATGCGCCTCTTCTTAGCCTCCTCTTAGGGCACTAGGGTTGGTCTTTAAAGAAGACCAGAACCACTAGGATGATTCTAGGGAAGTGGGGAAGTGAAATAGGCATGGTTTGGCCGATCTTGAAGGCTCAAATTGATGTGAGGAGGAGAGGCAGGAGGTGCCCTTTTATAAGGGAGGAGAGGGGCACCTTTGGAAATATAAGAAATATTAGTTTATATTAAATCCCAACCACACGTAAAAACTTCTAAAATGACTCATATCCGAAGATTAGATGATATAGGGTTGTAATATCATCTACCAATAAAATTTACGCATGTTGGGAATTTTTTTTAAACAATACCAACTTGATTTATCCTTATTTGTCAATTTAATTTTATTTGTTGTAATAAAATTCTAAATTTTAGATTATTGGTAATAATTACATATGTGTTTTGAATTTTCCATAATTTGACACTTTAGGACATTTTCGACCATATAAATTTTAATTTATAATTTTTAAATATTTTTGTGATTTTTATACAATTTTATAATATCTTATTTTTATAAAATAACAATAGTGTCAATTTTGACACTATTCATTTATTTGAATTTAAATAAAATATATACAGAGGATATGTTTGAACTAAAAGCTTTAATAGATTAATAAAATGTCATATGTATCTAAAAAATTAGTTGAGAACATTAAACAGGGCATATAATAACTATTTTAATTTGTTAAAACCATTTATTTGATATTTTAATTAATAAAATAATTTCAACAACACTATTGTGTCATAATTAATGATAATTATTTAATCCCTAAAAATTATAAATAAATTCCTATGATGTAGATAATTGTATTAGATTTCTGGATACTATTTATGTTTTATGTTTCATTAAGTTTATAAAAAAATTAAAATTATTATACTTATAAGATTTAAGAAAGTGACATGTTGTCACATTCTTTGGTTTTAATAATAATTAAATTATTTTCATGGCAAAAAGTCTATTAAATGAATCTAATCCGACCCTTAGGTGATATGGGTCGACTTTTAGTCATCCAATAGAATTTTGGCAGATTTTAGGGTAATTTTATAATCTTATATTTACCCTTAATTACCCAATATACCTTTTACTATGGTAAATAAAATTTACCGTAGTTACTATTCATAATGCACAAAAATAAAAAGTAGCCTATTAACATAATTTGGACCCACTGATTCTGAATATGTAATCCATTTTTCAAAATTCAAAACATATAAGTTGTAGTAATTAATTTAAAATAAATCCCGTTGTTAAGAAAACGGGTTTTAGATGTTAAAACATTGCCAAAGATTGAAATGTTTTTACCTATGAATTCAATGTGAAATTAATGCTAATGACATACATTATATTAAATGGTAAAAATATATTCTATCTATACTTTATAACCATTCAATATTATAATTTAACCATATAAATTATCTCAATGAAAAAAGTTGTTTTTAATTAAAAAATAGCGTATATTTACTATTCATCAAAATATGAAAGTTATCAAAAAAATTTCAAAAATTTATCCAAAGTAAATTTTTATATACTGATTTAAAAGAAGAATTTTATTCTTCCAAAATGAACTTATAAATGTTTCAAAAAGTAGATTTAATGTGGGTGTGCCATCAAAAGGAGGCAAAACTGCATTTTTTTATAAATACATATTTTACCCAAAAAAATTATTTTGTTCTCTTACCATGTTCTAGAAAATCTGTAAGATGAATAATAATGTTGTAAAATTAAAAATTCAGTTAATACTATTTATAACAGCTAGTTTATAATATTATAATAATATATCATTGTTTAGTGGAACTCGGTATTGCGTACTACACACCCTATCGAGGGAGGTCGCGATTGCGTGCAGCAAAAGATTCCTTTGATGATTTATATAACATAAAAACAAAATATTTCTCATAAAAGTATCGGGTGTTACATTCTACCCCCCTTAAAATGAATTCCTCCCTCGAAATTCGTCACTTTGTGACTAACATATGAGGATTCCTCTCCTTCATAATATCCTCAAGCTCCCATGTAGCTTCTTCTAATTGGTGGTTCCTCCATAAAACTATCACCAAGTGAGTGGTCTGGTTTCGTAAGACTTTTTCACTATGATCCAGAATCTCTATCGGTAGTTCTTCATAAAAATGATCTTGCTCCAGTGGTACAACTTCTATGCTGAGTGCATGTGATGGATTTGGTATGTACTTTCTCAGGAGAGATACATGGAACACATCGTGAACTTGAGAGAGATTCGGTGGAAGAAACAATCAGTAATCTACCTTCCCAACACGATCCAGTATTTTGAAAGGACTGATATATCTAGAGATCAACTTCCCCTTCTTTCCAAATCTCATGACCCTCTTCCAGGGAGATATTCGTAAGAACACTTTATCACCCACTTCAAACTCTAGGTCTTTTCTTCGGTTGTCCGCATAAATTTTCTGTCGACTATGAGCTACTCTTATGTGTTGCTGAATATATCGGACCTTTTCTACCATCTCATCAACAAAATCATGTCCTAATAGCTTTCTTTCCCCAACTTCATCCCAGCAAGTTGGAGTCCTGCATTTCTTTCCATAGAGAGCTTTATAAGGAGACATCTGAATACTGGAGTGAAAGCTATTATTATAAAAAAATTCCACCAAAGGTAGGTGTTGATCCCAACCACCTTTGAAATCCATAGAGAAAGCTATCAACATATCTTTTAGAGTCTGAATTGTTCTCTCAGACTGACCGTCTGTCTGAGGATGATTAGCAGTGCTGAAACTCAACTCTGTATCCAGGGTATACTGAAGACTTCTCCAAAACATTGAGGTAAACCTCGGATCCTGATAAGATATAATAGAAAGTGGTACTCCATGCAATCTACCACTTCCTTCACATATATCCTGGCAAGATGATCTAGAGATAAATCCTCTCTAATAGCGATGAAGTGTGCAGACTTTGTAAGACGATCAACTATGACCCAGATAGCATTATTGCCTTTGCATGTTTTAGGAAATCCTGTGACAAAGTCGATAGTGATGGTTTCCCATTTACATTGAGGTATGGGTAATGGTTGTAACATACCTTTAAACTTTTGTCTCTCATCATTAAATTTCTGACAAACCAAGCATCGAGAGACATATTTAGAAACATCTCTTTTCATGCCATCCCACCAGAAGTACTCTCTAAGGTCCTATACATCTTCGTGCTTCCAGGATGAATAGCGAATGTAACGCCCTGACCCTAGTTACATAGAGTCGGTGCATTATTACATAACATTGGCATGATCACAAGAAATATCAAATCTCGAAAGACCGATTGGTTTAGTAGCCTTGGAAACACTTGATATATTCATATGTCTTACATTACATCATAAAGTAAAAAACTACTACAAAAACATATTGTCTCTATATTACACACTCATATCCCCACATAGTATCCCTGCAGGTCATTCATAATTTACTTCCTCACTTCCGGAAAAAAATAAAACATAGAAAAGGGGTGAACTGAAATGCCGAGTAAGTATAACAATATAGTGGAAACTTTCATAAATAAGAATAAAAATTTAAGGCAATGTATAACTAAAACAAAAGCCTTTTAAACTTGAACTTCAACATAGTATGGATAGAGTAAAATGAAATAATGACATTTACTTATTCACATGGATATTCTACTAATCGAATAATCACATGCAACATCAATAACCACTTTCATAATGATGGAATGCATAATGCAAGACTATCATAACCACATAGCCAAGGCCTCGTGCCAAGACTACAAATAAGATTTTTCCTAGTACTTGTGCCAAGACACTAGTTTGTCTCATGAGACCTACCGATGCATCAAGGATCTATAGCGGGCTCCACCCATCACATATTAAGTCCAATGCATTCCCATATGAAAAGGTTTAATCATAAAATAAACATTCGTATAAAAACTAGCATACGAAATGTCAATACTTTCATTATAAACCATGAATGGTATAAAATTAGCACATCCATAGTCAAACATATCACAAAACCTTCAATACAATATAGAAGTTTTGTATCATATTAAATCAACTTCAAATAAGCTTAAAATACATCAAAAGATGTTGACATAGATTAAATCAAAACTATTTGAGAGAAATATCTCTTTTCTCGAAATCATTGAAAAGTCACACATTTATAAAGGAAGTAATTTAAAAGAGATTTTTGAATCATAGTGTCCCATAACACATTGAAACTTTTGAAAATAAATAGAATTTCAAAACCTTCATGTCCATATTAATAATTCCTTAAATTAATTTTGAAATCATGGACATTAAATAAAAATATTTAGAAAGATAAATATTTAAAACATTTAAAATTATGATCTTTATAAAGAGTACCTTTGAAAAATTCTTAAAATATTAATTTTGAAAACATTTAAAAGTCACATAATTATAAAATAAAACATTTACTTTTAAAATATTCTTATAATCTTGTAAGGGATTCTTTGGAGATTTTATAATTGCGGTAAATAGCTGCACCCGCCGTATAAGTTAAGAAAACATTCTAACCATAAATTTGTCGAAAGGTAAAAAGTGCCTTGTTTGAAAAACGATGGAATGATTCCTTTGAAAACAAATAAGGGTATAAATGAATTTAACCCATATTCTTTGTCAATAGTAAAAATGTTTTGAAATACATTTCAAAGAAACATGTTTGTGGATGATAAAGAAATCCCAGTAGATTATTACGTATAAACAACCTCGGATAATGAAGAGATTGCGAAATAAACCCTTAACTTGTACTTTTCCTTGGTTGGGGTAGGTTAATCTCATGTATAATGGTGAAATAATTGTTATTAAATTATTCAAGAATCATATATATTATTATGATATCATATATGATCATTTAACATTGATTTGTTAATAATATCTTAGAATTATCGTCGTTTCGGGTGTTAACTTACTCGCTTTCTTTTATATGTTTTGTTACATAAGCCGTGTTTGTTATGGATAGGTTGTATCTTATTCATATACAGAATGATATCAAGTAAATATCCATTATTTTTAAATCATGAAATGATAATTATACATGAATGGATATGATGGAGAATGAATCTCATTGCGTTTGTGGAGACGGTAGTCCGTACGTACGCACGAGCGATAATACCATTCTTTTGATATTAAAATAATATATAATTGGATGGTATATCATATATACCGAATCCTTATCATGTTATATTTATTATTTACATGAGTTACACATCATTATTATACCCATCCAAATAATAATTTATTGAATAACAATTACACCACGACGTGGAGACGGTAAGCCGTACGTACACACGTATGGTGACATGTTATTCAAAGGATGGATAGAATAGTGAATATGGTTGTAACATATTTATAATAACATCAAAGTATATATATGATACAGGATTTATTATTTTAGAATGGTAACAACAAAGGAAGAAGAAGTGGAAGAAGAATGGAACTCGAAAAAGGGTGGTGAAATTATTACCTCTTCTTCGGGTTCTTTCTTTTGATTTGATCAAAAGGGCTCCCTAGGTTGGCGTTATGATCAAACTAAGGCCACTAGGTTGTATTTAGGGAAGGTGGGATAGTATTTGGGCAGATTTTGGCTGAACCAAAAGGCTTTGAAGGTGTGAAGAAATGAGAAGGAGGAGTGCCCTTTTATAAGAGGGGTGAGGGGCACCTTTGGAAAAGTTAGAAATATAAAATTATAATAAATTCATATTCGGTTTCTAATGGCTCCAAAGTGGATTATTTAAATTTTAAGGTGGATATAGGTCTAAATCCATTCAACAAATGGAATTTTTACAGGTTTCGGTCATTATATTAACATTATCTTTTAATTTTAACTCTTAGTTAATTAGTTTGACATTTACCATGTCACTTTGTATTTTTATAATATATGGTTAATAAACATACCATATACACCCAAGAGACCCCCAAGTGGTCCATTAATGAAATACCAATCATGATATACATCTATTTTACGAACCATAGATTTTTATGAATTTAATACCAATTAATAATATAATATTTGTTTTAAAAACTCTTTTATGTCAATTTAGACACTATTCAATAGTTGATTTTTTTGAAACTCATAACAGATTGATTACTTCAAACAAAGTCTATTAAATCAATAATAATATATCATATTATCCTATAAAATTCTTTTAATTCATTAAATTTTTCATATTATATTTATTTGGGTATTTATAATATCAATTATTTTAATTTTTCACTATTATAGTAATTACTGCATCATCATTGTGTCATAAATAAATTAAATTATTTAATGTCTAAAAATTATAAATAAAATATAATTATGTATGAAATCCTTTTATCTTTCTAATGATTATTTATAATTTAAAATCCAACTTATATAACCCAATGTAAAAATTGTTTTTCTAAAAGATATATGCTTGTGTCATTTTTGTATTCATTTTAACTTAATTAAAATAAAGTGTCCCTATCACCTACAAGTGGCTCCATGAGGTTCAAAAATTGACCCAAATATGCCCATGGTCGGACATTTATACACCAATAAGGTTTGGACACGTTTTTGGGTAATCTAGTATTATTATAATATTATTTTTTAACCCTTATTTACCGGATTTACCCTTAACCATGGTAAATAAAATATTTACCGCAGTAACTATTAAAAATGTCTAAAAATAAAATTTATCTATTTACAAAATTTGAACATCCTGATTCCAATTATGTAATCCATTTTTCCAAATTCAAAACACAGAAGTGGAAGAAATTAATTTAAAATTATTTCACGTTGTGAAAACAAAAAGAATGTTTTTAAGAGATAATAACTATCAAAAGATTGACTCTTGTTTATGTTCGGTTTAATTGTAAAATTCTGTCAAATGATAAACATTGTATTAAATTGTAAAAATATATTCTAAATATAATTTAAAACCTCTACAATTTATAATTTATCACTATTAATTATTTTGATTAAAAAAGTTGTTTTTAATTAAAATTTAGTAATTTTCACTATTCATCAAAATATTAAAGTTATCCGAAAAGTACCAAAATTTCACCTTAGGCTAAATTTGATATTCCAAATCCAAAAATGAAGTCCATTTTGAGTGATAAAATTTAAAATAGTTGGTATTACTATTCATAACGGCTAGTTTGATCGGTTGTGGTGTGTGTTAAAACTCGAAGTTGCGTACAACACATGCTACTGTATTATTCAAAGGAATGCATACCGTGGAAGCTTGGGATGTTTCATATTAAATTTTTGATGTCCCTATTTAGTCAAAAAGTATAAAACATTGTATTTAAAAAAGGTTCACTATTAAAAGTTTATAAAAGTGCAATACTGAAAATGAATTTGTTCTTGCATTATGTCTAAGAAACTCATAATATGGATTCTAAAATTATAAGGATATGTTAGTTTAAAATTTAGTTAATACTATTCATAACCTCTTTTGAATGGCTTGTTTGGTAAGTCATGGTGCAATTGAACTCGGTGTTTCATGTAGTGCAAGTTATTGAATTATTTTGAAGAAATAACACACTACGAAATCTTGTGGTGTTACATTCTCCCCTCCTTCAATAAATTGCGTCCTCGCAATTTGAAATTGTTCTTAGAAAATTATAAGTTGAAAATAGAAAATATATTTGTGGAAAAACCCACATCGGAAATTGGGTTACTAAAATTTAGTCTTAATATGAGGAAAAGAGAAATGAAAGGGTCACCACCAAATTATGATCTCGATTAGGAGAACATTCGTGGAAATTAGAGACATATAATTGGAGGAAAAACATAAATATTTATAGGTAGTGATTGAGGTCATCAATCACAAACACGTGTAAAATTGAGGTCCTTAAATTCATCAATCTATGATCATTTGAAATACCATTGGTTCAACAAAACATAGGGTATTAGGATAACACATTTTTGACGTTTCAAAATATCGTAGTTGAAATCCCACATCGAAAAATGAATTAATGAGGCCTCTATTAAAAATAAAGAGTGAAAAGTATGAAGATTACTGAAAATAACACATACCAGGGTTCCATGTAAAAAAATATGGATATGGAAGTGAAATCTAACCATCAATTATCTGATGGAGAGTGGTGGAGAACATGGCTATGAAAAGGCCAACAATCCCAAAGCCATAAATTAGTGATGATTTAAGGTACCATCTAGGACAACATTTTTGTTCAACGTTCCTTTTCTTAATGTTGAGGAATTTATTTATGAGATTGGCTAAGATCATAAGGAGATATACTTACTTTATAATTAGAGTTATATCAATTAATAAATTTCTACCACAACTCATCATTCACTCTAAAAGATAATAGAATGTAAAAAAATTCTATTTTTACTATTCGTATAGGGTTCAAAAATAAATGAATTTATAATTCATCTCCAAGATCTTTTAAAAAAACTACATTATTTAATCTAGGACATCTTGTGGCCCAGTGGTAGGTGATACACCCTTGTCGCCCTTCGGTTCTGGTTTCAAGTCTTGCGGCCTTGCCGGTCGCGACGGGTTGGTGCCCGACCTCCGGGTTGTCCTTTTATGGCAATTCAAAATTAATCTCAAACTAGAATTTATCCAAAATACTTCTGTCCAATCTCACAGTCCAACATTTATAAGGAAGGTAAACATAATGTAGATCCTTTTTACCCCATAATAGCATATTAATACCTGCATCATGTGTTCTCTTAAAACACTGAAACATCCTTAATTACCATAATCCTTATTGATTACATTCATGCTCCCTTATTCCATATAGAATGCTGGATATACTTCATCAATCCAAAAATGTTTTAAACCCCAACAATGATGTAATATAAAAATCATTAATCAACTTCAAGGTAGTCAATATTATCCAATATAATTTATCCAAATCAATCATGTATTATTCTAAAATCACTACCTCGGTATCAGAACCATATTATGGTTTATCTTTCTCTCAACCATATATTTTCCAAAAATTTAACCTTCTAGTAAGCCACTTTTCTTTGTTCCACACAATCTCAAGTCCTTAATGTAATAGTACTGCAGTACAATCCTTATATACTCCATAATTATTATAACAAGTACATTGTTGATACAACACTTAAATGAAATAATCAACATAAGAACTCTAATTATTCCTCTTCATCTGTGGTAGTATCATAACTTGATTATTATCCAATAGCATCATTTGCGTCATAGTTTAATGATCGGTACATAGGTTCGCGTAGTGTCCAAACTCCTTGAAAATGAAGCATTGTACATTTGAAACCATTTTCTTACCCTTGCAGTGATGTACTTTGTGCCCTTTTCCTCCACACTTACAACAAACTCTCATTCCTTTCAGGCACGTTCCAGGGTGTTTCTTTCCACAGTTATCACATATAGGAAAATTATTTTTTTCCCTCTTCCCTTTATCCATATTTCTCTCTTCCATCCTTTTATTCTCTTGCTTCTCTTCAAAGCCATAGGACTCAGTAAACTCTTTACTTATCTTATCAACACATGATATTATTTCTTCATAAGATGACAATACATGGGAGACTATTTCTCTTATAAATTCTAGCTTAAGACCATGAAAGATATGATCCTTCCTTCTCTTTGGATCATGTGCATTGTTGGAGTTCTCATTCCTTCTACTGGGAGCCATTTCTAAACAATTTCATACACTAGATTAGTTTATGAATAACAATACCTAATCCCAAACATGTAAAACACATAACATAAATTAAATAGTTTATGGATATAATCCATAATCATAAAAATGTCTCCTTTGAGGAAGTATATACTCATAAACCCTTCATAATGGGTTGTAAAGAAAATGAGAGTTATCCTAAGCATATCCCCCGGGAGTGTCGTAACCAAGAGTGCAGCAAGGCCCGTTGTCGTGCACCAGTTCCCGTTCGAGTCTATCTCAAAGCGGTGTTTTCGGGTTTTACCCCTAGGTACATCTGTGCCAGAGCCGCCTCTACCTGCTCGTATCCAGACAGGGATGTATTGCTTGGAAAACTCACAAAATCTCTACAATACCAAAATTTTAGGAAGTTCTTCTATACTGATCCTCAAAGTTCATCTTAGGTCTACATGCTCTAATCAGAGTTTATCTAAATATAGCTTCCAAGGTTTGTACTAAACTTCCTCTGATACCAACTGTAATGCCCCGACCCTAGTTACCAAGAGTCGGTGCATTATTACATAACATTGGCATGATCACAAGAAAGATCAAATCTCGAAAGATCAATTGGTTTAGTAGCCTTGGAAACATTACATATATTTATAAGTATTACATTATATCATAAAGTGAAAAAGTACTAAAACAACATATTGTCTCTATATTACACACTCATATCCCCACATAATATCCCTGCAGGTCATTCATAATTTACTTCTTCACTTCCTGGGAAAAATAAAACATAGAAAAGGGATGAGGTCAAATGCCCAGTACGGATAACAATATAGAGGAAACTTTCATAAATAAGAATAAACATTTACGGCAATTTATAACTAAAACAACAGCCTTTTAAACTTGAACTTCAACATAGTATGGAAAGAGTTAAATTAAATAATGTCATTTACTTATTCACATGGATATTCTACTAATCGAATAATCACATGCAACATCAATAACCACTTTCATAATGACGGAATGCATAATGCCAGACTATAATAACCACATAGCTAAGGCCTCATGCCAATACTACAAATAAGATTTTTCCAAGGCATTGTGTCAAGACACTAGTTTGTCTCATGAGACATATCGATGCATCGAGGAGCTATAGTGGGCTCCACCCGTCACATATTAAGTCCAATTCATTCCCATATGAAAAGGTTTAAACATAAAATAAACATTCGTATTAAAACTAGCATACGAAATGTCAATACTTTAATCATAAACCATGAATGGTATAAAAATAGCACATCCACATTCAATCATATCAAAAAACCTTCAATATAATATAGAAGTTTTGTATCATAATAAATCAACTTCAAATAAGCTTAAAATCCATCAATGGATGTTGACATAGATTAAATCAAAACTATTTGAGAGAAATATCTCCTTTCTCAAAATCATAGAAAAGTCACACATTTATAAAGGAAGTAATTTAAAAGAGATTTTTGAATCAAAGTGTCCGATAACACTTTGAAACTTTTGAAAATAAATATCATTTTAAAACCTTCAAGTCCATATAAATAAGTCCTTAAAATCATTTTGAAATCATGGAAATTAATTAAAAATATTTCGAAAGATAAATCTTTAAAACATTTAAAAGTATGATCTTGATAAATAGTACCATTCAAAAATTCTTAAAATATTTATTTTGAAAACATTTAAAAGTCACATAATAATAAAATAAAACATTTAATTTTAAAATATTATTATAATCTTGTAAGGGAATCTTTGGCGATTTTATAACGGCGGTAAATAGCCGCACCAACCGTATAAGTTAAAAAAACATTCCAACCTTAAATTTGTCGAAAGGTAAAAAGTGCCTTGTTTGAAAAACGATGGAAAGATTCCTTTAAAAACATATAAGGGTATAAATTAATTTAACCCATATTCTTTGTAAATAGTAAAAATGTTTTGAAATACATTTTGAAAAAACATGTTTGTCGATGATAATGAAATACCAGTAGATTATTACGTATAAACAACCTCAGATAATGAAGAGATTGCGAAATTAACCCTTACCTTGTACTTTTCCTTTTTTGGGGTAGGCTAACCTCCTGTATAATAGTGAAATAATTGTTATTAAATTATTCAAGAATCATATATATTTTTATGATATCATATATGATCTTTTAACATTGATTTATTAATAATACCTTAGAATTATCGTCGTTTCGGGTGTTAACTTACTCGTTTTCTTTTATATGTTTTGTTACATAAGCCATGTTTTTTATGGATAGGTTGTATCTTATACATATCCAGAATGATATCAAGTCCTTAAACATTATTTTTAAATCATTAAATTATAATTATACTTGAATGGATACGATGGAGAATTAATCGCATCCCGTTTGTGGATACGGTAGTCTGTACGTTCGCACGAGTGATAATCTCATTCTTTTGATATTAAAATAATATATAATTGGATGGTATATCATATATAAAGAATCCTTATCATGTTATATTTGTTATTTACATGAGTTACACATCATTATTATACCCATCCAAATAATAATTTATTGAATAACAATTACGCCACGACGTGGAGACGGTAAGTTGTACGTACACACGTATGGTGACATGTTATTCAAAAGATGGATAGAATAGTGAATATTGTTGTACCATATTTATAATAACATCACAGTATGTATATGATACTGGAGTTATTATTTTAGAATGGTAACAACAAAGGAAGAAGAAGTGGAAGAAGAATGGAACTTGAAAAAGGGTGGTGAAATCATTACCTCTTCTTCGGGTTCTTCCTTTTGATTTGATCAAAAGGGCTCCATAGGTTGGCTTTCTAATCAAAATAAGGCCTCTAGGTTGTAATGAGGGAAGGTGGGAGAGTATTTGGGCAGAGTTTGGTTGAACCAAAATCCTTTGAAGGTGTGAAGAAATGAGAAGGAGGAGTGCCCTTTTATAAGAGGGGTGCGGGGCATCTTTGGAAAAGCTAAAAATATTAATTTATAATAAATTCATATTCGGTTTCTAATGGCTCCAAATAGATTATTTAAATTTTAAGGTGGGGATAGGTCGAAAAACATTCATCCAATAGAATTTAGACAGGTTTAGGTCATTATATTAACCTTATATTTTAATTTTAACTCTTAGTTAATTAGTTTGACATTTACCATGTCACTTTGTATTTTTATATTATATGGTTAATAAACATACCATATACATCCAAGCGACCCCCTTGTGGTCCATTAATGATACACCTATCATGATATACGTCTCTTGGCCGAACCATAGATTTTTAGGAATTTAATACCAATTAATAATATAATATTTGTTTTAAAAACTCTTTTATGTCAATTTAGACACTATTCAATAGTTGATTTTTGTGAAACTCATAACAGATTGATTACTTCAAAAAAGTCAATTACATCAATACTAATGTATAATATTATCCTAGAAAATTATTTTAATTCATTAAAAATTTCATATTATATTTATTTGGGTATTAATAATATCAATTATTTAAATTGTTCACTATTATAGTAATTACTGCATCATCATTATGTCATAAATAAATTAGATTATATAATGTCTAAAAATTATAAATAAAAAATAAATATTAAGGAAATTTTTTTATATTACTAATGAATATTTATAATCTAAAATCCAACTTATATAACCCTATTGAATTTTTTTTTTCTAAAATATATATGCTTGTGTCATTTTTGTATTCATTTTAACTTAATTCAAATAAAGTGTCCCTATCACCTACAAGTGGCTCCATGAGGTCCCAAAATTAACCCAAAGATTCACATGGTCGGACATGTATCCACCAATAATGTTAGGACACGTTTTAGGGTAATTTAGTATTATTATAATATTATTTTATTAACCCTTATTTACCGGATTTACCCTTAACCATGGTGAATAAAATATTTACCGCAGTAACTATTCAAAATGTATAAAAAGAAAAGTTACCTATTTACACAATTTGAAAATCCTGATTCCAAATATGGAATCCATTTTTCCAAATTCAAAACACAGAAGTGGCAGAAATAAATTTAAAATTAATTCCCGTTGTTAAAACAAAAAGCGTGTTTTTAAGAGATAATAACTATCAAAAGATTGACTCTTGTTTATGTCCGGTTTAATTGTAAAGTTATGTCAAATGATCATAATTGTATTAAATTGTAAAAAGATATTCTAAATATAATTTAAAACCTCTCAAATTTATAATTTATCACTATTAGTTATTTTGATTAAAAAAGTTGTTTTTAATTAAAATTGAGTAATTTTCACTATTCATCAAAATATTAAAGTTATCCGAAAAGTACCAAAATTTCACCTTAGGCTAAATTCGATATTCCGAATCCAAAAATGAAGTCCATTTTGAGTGATAGAATTTCAAAAAGTTGGTATTACTATTCATAACTGCTAGTTTGATCGGTTGTGGTGTGTGTTAAAACTCAAAGTTGCGTACAACACACGCTACTGTATTATTCAAAGGAAAGCATAACGTGGAATCTTGAGATGTTTCATTTAAAATTTTTGATGTCCCCATTTAGTCTAAATGTTTAAAATATTGTATTTAAAAAGGGTTCACTATTAAAATTTTATTAAAATGCAATACTGAAAATGAATTTGTTCTTGCATTATGTCTATGAAACTCATAATATGGATTTTAAAATTATAAGGATATATTAGTTTAAAATTTAGTTAATACTATTCATAACCTCTTTTGAATGGCTTGTTTGGTAAGTCATGGTGGGATTGAACTCGGTGTTTCGTGTAGTGCAAGATATTGAATTATTTTAAAGAAATAACACACTATAAAATCTTGGGGTGTTACAGAGAAAGAAGAACTATGAGCCTCATCCACCAACTCCTTCTTTAATTTGGGGATGGGATGAAAACAAACCCTATTCTTGAACTTTATTATTCCATCACAATCAAGGTTGAATTCATGAACATTTCTCACCTTCATTTGTAACATGACATCTTCTTTCTGTGCTTCTTTAATCTTCACATGTATTGATGGTTAAACATTAATTTGAGAAAGATACAATTTTTCCCCTTTCATTATAATTACATGATCTATCCTTTGTAAATCCATAAATATTGGATCTTTTGTGATCCTCAGCATGGATAAATTGGCATGGTCTTGTCGACTTAATGCATCTTCCACCTTGTTTGCTTTCCCAGGGTGGTAATGAATTGAGAAGTCGTAATCCTTAATCAGCTCCAACCTTCTTCTTTGGCGCATATTCAGCTCCTTTTGTATGAAAATATACTTTAAAATTTTATGATCAGTATAATTATCACACCTTTCACAATAAAGGTAATGCCTCCAAATATTTAATGCAAAGATTACCACAGCTAACTCCAAATCATGAGTTGGGTAACTTTGCTCATGTATTTTCAACTTTCGTGAGGCATAAGCTATCACCATATCATTTTGCATAAGAACACACCCCAAAACCTTCATGGATGAATCACTATAGATCAAAAACCTTTCTCCACTACATGGCAATGTGAGAACAGGTGCATTGGATAACCTTCTTTTCAACTCCTTGAAATTATCTTCACATTCCTCCGTCCAAACAAACTTAACTCCTTTCTGAGTCAACTTGGTGAGTGGATTAGATAATCATGAAAAAACATTCACAAAACGTCGATAATATCCAGCCAAACCAAGAAAACTTCAGATCTCAGTTACTATTGTTGGTCTTGACCATCTTTCAATAACCTCTGTTTTTGCTGGATCCACAGATATCCCATCTTTTGAGATTATGTGACCCAAAAATGAAACTCTTTGAAGCCAAAATTCACACTTGGTAAATTTGGCATAATGATTCTCCTTTCTCAGGGTCTTCAATATAATTCTCATGTGATCTTCATGTTCTTCCTTTCTCTTTGAATATACAAGAATATCGTCTATAAAGACTACCAAAAACTGATCAAGATAGTCTCTAAAGACTCTATTCATCAAATCCATGAAGATAGTAGGGGAATTAGTAAGACCAAATGGCGTCACTATAAATTCATAGAGTCTATACCTTGTACGGAAAGCCGTCTCTGGTATATCCTCCCTTTTTCCCTTAATTGGTGATACCCTGAACGAAGATCATTCTTGGAAAAGTATTGATCTCCTCGTAGTTGGTCAAATCAGTCATCAATGCGTGGGAGGGGATATTTTTTCTTGATAGTGATCTTTTTATGTTCTCGATAATCAATGAAGAGTCTCATTGATCCATCTTTCTTCTTAAAAAACAGAACAGGTGCTCCCCAAGGTGACACACTAGGGCATATGAACCCCTTATAATGATTCTCTTGGAGTTTCTTCTTCAATTCGTGCAACTCAATTGGGGTCATTCTATAAGGTGTCTTTGAAATAGGCAAAGAACCTGGTACGAGCTCTATTGAAAACTCAACTTAATGATTTGGTGGGAGACCTGGTAATTCCTCTAGAAAGACATCATAAAACTCCCGTACAATGGGAATATTCGTAATTGTGAGTTTCTCACCAACCATTTGAGATAAATAACCTTCATTTAGTGTAATAAATACCCATAAAATGGAAGAAATTTCCACTGGATGGTTATGTTCATCCTTGCATCGATAGATGATCATAGATTTATTTGGAATATGAAATGTGACTTCCCTTGTTTTCCAGTTGATATGAGCTCCATGTAGGGAAATCCAATCCATGCTAAGAATCACATCAAATTCCAATATAGGAATGATCACAAGATTTACAGGAAGCACTTTCCCACAAACTTCAATCGGAGAAGAATTATAAACTTTTGATGCAACTGTTGTGCCATTAGGGGTCGTCATAGCTAACTCAACATCTAACTGTTGAGGTATTATGGTGATATCCTTAAAAAATTCATCAGAAAAAAGGAGTGGGTGGATCCAAGATCAAATAAAACATTTTCTACTTTAGAGTGGATGGTAAGTGTACCTTTCACCACATCGTTATCGTACTCCACATCGCTGATAGAAACTGCATGTGACTTTCCTTTGTCATTAGCCTTAACAGTTTGTTGACGTCGAGCATCATCATCAACCGTTGGATTTGGTCATTGATTGGCATAATTCCCAATCTCCTTGAACTTGAAACATTGAAGAGTAATAGGTTCATTCTGTGTGTCCCTTCCTTTGTTTGTATCATTAGACATCTTCTTCCCATCATTGCGGAATTCAAATTCCCGGTGACCTTCTTTTCCACATTTGAAACATTTACTTGTCCATTTAACAACTCCCTCCATGTTTCTTTCAACACTTTGAGCATAAGAGAAAGCTCATCTTCTTTTCAGTGTGCTCTTTTGATTTTCCATTGAATTCCATTTTCCTCTTCTTATCAAACCCATATGACTGATGGGTTACTCCAATCTCCATCTCGACTTTGAGATCACATCGAACGATTTCCTCGTAGCTATTGAAGTCCCTTATGGCTAACGCCCTTCGAAGACTTGGTTTTAAGCCACTAGAGAATCGATCGATCTTACTCTCAGGTTGGATAATAATACCAGAAGCGTAACTTGTAAGTCTTGAAAAAATTGATTCATAAGTACCAACAGATTCATCATCCTTTGGCTTCTGTTCAAGAAACTCTTTCTCCATCTTTGTTCGGAGAATACTGGGGAAGTACTTATTGAAAAATAATTTCTTGAACTCGTCTCATTCCATGGACTCAATTTCATCCCTTTGACTCGTATTCTAAATAAGATTCCACCATTGATCAGCATCTCCTTCCAAACGATACACTTCTAGGATGACTTTATCATGTTCATAACATTGAAGAACTGGAAATATCATTTTAGTAGTACTAATCCATTGTTCAGCAACTAATGGATCAATAGACCCGCTGAAAGAAGGTGGACGCTGCCTCATGAAGGATTCAACAGAATGTTTCTCCTTCCTTTGCACGTTTGGAAGTCCTTCATGATTTATAGCTTGAGAATGTTGTGTGAGCATGGCTACATGATTTTCCATTCCAGCTCCCATAATTTTTGGTTGCTCAGGGGGACAATCATTTCATTGCCCGTCGCATTCCGCAATAACACGATTCCTTCGGGTTCCAGCCATTGACTAAAACCAAGAAGAATAGTGTGAGCATCACTAATTATAATAGGAAAACCACATAATCAAGAATAAAATTTCACACTTAAGTTCTTATCATAGGTTGTTCATGGCCATTTCTAAAACACTAGTATTGTGTTCTATGCTTAGACTTATCCTTAGGATTCTTACTAAGTCTTTCATATCCTAGTTTCCAAAGGTTGACTATACCTTTCCTCTGATACCAACTATAACGACCCATACATTACATACATTGTTAATACTTAAAAATTGAATCACACTTATTACAACATATAACAAAACCATGAAAGGACCATATAGGTATAGAGTCTTTAGAAACTAGGAAACATAACCAATTGGTTCATAAATCATCTACTTTGCCTCCCATTCAATTCATCATATCTAGAGTCCCTTTTTGGCATATCATACTTAATAACTTTCTTCATGACCTGGGGAAATAAAATATACAAAAGGGTGAGCTCAAATTATCAGTAAGGGTAAACAAAAGAAATATCAATCACATCATATACATAAGAAAATAATTTTGGAAATCTTAACCTGCAAAAGAGATCATAATTTCATAACATGGGATAAATCATAGTAGTGAAATGTAATCCCAATAATCATAACGTAAAACATGAAACTTTTTGGAATACACACATAATCATAGAGAATCATTTTTTGTTAGTTAAGACTCATTTCCAATAATATATTAGTGGACAAAGTCCATTTCTAAACCGAGTTCACTCCTCGTTTCAGTCCTGTTTCACTAAACCAGTTTAACCTGTCGTTCCAGCCATGTCTATCTCTTTAGATATGAAAGCTTTCCCCAATGCATTGGAGGGATATATAGGTCCCACCCATCCCATAATTATACCATTCTTATGTGTGCCACAAAATCAGAAACCATACATCATAGCATAACCCATGTAATAAAAATGGGAATCTTAAACATCGTGACATCATAAAACAATTCATATAAGATAAAGGAATTCATAAAAATATAATTCCATTACAACATAATGAAATCAATGTAAAAATAGGGATAGAAACAGAACCCTTTATTATCTTATATGGAAAATAATTTTGATAAAACACTTGAACTCCATTCTTGAGGAAAATATCCTTTCTGCTTCAAAAACACTTTTCCTTTCTTAACATGTCGTACAATTCTAAACTAAAATAAGTTGATTAAAAATAAAAATTAAAACATGTAAAGGAAGATTCTTGGAAATAATGTTTTAAAAATCCATTCATGCCGTATAAGTTAAAAACACATTCTTCGTACTTGTGCCGGAAAAGTCAAAAAGTACCTCGTACGAAAAACGACAAAAGATTCCATTCGTATCCTTTACTAAAAACTCACCGAAGGGTAAAATTGGATATAAAAAATTGTATGTGGATTGAAATAATATTACATATTGAGGAAACATGGATGTGGATGATAAAATACACCCTAGTAAATACTAATGTATAAATAATCTTGGATAAAAATGAGATTGTGATATTTCAGTTACTTTAGGTCCAATTTGCCTCGTAAGTGTCTGAACCTCCTGTATAATGATTTAAATAATGTTATTAACATATTCCTAAATACTAATTATTGTTATGATATCATATATGGTCATATTCTTAGCTTCTTAGTAGTAATATATCATTGTTACTTGTTATTCGGATGATTATAACTTTTTGTTCTTATGCGTGTTTTGTCAAATTAATTCTTATTATTCTCTTTAGGTTATAGATACATCATTTCAAGAATTGTATTAATGTACTATATATCATATTTATTCATTCAATTCATTTATATAATCATTATGCAATGAAGATCATGTAGAATGAATCACATCACATCGTGGAGATGGTATTCTGTACGTACGCACGAGCGATGAGATCGTTCCCATGATCGTTGAATTGTATTAGAGTGTATCTATACTATTTCAGAATCAATATCACTTTAAAATAATCATATATAGTAATTATTTACACCATTATACCCATCCAAGTATGGTGGTGGGGGAAAATAGATTACACCACGGCATGGAGACGGTATTCTGTTCGTACGCACGCGCGATGATTTCGTTTTCCATAGGATTGATAGATGTTGAAATAGGGTTTTTTCATACTTATAATAACATATCAGTATATGAGTGATAATTATGTTATTACTTAATAATTAATCAACTAAGGAATAATATGTTGAAGAAGAAAGAATTTGGAAAGGATCGGTAATGGATATTACCTCTTTTTGATGCGCCTCTTCTTAACCTCCTCTTAGGGCACTAGGGTTGGTCGTTGAAAAAGACCAGAACCTCTAGGATGATTCTAGGGAATTGGGGAAGTTAAATGGGCAGGGTTTGGCCGAGATTGAAGGCTCAAAGTGGTGTGAGGAGGATAGAGAGGAGGTTCCCTTTTATAAGGGAGGAGAGGGGCACCTTTGGAAATATAAGAAATATTAGTTTATATTAAATCCCAACCCCACTTAAAAACTTCCAAAATGACTCATATCCGAGGTTTAGATGAGATAGGGTTGTAATCTCATCAACCAATAAAATTTAGACAGGTTAGAAATTTATTTTAAACATTACCAACTTAACTTATCCTTATTTATAAATTTAATTTTATTTGTGGTAATAATATTATAAATTTTAAATTATTATTAATAATTACATATGTGTTGTGAATTTTCAATAATTTGACACTTTATGAATGTTTTGAACATATAAATTAAAATTTATAATTTTTAAATATTTTGGTGATTTTTAAACAATTTTATAATATGTTATTTTTATAAAATAACAATAGTGTCAATTTTGACACTATTCATTTATTTGAATTTAAATAAAATATATACAGAGGATATGTTAGAACTAAAAGAATTAATAGATTAATAAAATTTTATATGTATCTATAAAATTAGTGGAGCACATTAAATAGTTCATATAATAATTATTTTAATATTTTAAAACCATTTATTTGATATTTTAATTAATAAAATAATTTCCACATCACTATTGTGTCATAATTAATGATAATTATTTAATACATAAAAATTGAAAATAAATTCCTACGATGTATATAATTTTATTATCTTTCTGGATACTATTCATGTTCGTAGTTTCATTAAGTGTATCACCAATTTAAAATTATTATACTTATAAGCTTTAAGAAAGTGACATGTTTGTCACAATATTTGGTTTTAATAATAATTAAATTATTTTGATGGAAAATAGTCTATTAAATGAATCTAATCCAACCCTTTGGTGATATGGGTCGTCCTTTTGTCATCAAATAGGAATTTTTCAGGTGTTAGGGTAATTTTATAAACTTATATTTACCCTTAATTACCCGATTTACCTTTAACTATGGTAAATAAAATTTACCGTAGTTACTATTCATAATACCCAAATATAAAATGTAGCCTATTAACCTAATTTGGACCCACTGATTATGAATATGGAATACATTTTTAAAAATTCAAAACATATAAGTTGCAGTAATTAATTTAAAATAAATCCCGTTGTTAAGAAAACGGGTTTTAGAAGTTAAAACATTGCCAAAGATTGAAATGATTTTACCTATGGATTCCATGTGAAATTAATGATAATGACATAAATTATATTAAATGGTAAAAAATATATTCTATCTATACTTTAAAACCATTAAATTTTATAATTTAACCATATAAGTTATCTCAATGAAAAAGTTGGTTTTAATTAAAAAATAGTGTATTTTAACTATTAATCAAAATATGAAAGTTATCAGAAAAATATCAAAAATTTATCCAAAGAAAATATTTATATCCTTATTCAAAAGAAGAGTTTTATTTTGTTAAATTGAACTTATAAATGTGTCAAAAACTAGATTTAATGTGGGTGTGACATCAAAATGTGGCAAAACTGCATTTTTTTATAAATGCTTATTTTACCCAAAAAAAATTATTTTGTTCTCTTACCATGTTCTATAAAATGTGTAAAATGAACAATAATGTTGTAAAATTTAAAATTCAGTTAATACTATTCATAATGGCTAATTTATAATATTATAATAATATATCATTGTTTAGTGGAACTCGGTATTGCGTACTACACACGCTATCGAGGAAGGTCGCGATTTCATGCAACGAAAGATTCCTTTGATGATTTATATGACATAAAAACAAATTATTTCTCATAAAAGTATCGGGTGTTACATGACCAATGCTCTGTCTATGTTTTTAGGGCTCATGGACATGATATTCTAGCAATACCTTGGTCACTTCGTGGAAGTCTCTATTAACAATATCCTGATATACTCAATGTTAGAGGAGGAGCACTCCACGCACCTAAATATAGTTCTGGATACACTCTGAGAGAACCATCATTATGGAATTATCTCAATGTGCCAGTTTGAGATAAATGATGTCCATTTCATGGGTCACATTATCTAGAAGGTTGGAGTTGGAGTGGATCCAACAACCAAAGAGGTTGTGCTTGCTTGGGTGCCACCTAGGTGTGCGACTGAGGAGTGGAGTTTCCTTGGATTGGCTGGATACTACAGATGTTAGTACCTAACT